>WOVY01011135.1:0-95677 GCA_013436015.1 Rhipicephalus annulatus | reverse complement strand
ACCAGTTTTTCTTTGACACGCTCCGAAGGAAATGAAACAAAGAAGTGCAACAAATTGGAAGGTCACGCGCAGAATGGCAGGCAGGTCGAAACGTGCCCCGTGTTTCACACGCACAAATGACGCACGAAACGTACTCACTGGTATATACCGGTGAAGCGAATAAACGTCTCAGTTGTTACTTTCGCTGTGTCCTAAAAGCACGCTCTTTTCGCAAACGAATGCTGTGCAACGTTTGCAGTAACCTTTGTGCACCCCGTAACTACAACAGAACCATTCTAGTGCAATCCAGACGCCAGCCAAGACGTTGATCCTCCCCACCGGAGATAAGGACTTGCGAGAGATCGTCCGCTCCACTCCCCTCCTCTCCGCGTGTCAAAGTACGCGTGAGAGATGAGCGCCGCGCGCGCGCTCAGTGCGCCATCTTGCTGATATGCTGAAAACACAGTTAACCTTAACCCCCCCCCCCCGATATGCCCCCACCAACGCAGTAAGTGGTAGGTATAAATAGCTCGCCATTTAAACGTCGAAAGAGGTATCTCTTGGTTGGCTCAGTCAGTGGTTAACGCCTCGCATTCACGACGCGGAGGTCCCGCGTTCGATTCCATACGCCAGAATATTTTTTCTAGATTTTTTTTGCGTTTTCAAATACAGAGATACGTATAAGTATACGGTGCATGACATCAACGCCGCCGCGCCGGCGGCAAAATCCAGCCGAGAGTGTCCATATAATTGCTATCGCAATAATAACAAACGCACAAAAGGAGGCAACGAAAGCATTATTTTGAAGAGGTGTGCTCAATTACCTATATATCACAACATACAGGTTTGCATTGCAATAGATGGCGGAAGTGGTAAATCACTATTACCAAAAATGGTGCTGAAAGGACACACTACTGTTTCGTCAAGGTGATAGAGGGCATTTTACCAGTCTTCGGGAAACGGGAGTACTATAAACCTCGTCACTTTGTGGGCGTGAAGTTCCTCATTAACCAATGTCATGACTGAACCTTCGTCGTCGTATCTGTCGTGCTTATAGCGTTCTAAACGGCCAAGAGGGCAACATGAAAAAATATTTATTTCATTTAATTTATTTGTGAAACCCTCAGGGTACATTTCTACATTTTAGAGGGTCGGGGCGACTATTAGTCGAACAAAATAAATTGCCGGATTATATAAACACATTAACATGAAGATAAATATATGATGAAGTTTTACATGCAAAGAGTGCACTTTATTAGAAGACAACTGAACTCAAACAACAAAGAATACACTAAACAGCCAATAACACTGACGCTGGTTAGTACTATTCACGATTCCGAGTTTATAAGTGCATTCTGAAATCGAGTGGGGTCACAGACGCTTACTAATGATGCATGTAGGTTATTCCGATCTATTGAGGTCTTAGGAAAGAATAATTGTGAACATGCTAAGGTGTTGACGCTGACCTTGTGCCGTGATCAAGGCGAGCTGTATGGCACTGTGCCGTGTGAATCCAAAGTGGGCGAAGGACAAATTGTGGTGATAGATTTATGAAATAATGAAATGCGTGATTCTGTTTTGCGAATAGAGAATAGTGAAATATGGAGCGTATCTTCATTAATGAAACACTAGCATTGTGATGATAATTACCAAGGATGAAATGAACAGCACGATTTTGTACCGATTCAATTTCGTTAATTAATGTGACTTGAGGATCCCAGAGGATGAGACGTATTCCAGTATGGGGTGGACGTAGCTTGTATATAGCAGTCGTTTTAATTGAACAGGTTCAAACTAAAAACTTCTTTTTAATTATCCTAATGAGTGGTAAGCTTTGATGTTATGTACTGTAGTGCTGCTTCCAAGAGAGGGCGTAATGTGACATAACAAACTTGTAGCGATGTAGATATCTGCAAAGAGAACCAACTTTTGTAGAGGACGAATACAACTGTGTCTTTTCACAACCTACTGTTGACGAAGCATCCCATCATCATTCTACACTGCTGAAATTAAGAGCCACTGTTTTGTGTCGTGTTTGTCATTTAATTTGCAATCTTTCATTATGTAATTATCTGGAAACTGTTCAGGAGAGTTTAGTGACCTTTATTTTTTAGCTTCTCTTATTTCGGTTTTTGGTGCTGCTATCTGTTATTGTTTTTATTAAGGTAGAACTCGTCTTTGCCTGTGATGTATTTTATTGCTTGCTTTCTGTACCACTATTTACTGATTCAACTATTTCTTTCACTACTGTTCGCTACTTTAAGAGGTCCCAATTTGGTCCCAACTATGGAACCTAATTTTGCATACAAAAATTTTTTAACGATTCGATTGTCTAAATGAAACCAGTTCTGATTCTGACCGTGAACTTTCTTGCCACCGGTACACAGTCCCATGTATGTTGTAAACGGTTTTTATTTTAAAGAGCTAACTGATATATTACAAGTATTCCTTCTTAATGACTCACTCCGCAGAGTACCCTGCAGAACGCGTCCTGCTTCCTCCGCAAGGTCTCCGTCGACAACTGCGGCGTCTTCTACACAGCCATGGTGGATCAAGTCACCAACCCGGCATCCAGGCACGATCACATATGTTGGTGCGTAAGAGTTCATTAGCGCATTCGTTCAATAAACATTCTGCCTATATCAGAAATGTCATGTAGTGCAATTCCAGTTTTTTATGCACTAAAAGCTCATCGGCTAGCCAGACGTCCAGTTGCGAAATGTGTATCGGAAAGTTTTACGTATAAAATAAGATATTCTAGTGTAAGCCTTACTCTTGCCAAACGAAGTCTATGCAGTTTCTGCAATTGCAGTTTTAGGGAGTTTCTATTCTGTGTATTGATAAGAACGTTGTCGACATTGAATTCGATCTTTTATCTGATTGGATATTCGATTGTTGTGACTCTCGATAACTTAGTGTATGCTCAATTAATCAATATTGCCGTTCGAACACTTGTTACTTACAAGCCACCCTTTCGGAAGCTTTTGCGAAGTCAGCACTGAATTGCTCGCTCTTCCATGCCATGCTTTCAAATGCAGTTCGTACAGCCAGTTCAAGAGTTGCGTCAGCGAGCCCCTGCTCAGGCTGTGCGGCAACCGAGCGAGGACCATCATGGACCACTCGATGGCTTTTCTCAATCGACCGTTGCGGGAAGTCATACTACTCGTAAGTAATGAAAAAGTTCTAAATATTTATTCATGTCTTGAAAGAAAGTTCAGGGTGCTGCTGATTAGCGGTGGACGATCACGATGTTGCTGCCTCGAATGGGCCGACTGTTCGCAGATGAACGCGGATACATGTGAACTAGGTGTTGAACGCTGAAGCATGCTCGTTGGGACTTATGTCCTGTTTAAAGAAAACTGTGTGCTTTCTTTAACGAGGTTCATGCGGGTGAAGGCGTATACAAATTCGCTCTTTATATCTATCGTCGCGTGCAGGTTATCCTACAAGTGCCCCCGGGCTCGGGCCCTGCCGCTTGCCAGCAACGAGGCCACCCCGAGTCCCATCGTCTCGTCCTCAGCGTCTCCGGTAGGTTCGGAAGCGGGCACGAGCACGCGTCGACCCCAGGAAGTCCGTCGTCTCGATCACCACCTGGTATCCGCGCACGGCCGTCTACCCGCTCAAGCCCACGCCCAGCAGCCAGGTCTCTCGGTACAGCGCAGCCGCTTCCGTGAGATCCAGCACTGCGCTGGCATCGACGCTGCTGTGCGTGCCACTGCTGGTGCCAGCGTTACTGTCCAGGTCCAGATGAGTGTGACGCCACTGATTTCTTGGCGTCACGTGGCAAACCAGGGATGCGTCGGCGCACAAGCAAACGCTTCAGAAGGCCAGGGATGATGGTCGCTTCTATAGGCACCGTGCAGTGGAGTTTTCCGTGTGCGGCTGCAACAACTCTAGAACGTGCAGCCTATACTGAGCTGAAGGAGTAAAATTAGGCTGCTACGGCAGTAGAAACGAACGCGGCACAGCAATCTCCTCTTTCAAGACCGTCTGTGATCGGGTTTGGCATCGGCCGAGATGGCAGGTCTGGAGAATGTCTCCCATGTGCTTTAAACTGACCTCGGTAACACTAGACAAAAGACGCGCACGTGTTTTTTTTTTCTTTGTGCTCCTTGCGGTTGACGTCGACGACACTGGGCCGTTTAGTTTCAGCTATGCGTTGATGCTTATTTAGATAAGAATGGCACGAGGGCCTCGACAGCCGCCTTACCATGGGCAACATTTCAAAAAATGTTAACAAAGACTAGCTACCGGGATTAACTCCATGTGGTTGGAACATGAAAAGGGTCATCTTAGGCAAAGGCTAAATAAATCGTATGTCCCTGTCAGTATCAGCCCAGAAAAACGTTCTGCTTGAAAGCTAGCGGTGATTTCATTTGTGCCCGGATTTTGGGCCTCTAAGGACTTTTCCGGAGTGCCGCATTCTTGACGTGCTCTCAAGAGGGCACCTCTGGTCACCGGTATATCCATTCCAGAAAGACATTAATTTAAAAAGAAGTGATCTGTTTAGAGATGATTATCCGGTGACAGCAGCCTGATATGACTGTAGGACCGCGGAATAGTGTTCATTGTAGTACGATTTACACAACGCAACATTTGGGATGTGCACGTTGTTGACCCATAACACCATAATGCTTAGCACATTGCGTTTTGCATTCGCACTTGTAGAGCACATACTGAAAAACACGTGATGCCGATATTACGAAGCAGGGAGCGTAATTGCTGATGTAACTGATTTATGCACAATTGAAACGCAAAAATGTAAACCCGAATGCAATGTACTTTTGTTTTGTGACCTTTTCACTACACTTTAGGTGTGCATAAGGCAGAAGAGTTAGACACAGAGTACTTTTTTAAATACTATGCATTCTTTCGGCTATGTGAAATGCAGGCAAATTTTCAAAACAGCTTTTCACTAGCATGTGTAGGCTAAATCAGGCACATCTACATCTGTGGTGCCGTGTCTAAAGTACTTATGGATTGGTACGCTATATCACATTTCGTAATATATGACGACTGCTAAGATAAATTACTCGATAAGAACTTTATGCCACCGCAAATTCGGCTGTTTAAGATAATGTTGTCTCTGACACATGTCTCACAGTCAATATAACGCCGATATAGCACGAGCTGCAACCGCTGGAAATGAAGGTACGTGCAATAAATAGTTAGCCCTAAATTTGCGCGTTTTGATCCGCGAGCTCTGTACAGATGGGTGCGAGAGATATATCTCTTTCCCGCAAACAAACTTTGTGAAGCTATTCATTATACTGAATGCAGTCCTGTGTGTTTTTTTTTTCACTGCAAGATTATTAAGATAACGTTGTGAATGTAAAGACACTTCGCTAACATACGTCGTCAATGCAAGCCTGTTATAGACGGTAACGTCCGAGCATGTCATTATAACGTAGGCAGATCCACGCCATATAATATACAAATGTTCGTAGCAGTCGATGCTGGGTTAAATGTGCCCTCGTTGGTTCTGATGGAATTTCATGAATTGTTTAATGAGACGTTCTAATTAAGGAAGCTGAATAGGAAACTTTTGGTGTAAACCTGTCAAGCGGATGACAGAAATACAAACTGTGAGGCTACAAAAGACAAAATATAACCCGTTAACACTCACTCAAACACGGCTTTTTGTGCTGATATCACTTACTGCGACATGTGTGGGGGTAATTTTCCAAAGGTATTGGCCTAACACGTCAGATGTTGAGATTTCACAAATCATTTCATGTTTTTCCTCCGCACCTGTAACATACACGCACAAATCTTTTTTTTTTCAGTTGGTGTCATTGCTTTAGGAATAAAGAAGCTTTGAGAAGGTTCTAAAACTTAGGTTTAACTCTGACAATTTCACCAAGATTCGACAGATATAGACAATAAGATGGAAAATACAAGGCAGTTGAAATAGTGAAGTTGATCTCGTATGTGAGTTTTTTTGTGTATGTACTTAATCAGTGGCTTCAATTCGTTCGTTTAATGTCAGGGAAAACAAAACAGTTCCCGAACCTTGCCTTCTGGGCTAAAATTACGACACTGCTCTTTGTTTCTTCTATCGCTCAGAGCCTCGTGCAAGAGGACTATTATAAACAACTGTTTCATCCTGTAACGTTGTTCCAATAAAGTTTATTTTCCATCTGAAATGTGTGCCAGCGTGGTATTAATTCTTGTTTACTCAGACCACCAATATTAGTCGGCCAACTAGAGGGTCTTTGCCTCTGGGCTCGGCTACTTCTCTCTCAGACTATGCTTCTACTGTACCTCTGACCCTTCTACTTCTACTCACGATATTTCATAATTATAATGATAGTTGTAGGGGTTTAGCGTAGCAAAACTGCAATATGATTATGCAGGAAGTCGTAGTGGAATGCTGCAGAAATTTCGACCAACTTGTGTTCCATACCATGCATCTAAGTATTACCTTTCACGAGCGGCCACACCTGGAAGGAACTTACCCGTACGAAAGTCCGCAGTTACTGCGGTATTTTACGAAACAAATTGGCAGCATATTCCGCTAAAGGAAACTGTATATGGATGTGAAACAGCGGGAAGATGGGAAAGGGCACCCGCAGAAACTTGTCTACGTCGCTTTAGACAGGTGCGCCACCAGTTAGAACCTCTGCCTGACTAACGCTGCCGGTGACCATGACTATAACACTGCAGCTGGTCCCTCAACACACACGCCAGAGACATCTAACGTGATCCCACCCTAACCAAAGCAGACGCACTCCGTCCCACGGAAACTTGGATCTTCGCAGGACCGACGATCAACGGCTACGAACAGAGCAGACGCGCCCTGGCTCACGAACGCGTATCCACGGATGAGAGGAGTGTAAGAGAGAGAGAGGGGAGAAGGAGATGCGCATGCGCAGTGAAGGTGTGGACGCCGATCTGCTGAGGAAGCGTTTTGTCGCCTTTGCCGACAACTCGGGAGAGAGGGAGCGTAGGAGAGAACAGAGAGGGGAGAGGACGCACATGCGCAGTAAGGGTGGTCATGCCGCACGTTAGAGTGAATTCCGCTATAAGCTGCTTCACATCTTAAATGCCTGAACTATTTTTATCCTTTACCGTTTATTTCTACTCTGAATGGGGACGCATATTTTACCCAGCTTATTGGCAGCTGCAAAAATAACATTGACCCCTCTATTTAAAGACTATAGTCTTTCTTGGGGACCTTCGACGCAAAAACTATGGTCTGTCTGTCTGTCCACCGTTACCACGCACCGGGCACACGAAGCAGCACCAGCTGATACCCCGAACGGCCGACCCCATCCGCAGCGCCCACCAATGTTGCTCAAGAATCAGCGTCCACACGTTTGCGATTGTCAATTAAAAACAATTTTTGCGCATATCTGAGGCACCATAACAACACGTATATATATTGCATGTTCGTCTTTTACTAGAAAAGGCATACATAAGTAATTCTAAGGACCATAGCGCTTATCACTCTGCGCTTACCATTGTTGTGACCGGCGCCGGAGCTGAAGAGGGAGCGGCGCTCCTTTAATCTTCAAACAAGTAACCGAACGACCGGCTGCCTACTGTTAGGACCGGCGCCAGGTCTGACAATGGATCGGCGTTCCTTTTGATGTTCCTTTTTAGTCGCCAAACGGGTTGGCGGCCTGTGTCCGCCATGTATTGTTCCCCCCTGGCCGGAGGGTGCGGCGTCTTGCCGCCACGACACCGTGAGCAGTTCGGGAGACCACAAGTGCAGCTTCTTTTTTGGAAGATGACGGCGGCGGCGGCGGCCGGAAATCGTCCCGCTAATTGAACGAGTCGTTCGGCGACCATTTGAAGCTTGTTTACGGCGGCCCTTTCGATGGATGCAGTCATCAACTTCAGACCCCTCGCCCAGCGACACCCCTTGACGAGGAGGAGCCACGTTCGTGCCACATGGCCGTGCAGTGACCACGCTTCAATTTTGAACGTTCACGTGGACCGTGCGTGCTCGTCACCCTCGCGGGTAATGTGTGATCCGTGGTTGGACGGTGCCCTCTGTACGCGGTCCCCGATCTAGGGATCTGGGGAGGACAGACCCTTTATAATGAGCCCCCACGGCTCATTCGGTGTGCTTTTTTGGAGAAGAGAACCAGGCAGAACAGAGCAGAACCGAGCAGAACCATGTAGAACCAAGCACCATGTAGCGCTATGTTAGGAGTCATGTAGAGGCCTGCCACGTTTGAGGGCTCACCGTGTAGGGAGTTCGCAATGTATATATTGTAAATAAACCCTCTTCAAGTCTCTCTTCCTCCTGCCTCGACAACTTCATCCCGGACCTCCGGTGTCTGGAAACCCCGGTCGCAACAACTGGTTGGCAGCGGTGGGATACGAGTCTGCGACGGAGAGCGACATGTACCGGAGGCCAGCCGAAAGCCCTGGAACTCGGCGGGATCGAAGCAGCGTACCACCACCGCACGTAATGGGGTGAGTGCCTGGCTTTGTGCTTGAGATATATCGAGTCTTTTAGCCTAGATTCGTTAAAAGATAGATATAACCAACAACTGCCTGGCCACTGTGGTTGTTATCTCAGCACAAGGCAGCACTGGATGATTATCTGAGCAAGTACGCTAAAGCAGGAAAGCTTAGATGATTCAATAGGAACAAGTGGTAATGTTTCAAAATTTCTAAGGGTACGTTGCGGGTTAAATTTTAGGATGTTGTAAAAAGCAGGAGTGAAAATTAACAGGAAACAAGTAGAGAGGGATGTTGGCCACGTAGTGCTACTTGGGTGCTTAAGCTTGTGGTCTCCGCTGTGAGATTTGCCAGGCTTCAATTTCTCTAGACCCAGAATTGAAACGCTGGTGGGTTTGTGTTTTGTCACAGCTGAGCCAAAGCAAAGTAGTCGCCATGGATCTTACGAGATTGACGAGAGAGGACCTGCTGAACCTGTGTTGGGATCTGGAGCTAGATTTTAATGATGATATGCCTGCTTCTAGACTCCGCGAAGTGATTCTCGAAAGCAATAGTGACAATGAGGAAATCGAGCACTTCGGGAATATGTACTTATTGGACCAGGAGGAGGAAGTACAAAGGGCGCAAAGAAAGGAAAGATGGCGCCAGGAGGAATTGGAAGCTGAGCGCAGGCATGAAGAACATATAAAAAGGATGCAGGAATTAGATGAAGAGATAGAAAGGCTTAATTGTGAATTGGTGGCATTGCAGCAGAGTGGTCAATCCATAGATGTAGCGCACGAACGGTGCGATGTAGCGGCGGTGCCATTTAAGACCGAAGCGAAGGCTACAGGTCAGACATCTGTAGATGAAGTGCACGAACGGTGCGACGTAGCGGCGGTGCCGATTAAGGCCGAAGAGAGGGCTACAGGTCAGAAATTTGCAGATGTACCGCACGAACGGTGCGTTTCAGCAGCGGTGCCGTTTAGGGCCGAAGAGAGTGCTGCGGGTCTGATATCTGTAGATATAGCGGCGGTGCCGTTTGAGGCCAAAGAGAAGGCTAGTGCCTGTAAGGGAATGGAACAGGTTTTAACCCATTCTGAGGGAAAAGAGCTCGCGGTCACAGCAGGGTGTGAGGGTTCCGTGGTGGTGGAAACGAAGTTAAGATTAACAGAGTGTTCCATCGAACCTTGCAGCCCTGTAGACCATGTTGATGAGCGTCAGAGGCGGACGAAAGGCTCCAGGTTTGGCACCAAGGAATGTGCCAAACGGAGAAAGCGTCCGAAAAACAGAAGCGCGGCAAGGCTCGCGATCAGCGCGGCGCGTTTGACGAGGACCTTCAAACGGCGTGGCGGATTTGCGAGAAAAGGCCCGTTGTCTTCTCTGACTGGCTTAAATCGCATGCGTCTGAGCGGCCGGAGAGTAAGGAACAGAAGTGCGCAATCTACGCGGCCGCGGTCTAACGATGAACTGATAGGCAATCATCAGGACTGGGCGCGCGAGATGGCGGAGGAGCATATCGGTGATGAAGAACGTCAGAGTAGGACGAAAGGCTCCCAGGTCCGCACAAAGAAGCGTGCACAGGGGAGAAAGCGTCCGAAGGGCAACAAAAAGGCAAAGCTCGAGATGAGCACAACGCGTTTGAGTAAGGGTTTCAAACGGCGTGGTAAAATCGCGAGAAAAGTGCCGTTGTCATCTCTGACGGGTCTGTATCGTATGCGTCCGAACCGCCGGAAAAGAAAAGCGCATCGTACGCGGCAGTGTTTGAAGGATAGATTGCTAGGCAATTATCCAGACAGTCCGCGCGAAAAATCAGATGAGCATGTGGGTGCTGGTGAGCATCAGAGATGGGCGAAAGGCTCCGTAGACGGCACCAAGAGACGTGCAAAACGGAGAAAGCGCCGTAAAAAACAGGCAGGCAAAAATCGCGACGCGTTTGAGGAATGTATTCAAATGGCGGAGCGAAATTTCAAGAAAGTTGCCGTATCGCAAGCGTCCAAGCGGCCAGAGAACAAAGAAAAAAGAAGCGCATCGTGTGCGTAAGTGGTCGAGGGGCAAGAGACCCTTCCGTTGTTCTCGCGGTGCATTGGACGGGGTGCGGGGCAAAAGAGTCGGTGGTTTTCGAGGGGCAGGAAGCGACAGCAAGTCGGCTTCGAGGAACGTCGCGGGGTTCGGTAGCAGGGCGATTGACGCGTGTTGTAGACCCCGCTTCTCGAGAAAATCGTTCCGGGCGCGACCACCGCGAGTTCGACTCAGAGTTGTTGCGAACAGCGGTTAGCCTCTCGGAAAACGTCGACTCGGGACTGTTGAAAGGAACATTTTGTTTGTTTTTGTGATTTTGTAAATAACTCGTTTGTACTTTGTTTTCGTTAGCGCTCTATCATTTTGGTAGCCTATATGCGTTGTATAGATCTATTGGAAGGATAGTGACACGCATTAGAGCGTACAGAATTAGGCGTTTGTCATCGGCACCGGAGTTGGTTTGTATGCGTCCGAGCCGCCGGACAAAACGAAAAAAAAAAAAGCACGTTGGGTAGAAAGGCAGACCCTTTCGTCGCTCTATCGACGGCATGTTTGATGGACTGCGGGAGTGCGAGGTACTCAGCGAGAGTAAGAACGCAGGTTGTCAGCGCAGAGCTTTGCGGGGGTCGGAGGCGAAGCGAATGGGTTTTGCCATTGTTCCATTTCCCGTTCGCCTAGAAAGACCCACAGGACGCGACACCGCGCGTTAGTCCCAAAAAGGAGTAGACATCCGTGAGCTTTTGACGATGGTCATTAGTGGATTTATTTTGTTTTGAAATTTGCTTTTGACTGTTAAGTTGTTTTGGATTTTAATGTGTTTTTTAAGAATCTCGTCTACCAAATAGTGTTTAGGTAACACATTTTTTGGTTTTGTTCATTTCTTGGGCGTTGTACGTTTAGCTAAGGTAAGCGTTGTGCGATTGCATAAACGACACGCATAGGAGCCTGCGTCATGGTAGATACGTGTAAATGAGCAGGAGCAACGTTATGAACTAATTATGACTGAGCGTAGAGACGCAAAGTTATTGCTTGCGAGATTTTTCAGGATTCATGCGAAACTTTTTTTGTTGTTCATTTAATGTTTTGTTCGCATGTGTCCGGTGTGTAAGAAAAGCTAGCTCGTGAGTTTATATGTATGCTTTGTGAAAGTGGCAACAGCAAGGGAACGGTTAGGTGGTATCTCCTCCAGGCAGGCGCACTGTGATGTGCATTTGCGGATGTATAATAAAGACGTTCCTAATGCAGGTGCAGCACGGCAGTTATGCTTTCGTCTTCTCAAAAGGAATTGACGACTGGCTTTGGCGGCACTAAATTTCGGGAACTAAAAGATAGCGTGAAGTAAAATGCTTCATTTTATGAGTATGATACCTGGTGGGTTACGGCGGATTACTCACGCAAGCACTCGGGTATGCCACGGTGAGCGCATCACTTGACAATTAGTTTTCTTGAAAGCAGTTTGATGGGAAGATTATTATCGGATCGGGATTAGGAGTTTTGGTGAAACCTCAGAGAAACGTCCCGATTGCTGCTTTGTGTTTGGTAATACTGCTTAAGTAAGGTTGCTTTTGGATAATTTGTCGGACTCGACGTGTCTCAGTGCGGGCAGGGTGCTCTCCCGTGCCTGTGGTGGTGTGTATGAATGCTTTTCCCAGAGGGGAGCCACAAGGAACGAGAGGGAAAGAGTCCTTGGCTGAGCGTCATCAGCAGTGGCCTGGAAGACAGCACTACACAGCGACACTTCGAGCAACCTGTGCAGCTGGTCACCCTCAGGTCGCTTCTCCCGCCGGCGGACGAGCTGTTGTGACCGGCGCCGGAGCTGAAGAGGGAGCGGCGCTCCTTTAATCTTCAAACAAGTAACCGAACGACCGGCTGCCTACTGTTAGGACCGGCGCCAGGTCTGACAATGGATCGGCGTTCCTTTTGATGTTCCTTTTTAGTCGCCAAACGGGTTGGCGGCCTGTGTCCGCCATGTATTGTTCCCCCCTGGCCGGAGGGTGCGGCGTCTTGCCGCCACGACACCGTGAGCAGTTCGGGAGACCACAAGTGCAGCTTCTTTTTTGGAAGATGACGGCGGCGGCGGCGGCCGGAAATCGTCCCGCTAATTGAACGAGTCGTTCGGCGACCATTTGAAGCTTGTTTACGGCGGCCCTTTCGATGGATGCAGTCATCAACTTCAGACCCCTCGCCCAGCGACACCCCTTGACGAGGAGGAGCCACGTTCGTGCCACATGGCCGTGCAGTGACCACGCTTCAATTTTGAACGTTCACGTGGACCGTGCGTGCTCGTCACCCTCGCGGGTAATGTGTGATCCGTGGTTGGACGGTGCCCTCTGTACGCGGTCCCCGATCTAGGGATCTGGGGAGGACAGACCCTTTATAATGAGCCCCCACGGCTCATTCGGTGTGCTTTTTTGGAGAAGAGAACCAGGCAGAACAGAGCAGAACCGAGCAGAACCATGTAGAACCAAGCACCATGTAGCGCTATGTTAGGAGTCATGTAGAGGCCTGCCACGTTTGAGGGCTCACCGTGTAGGGAGTTCGCAATGTATATATTGTAAATAAACCCTCTTCAAGTCTCTCTTCCTCCTGCCTCGACAACTTCATCCCGGACCTCCGGTGTCTGGAAACCCCGGTCGCAACACCATGCAACGCTTGCACGAAGAAGCGAGGGTTTGCAACGCTTTGCTAAGACGACATGGTGGTGGCACCTACCCGTCGCCTTGTGTTCTACACCTTATCACCTCTGAGACGGGCGCTCAAACCCGTCTCAGGGTCACGCACTCTATTTTCCAAATAAAACTGCCAGATGGCGCTCATGTTTCACGTGTGACGTGACTTGACGCACGCTCGTTCACCTCCGCTGCATGCTCGAGGCCCTCTACGAGCGCCTCCGGAA
Organism: Rhipicephalus annulatus; assembly: GCA_013436015.1. Classification (NCBI taxonomy): domain Eukaryota; kingdom Metazoa; phylum Arthropoda; class Arachnida; order Ixodida; family Ixodidae; genus Rhipicephalus; species Rhipicephalus annulatus. The sequence goes on along the minus strand of WOVY01011135.1, from coordinate 82,386 downwards.
TACCATTCACCGATTTTCTTGCGCAGAAGATCAAATAAATGTTTTGTTCTCTCTCTCCACACGCAAGACTATCGTCTTTCGACGACATTTGCAGATGACATGCAGATACGGGGCCATTCTTTTTCTGTGATCGATATGCAATGCATATATGAAATACGCAGGACTCATTTTTTTTTTCTTACGCTAGTTCTTATGTTCGCGTTTTCATGCGTGAGCCAGGCTGCGCTAAACTTGCCTAAAGAAAAAAATTTAATGCTGAAGTAGTTATCTCTCTCGTACACCTGCACGTGCGCCTGGTTGACAGGTAGCGCCAGATTTTTCGAGCATGGACCAAATTTTTTTTGTTTGTACATATTTCCCCATCACAAGGTTGCTTTCTCTTCTGTTCGTGGCCTCACGCCTCACTTTATTTCGTAACGAGTCCTGGTCGTCTAACTGAACTTTCTGTCGTTCTAAACTTGCCTAGTTTTGGCAATGCTTGCTTCTTGAGAACCACAGTTAATTTTTAGTGCAAACGTCAAATAAGAGATGAGGTGATAAGAGGCCATGGTTGTAGCGAGGGCTTCCAGCAACTTTGCCTCAACTGTTCGGTAAGTACATATCAGTATGATGCTCTATAGTGTGACATTGTTTAATTTATTATATGAAATCGAAATAGAAAATCTAGGACCTCTGCCAACTTGCGTAACGTAATGTCATACCTTATACGTATAAATAGATAAGTACGTACCAGATTGGACAGGCTCTTGCGTTGCGATTTATAAGAACACAATACGATTTGCGAAGTATCCAAGAAGCATAGGGCATGTTCTCAAATGCCGTCGACAGCTGCAGGAAAGAGTGTATCCACATCTACGTCGACAAGACTGCAAAGTGAGTAAGATGTTGTAAGCCAGGTTCCTCAATCTCACCTCAGCCAGTGCATCGTACTGACGGGATGTGGTCCCGCAATGGCCCGCCGGACAGGGAAGAAGGTAAAAGTTGGAAAGAGGGGGTAGTTTGTACTGATTGTCAGCTAGCGTTATCATTTAGCGTTGACATGTCGATATAGGCAATGACTCTGGATGCCGAATCGGGAATGTAGTCTTTGTTTCAGGGTTATGTTTCGGCATATGGCGACTACATGAGGTGCCTCACGGAAATAATGCTTTAGACCAGTCATGCCGATTGCAACACACGTAGCACAAACCAAGGCCACATCTGTATACAGAGTGCGCGAGCATGCGCTTTTGGCGCTGCGAGGCGATATAGGTGGTAGTGGTTAGAAGATGAGAAAAGGCACCTAATTTCTGCAACCCGGTCAATCAATCAATCAATCAGTTTATTATCATGTCATAAAAGGATGCTACAGGGAGTAAAATATACAGACGTGGGTCCCAAAGTACAAGACTGCAACGGGACCCTCGGTGATGATTACAAATAATAAAAGCACAAGCAGCTGTTAGAATCGTGGAAACAAAAATATATAAAGCAGAATGAAAACAAAAAGGCATGGAATAAAAAAACAAATAATACAGCATAAAACAACACAAATAAGATAGATCAACTATTTAACAGGTCGTGAGCACGGCGCAGTGCCTGGAGCGAGGCGATATAGGAAACACAGGCTCGAGCTTGCGCAGCGCTGTTCGCAGCGTTGAGAGGGCAAAGCTTCGGTCGCTCAGACGGGCCGCGTTTGCTTGGCTTTCATATTGCGCGCTCGGAAAAAACGTGTTCCTTGGGGCTTTTATCTCGCAGTTCGCTCGCTGTTGGTGCCGCTCCTTCGTCATCCTAAAAAGCGGGCACGCACTCCTGCTGTATCGTGAGCTGCTACAAAAGTTTAAAACTGTCGAAGAGCTGGAACTTCCCGTGAAGTTCTGATTGATTGATATGTGGGGTTTAACGTCCCAAAACCACTATATGAAGTTCTACCGTTTACAATGCAAACAGTGCGAGAAGCATTGACACCAAGAGTGGATTACCAAAGTTCGTCAATACTTCCGCGGTCTTGTCACTGTGAAGAATGTTTTGCCGTGCACAGTATTAACAACTATTGACGGGAGAAACGTGATGGCCGGTCTCATATGAAAAATAAGTGCGTTTGTAAACGGAAACTGCAGCAAATAGACAACCGCTGTACATTTCGAGATCGGGCTTTCCGAGACAACCATATGTATAAAGTGGCCGAGCTTGCTAACCTAATACACCACTGTTCGAATAACGTACCGGGAAACCTGCAAGTGTTTTATTGAACTGATAAGTGTAGACATCTCGTCGTCGCTCAGTGTCAACAGATTTATGCTGCGTGTTCGCGCTGACCGTTTATATTTACAGGTCTTTTAAGCAACACCCACCCATAAGTCAGCAGGCTGAGGTGTTGCGATGCAAAGTCGGGAGTTAGATTTCCGCATACGCCAGCTGCATTTCTATCGAAGCGCAACATCGTAACAATGTGGTTAGATTCAAGTGCAAGAATGTCAGACAGGGCGTCTTGGTATTGCATATTTGAAGCGTACGGTGGCATGACGCTTTATGTAAACAGAAGGGGCGCTCGGATCGTGTACACCCTCTCTCCGTTGCCTTCATCGCGCCTTGCACTTCGAATAAATATGTTAAAAAAAAACTCGGGGCTGGAAATAATCTGGAGTCCTACCCCACGCCGTGCCTCCTAATAATATTACGGTTTTTGCCCCTAAAATACTATATACTTGCATGCACCCTAGCTGCGGGCGATATACAGCGGCCGCTACGAAGACGAGTGGAAAAAAGAACCAAGGCAGCAATAAAACTTCAGATGGTTTCGCGAAATTAGACGTAGTTATTAGGAGCAAACCTCGGCGTAACTAAAAACATGCTCAATCCTTAGTGGCATTGTACATTATGGCGAAGACTATGCGAGCTGTCACAACAACAAAATCGACATTCGAATCAGTGAACATGCTGCGTGATCAAGCGTGGATATTCATTCTAAATGAAATATGTGCAGCAGGAAATATGCGTGGTTGAAGTAGACATAAAATACCATATTTGTGTGTGCATCATTATGCTTTCAAAGGAGCTGTAAAAAATCTAAGGTGGCATTGAACTCACGATACGACGTTCTTAACATCTCATGAAAACCTTGGCAAAAGTGAACATCTTATGAAGTTGAGCACTGCGAATCGTAATGATGCCAGGGACTGAGCAAAGCAGACGTACGTTTAGTTTCTTGCACTGACCTCCAAATAAATTTAGTGCTGCGCTACAAACTTGGCATCCAAGCAATCGAAATCCGAACGCTATATGCAAACGCACGTGAAAGCTTGGTAGTGGCTTGCCGACAGCATTGAGAAGACACGACTACCGCAGCAAAGGCCCGTTTTTACCGGTAAAATACATAGAGAATTCGTGCCATCACCTCCCTTTTAAAGTCATAGAAATTTAAGGCGACTGTTAGCCATCCACGTGCACATAGCGCTCGCTCAAAGACTTCGTGTTCGACTTTCTTGGTCCCGCAAAGGTGACCAAAGAATCGCTCTCGATCCTCTTGAAATTCACACAACGAATTCGTTTTTACGATATTTTTACACCTTCGGAGCAAGTCACGGGCTGAGCTGACGCTCTATGCGCACGGCGACCAGATAACAGCGCGTGCGGAGCGCGTGAACGGGCTGAGAGTGTGCAGGCAGAGTAACGAGCGACCAGCTTTTGCTATAGAAAAGCGGCCAAATTTGTGCAGCGCAGCGCCCCCTGGCCGAGGTTGGGAGACCTATACCACGAGGCAGTTTCGGGCTATGACGTGGTGTGTCAGCAGCATAGAGGCTGACCACGTCAGAGCTCGAAACTGCCTCATCATGTCTTCTCGCTGTGGAAAAACCAGCTGCTCGCGCCCTCCACACAGGTGCGGCCGTGGCTGTACGTGCCTGTTAACAGACTTAAAAAAAAAAAAAAACGTGGGACGAAAACAGCCGTGTACGTATGGGCTGCGGGCGGCATGTTTGAGACCTCTGCTGTGAGGAGTCAGTGTATTAGGAAGCACTGCTGAGCACCAATCAAGGTTGACTGATCACAGCACATGATAGGAAGAAAGGGTGTGTGAGGCGAGTTATCAAGAAAAACTGCGATATCGTCTGATATGGCAATCTGCTGCGATAGATACTTGAACGACCCGCCGACGTGGCATCGTAGCTTTAGTGATCGACTGCTGATCCGAAGATCGCGGGGTCGAATCCTAGCCGCGGCTAGTGCCCTGAGATGAAGGAAATATTCTAGAGACATGTGTGCTTCGATGTGCGTTAAATAATGTTAGGTGGTCGAAATTTCCACAGCCCCTCCCCCCACTACGGCGTCTCTATCATATCCAATTTTGGGAGGTAAATTCGAAGCAATCTTTACTATTAGCCTCGAACAATTTATCAATGAAGTACATGTACCTGACTGACAGCAAGTCGATCGATTACAGGCACGATACCGTCGTTTTCACGCTGCTCTTCGGTATTGTCATGCATGGCCTTCGCACGGCGCTATCATAACGCACGTGAAATCACCGGCTCGGTGCGTTATTCCTAAAGCGTGGTGGCATCACTTCACGCTTCGTATATGCTACGGCGCCGCTTATCGGCAAATGTAACATGCGTAACGCTAATCTGTGCCGGGAAACGCATGCAAGGAGCGCTACGTTTTTTCCCGCATTTTTCGGTTGCATCTTATCGGTAACGTGGTAATGGCACCTGTTTGCACCTCTCTGCAATACAAAAAAAAAAAAAACGAGGGCGTGTCGCGCATGCTTAAATTCAAGGAATATAGGGCATTTTTTTCCGCCTGTTCGTTCGGTGGCCTTATGCCAACTGTTCTGTCTACAAAGACGCAGTAATACCGCCGTAAAATAGGGCGCAGGACACACAATGGACATGCAAGGATGCTCTCACCGTTATCATCGATTAAGGTAAGCAGCGTTTCTAACAGTGTGAAAAGCGGGTTTATGATGCAAATAATTAAATATTCAACGCAGAAAGGTTGACTGATTATTAGATGCGAAGGAAGTTCCTCAATACGCTACTAATCACAAGTCGTCCGCTTCAGTGGTAAAGCGGTCACGCAGTTTTGCTGTTGACCACAGGGGGTTTGAAACGGAAGATGGCGTAGCTAGAGGGTAGCACACTAGTCCCGTGCCCTCCCCTAAAAGGGAATTCTGCTACGTCCCTAATTTGGCTGTGGCGGTTGAATTTTGAGGAAGGCAAAGTGCTAAATAATCGTTTGCTGCGCAATATCAGTGCACGTTACAGATCACCAAGTGGTTTGAAGTCTCCGACCGCCTGGTGATTCCAGGCCGTATACCTTCACCGGAGAGTGCAAGAAAGCAAATGCTGGGCAGGAGTGACGGGAAAAGTGCGAGGTTAAGCATAGGTATAAATATTTAGAAAGCCGAACTGGAGTGGTGTATGAAATCCTTTTTAACACGTGCCAAGACATACGTCAGACAAACCAGCCATTGTCTAAATAAAAGGCTGTGGCCACATAAAAATTTGGTAGGTAAGCTGACGATTTCTGGAAACTCTGAAGTGGACTGTTGTATTTATAAGTGCGCACCATGTTACAGAAAACGAAGAAGCCAGTATACGCGTGGGAAATAAGAGAAAAAAGAGAGCAGTAATTGAGGCGTTCTTTACGGGCCGTGATTGTGTAACTCCCCATTGGTAGCGCTAGATTCACACCCCGTTAAGTTTCTAAACGACTGCTTTGGCACACTTTGATAAATTGCTTGATGTCTTAAAGCCGCGTGCTCACTGGAGCGATTGCGTCACGTTTTTTTGTTGATTGTTGACTCTTTCTTGCGTCATTGCACACGTGGCACCTTTAGCTTTATATATCACAGGCTAAAGAGATTCCATTGCAGTTGTTAGTTGGCAATTCCCTTGAGCATTTTGTGTTTTAGTGTTATTCGTCTCCGTTCATTTATGCATCGCATCAATTCACTTCGAAAATCGAGACGCCTTCGAAGCTTTGGCTGTGTTAAAACCATTTCATCGACACTGAAAAGTGCTCTGTCAGTGAACAGCTTGAAAATGTCCCCTGAACTTGGAATTCCTCTAAAAAACGCAATATCATGGTTTTTTTTTCTCTCCAATGTTGATTTACCCGGCCCTGGAAGAGAGAGAGAGAGAATAAAAAAACTTGATTATGGTTTAGGCTAAGCGCCCTCATTCCAGAACACCATGAACTCAGGTCGAGCGCTTCCAGAGCCCTTGAGGCTAGTCCAGCACATCACCGAGGTAGGAGCTGCCAACGCCATCTGCCGAATATTGTTGGTGTGATTATGCCCGGTGAAATTTAATGGAGAAATTTATTGAATATTTTCGGGGGCACATTAGTTTCAGTTTTTAAGAGTGAGTTCAACTTTTCCTGCTTTTTTGTTCGGCGTATAGTAATTTCTTTGAGATTTCTCGTATTCACTCAAAAACAGAACACCGCACGTATAGCGAGAATGCAGAACTTTAAGAAAATTATCTTTTTTATTATTTTTTGGTATTTTGTGTTCTAACTAAAACAGTCAACTTTTTTTGATCACTAAATCACCATTCATCTGTGGCAGCCAAAACCGAATTCTTTCGCTTATAAGGAACCCGTTATTCAATTTTTTTTCAACTACAGCATGGGCAGTTATAGCTGGGCATTGTGTTTCTGAACCTTGCATTTACTACAGCGATGTAGACAAACTGAAGGTGTCAGCCCCGCCGCGGTGGTCTAGTGGCTAACGTACTCGGCTGCTGACCCGCAGGTCGCGGGTTCGATTCCCGGCTGCAGCGGCTGCATTTCCGATGGAGGCGGAAATGGTTGTAGGCCCGTGTACTCAGATTTGGGTGCACGTTAAAGAACCCCAAGTAATCAAAAATTTCCGGAGCCCTCCACTACGGCGTCTCTCATAATCAAACGGTAGTTTTGGGACGTTAAACCCACAAATCAATCAAAATGAAGGTGTCAGAGGATCACGTTTCCTTCTGTGTTACGTATAGAAGACGTTTCTTGATCCCGCGATATAGTTTCTTCATGCGTGCGGCCAATGGTATCATACAACAAGGATTACTGATGGCCTGCAAAACGCTCCCACATCTCGTTCTAGCATTTTTTTAGAAAAAAAAATGTTGGGTGATTTGTCTCCTGGTAACGCATGCTTGCAGCCCTGAATGAGTGAATTTCAACGCAAATTTCAACGCAACTTTCAAACGCAAATGTATAGTTGTTATCTTAGTTATCTACCTAACTGACACTTTCTTGAGCTCTATATTGCTACGGAAGACTTTGTACCCAAGTCGATTCAAGACCGGCGAGCACGCAGCCTGAATTTCTTTGACGCGGTCCCAGCTGAGTTTCTTGGCCCACCTGAATGCGGTGGCACTGGATTGCCTGAAGGTCGAGTAAGGATTTCGAAGTACCTTGGTGTCGTTCACGACTGTGTGAGTCCTGAGAAAGTCTGTCACACCGGCCGAGAAGTCCAGATGAACGGCACGAAAGAGCGCCTTCGACTCCGTGATGGGCGACTTCGCGATGTCCTCGTACCGCACACGCACCGTCGCGTCAGGTAGAAGCTCCCTGAGCTCCTCGAAGGCGTCGAGATCTTCCCCCATTTCTCTGCAAAGGCTGCTGGCGTTATTGCACGTCGCGGACTTTCTACACCAGGACATGACGCTCCTGGAAGAAATCATACCGCGTGGATCACGAACGAGGTACACGACTTTCAGGTTTCTTCTTAGCGGAGCGTTCAGCCGCAACCACTGCAGGATTTGGACGACGCTGAGTCGGGTCACCTTGATGACCTGGACGGGTGAACGTCGGCAGACGTCCGCCATGAAGTCTGGGTTGAGACAAACCTTTACCTTACGAGCGCAGAGTTTCATGAGGAACGCGTTGGGCACATAGTGGTTCCAGCGCTTGGGTGCCGCGGCCAGGTAATCGGACATGCGCGGGAACTGGCACGTCAGGTGGTTCGCCAGGATTTCCAGACCTCGAGGCGCCGTCTGTGAGTTTAGGCGTTCGGCGGCGCTCAGAAGACTGAGGGGTTCGTAACTGAAAAAGGTCCTGTTGCTGGTCGACGACAGGAGCCCGCCCAGAAAGGACGAGCCCGATCTGAAATAGGCGAGCAGCAGAATTCGCTTCTTCATAGCCGGATCAATGACTGCGTAACCGTCTGGAATCCTCGGCAGCACCGTTTCGTTGACTTTCGGCTTGCCACCTTCGAGTTTCACGACTCCATTCGGTACGACCTTTGACTTGTCTGATGTATTGTTTCTGTGAACCTTGTTCGCGTTTCGTTTATCGCGTCTGTATTCGTGTGTCTCGAAGCATTTCGTGAGTCGATGAGATGCTGAGGTTTTCTGACGCTTGAGTGACCATGCATCGAGGTTGTGCCGTTTTTCAAGTTGATCTTCCCGTGATGGTACCTCGATGAGCCAGCTGTGCTCACGCGTTACCGTCATGTTTTGTGGAGCTAGAGTGTGCACGCTTGCTGTGCTCGGCAGCTTTCCCACCTTCACCGCAACCTTAGCTGATCGGCGCCGTCCAACGAAACTTCCTTCCGTATCTTCTGGAGTGTACAAGGCAAGGGGCAGCCCTACGGGTCCCGCATCCTGGTACGCACGTCCTATGGCACCGTGACCCCGGTAGCCAGGGCTACCAGACGGAGAACCACGGTTCACGTAAATGGCGAGGTTCTGCGTGTGGTAAGTTATGATGGGACTCAGCTGACCAATCAGGGCGATGCAGGAGAGAGCGAACAGTGAGCCGAGTGCTGCTCTGGGTAAGAGCCTCACCCACAGTCGAGGCTTTGACGTCACCATTCTTGCTTTCCTTCGCGCATAGCTCAGAAAAATCCCGTGTACCACATTCGGCGTTTTACTGTTCGGCAAGGGTGGATGGAGCGATGTATTGCGACGATGGAAGACTACACGTCGCCGCACACGCACGCTTACGCCGCAAGAGACTCGAACCACGTGCTTTTGTTGAGGGTCCTTCGCAGCCAGTGAACAAGTACGACTCCGCATTCAAGCTCTTCGAGAGAGCGCCCTCGTCCTTCGCTCTGAGGGATACAAGAGAGGCGAACAGGCAGGTCGTAGTTTTTGTGCACGTGTGTCAGTTTTTTGCCCTTTTCTTGTCACTCTGCTCGTCGTCACGAAAAAACCGCTTTCTATCTGTAACGGCTGTCAACTCAAAACGCGACGAGAAAGAAATATACTTGAAGAAAATGCGCGAACAAGTACAAGTGCTATAGCTCACAATATGTTCTAAATACGTGTCTGCTGCGCGACCTATTCATCGGCGCTGGGCGCGCGTGGTACCTTGTGCGAAAGCGCCTCCGCGAAGTCGTAAAACTTGTTTCACATTCCGAAAGCTTTCGATGCTCTGCGTGCCAGGTTTCCGCTGCCAGTTCTTTTTGCGTTGGAACTGTATATAAAATATGCCTAGCGTGCGTGTCTGTGTGTGTGCGCGCGTCTGTTTGTGCGTGTGTACATATACATCTCTCTCTTTCCCTGTGTGTGTGTGTTGTATGTATGGTGTGTGCTGTGGGTGTGTGTGTGTGTGTGTGTGTGTGATTTTACCGTGGTGCTCTTTGATGCGGTAGGCCAAGATCGTAGCCAGAAATTTTTTTCCGGAAGGGGATGGAGGGATGGTCAGCCATACTTTATGATTTGTGTATATATACGTTTGTATGTGTGCAGGCACATATATATTGCCACAGAGACTACTTACACTATCCGATATTATAAAGAATCAGTGTCCACAGTCTTGTGCGCGCTCCTGTTTGAGGCCGCACGACTCATGCCTTCTCGTTCACGGGCACGAGTCAGTGTGGGTTGGTCCATTTTGCACACAGTTTTCATAGGCACAAGTTCACTCATAATAAACCAGTTCTTGGTGGCTCTCTTCTCTTGAATCTGTTATAATATGCGCAAAAATATGGAAACATTCGGGGGAATTCAATCTCCCCCACTGCTGGTCTATGCCCCTGCGATAGGCGTGCGCAGGGTACTCTAGTAGAGTTGGTTCAAGTTTCACCGTGGTGCCCCCTTCGCCTACTCTGAATGGACAGTTGTAATAGAAAAGAACGCTAGCTTCGCAATAAATGCGGAAATTAAAATGAAGTAATTGCATGCTTGCCACAACGGCCCTGCCTCGCGTCTCCGGTTTTCCTGGTTGTAACGGTGAAAAGTAAACACTTCATGGAATGCAACACCAAGCGCCCCGTCCTCGCCTCAATTATAGTAAAAATCTGCATGACCAGTACCATGTGCTTCAAACACGATGGTACACAACGGCCGAATAACTCGTATGGGTCTGATGTGGAGGAAGGAAGAAGAAAGGAGGGGAGTATTACGTCACATGATTGAAGACCACCAAGTCGACCCAATGGAATCGAAATGTAAGAGCATGCTGTGGGCATTAAAACCCTCGGTGGGTGGTAGGTACTAGCCGGCCGGTCTCCGCCGAACCAGCGCGCTTTGATTAAAAGGTGCGTACGGGATACAATGACCCGAAACCTCGGTAAATCTAATTGGTTTCGTGATCTCGTGCAAAAGGTCACGTGTTGGGCCGGCACCGCTGGCTTCAAAATGAGTTTGCTTGCCAGGCCAGGCTGCGTGACGTAATGCTTTCTCCTTTCTTTTTCTTTTTCCCATGGAGTTTGACTTGGCGCCTCCTGCGATAATTAGCCCCCTTGATAATAAGCCTGCTCAGGCCCTAGCAGAACCTTGTGGCTCGTGCCCAAGACACCCTGCGCATGTTTCCAAGCTCAGCAGGACTATGCGAGACTTCGGGAGGCGCTAAACCTAATGAAAACGCCAAAATTGCGCCATACTGTGAAATTTCATAATGACGGCAATTTGAGCCATTCTTAGAGGCCAAACAGCCCACTGGGCCAATGAGACGATTCAACTGTGAAGTATGAAAACATTGTGGAATTTCGCAATGTCCTGAATACCATCCCAAGTAAGTGATTGTACTCATTTGGTGGTCAACCACTTTCATAGAGCAGATTGGAGACCTTTTTTTCCCTGTCAAGTTTATTTCGTCTATCACATTTTTTTCCCGGCGTCTTGCTTTAATTGAATAATCGTGGTGTGATGTGTACCATGTTATTCGTGTCAAACCTGGATATCATGGTACATTCTGATGAATGCAACAACAAGAGGCATTTTCTCATTTACTTGATAATGACCATGACATGCTTGTCATGGCGTTAATTTCGTGATGAACATTTCATATCAATTATACGTTCAGTCCTGTCAGTCAAGTTCTCATGCATCGCAAGTTAATGAAACGCATCAAGATTCACAAAGCACCAGGATAAAGAGCACCAATACTGGAGGTCATGTCGCTCGACTGCTCACCCGGAGGTCACAGATTCGAATCCTGGCAGCGGCAGCTTCATTTTAGATGGAGGCGAAAATGTTTGAGTCCCGTGTTCTTGGATTTTTGGTGCACGTTAAAAAACTTCTGGTGCTCGAAATATCCGGATGGCTTCTCTCATATAACCATGGTGGTTATTGGATGTTTAAACTGTTAGTTATTATTATTATTATTATTATTATTATTATTATTATTATTATTATTATTATTATTATTATTATTATTATTATTATTATTATTATTATTATTATTATTATTATTATTATTATTATTATTATTATTATTATTATATTATTATTATTATTATTATTATTATTATTATTATGAGCACCAAAAGCAATGCGTCTTGGCGTACAGCGCTGTACGGCACTCGAGCTTTAATTCCCGCACGCAGTATAGTAAAAATGCGTGTACACAGCGAGATCTCCGTGCATGACGCCACGGATTTCGAAATCCCGCTCTATAGTGTTTTCGTCAAATTGGCTCCATTCCCGAAAATTTGGTATGTAAAGTATATGGACCCCAGCAAGGACGACGTACTTCATTGTTAGGGATCTGAGGCCGAAGTGGACGCCGTCGGGACCTATGAGGTCACTATATTTGGTGCGGTACTTTCAAGGCCATGTCACTAACCGCATTTCCTATTCACGCGTTTTCTCTAAAGCCCATAGATACAACATAGTTTTCTTGTTTTCCAAGCGTCTTCTAGCGGTAACAACAATGTTTTCGGTATTATGATCTTTGAATTTACTAATACGCGTTAAATCAATTTTATCTTTGGCGACCCTTTGAAAAAGCACACCTTTTAGCACTAAGTATGAGCGACTTAAATCCTTAGGGAACTATGCATTCTCTGTAGGGGCAAAGTAACATGGTTCCACAACAGCGCGGTTCACAGGCGCTGTCGGTGCTATAGTATTACTTTGCCTCTCTTTGCTCTCCTTCTCTATTCTTTCTCTCCCTTTCTCCTTTCCCCGTATAGAGTAGCAGACCGGGCGCAACCTGGTTAACCTCCGTGCCTTTCCTTTCCATTTCTCTCTCTCTCCTCTCTCCCTGAGAGTGACCTCTGCGCGCCTGGCCTTTATCAAGTAGATACGATATAGAGCACTACGTGTTAAGCTAGGGGAGAGTGGGAAGCTAACTTAACTCACAGTCTGTTATTCATTCACCTAAGACGACTAGTATATAAAAGTAACTCTCTTTTAGTGGTGGACGCAACACAATAGGGCTGGACAGTCCGCGGTGTCTGTTAAGCTATATTTACACGACGGACCAAATCGTGATTCGAGCCTGCAGATCGCGTTCTAGGTCACTATTTAGGTCAGCCGTTTTCACGTTCCCGCTTCGGCCCACGTGTACCGGTCAGCCAAATGACGGAAGCCCAAATCGCAGTTGATGTCTTCGGGGAGCAATGCCGGAATCCTCGCTTGTAGCGTGAATTCTCCCCCGCCGTGCGAATGCTGGCATCAAAGGGATTCGTATTACGTCACATTCCACGTGACTGATTCATCTGCGAGCGCGTCCGTCATGTGAATACAGCTTTTGCTGTCACGAGTAGATGCGTGGACATAGGACAAACAAACACAAACACAAAAATAACGTTTAGCAATGGACCTATATCAACCAAAGTGGTACAGGAACAACCTAAAACAACTACAAGCGCAAGCCCTATATACTAGTCGGCGACTTCAACGTAGATATAATGGACCTTAGTACTTAGATTTGTCGACGACTCTTCGTCACACAATGCACATGATGTGGGCCCACGCTCGCGTAACGCACGGTTACTGACCCATACAATACTTGGAGCTGCATCCACTTGTCTTTATTCACTTTATTGAGATGCGTGGATTTTTTTCTTGGACGATTTTATTTTCCCCAATCCGCCCTCCTCCAAACGTTTATGCTCTTAACATCGTTTGCAAAGCATCCTTAATATGCCTCACTTCGACCGAGACTCGTCGTCACGTGATGGCAACCTCAGCGTCTGCACTAGACCACAATGAAGTTGTTCTCCCTCACTCACTCACGTGATGACGCAATAGACTTCGGTGATCTGTTTCATCATGATGACGTAGTTGGAAGACTTCGTCACATGATGACCTTTTGTATGCCTCGTGTTGATTCCACCTACGCCAGGGGTCACTTTCACGTTTGGTTTAACATAATTTTATTTCTGAAAGAAACACACATACACCGAAGACATTCACCTGATACAATTTCGTACTCAAGACATTCATAAGTTACCTTAATATACATAATATGTTTGTAGCTGCCAACAAAAATCTAGAGCACAGAATGAGAACTAGGCGCAGAGGTACGTATGTGTTTAGAAAAAGTGGTCAACGACAATGAGTACTTTGTACTCTACTGCCATTTTATATTACTCTAAGCTACTACGAGGAAGCATAAATCCGTCCCGTGGGTCTCAGATCTGATGAGGTGATGAGGCTGCGTCGACATAAATTACGCCGTGAACGAGTTCGCAGCACTGTGCCACGCTGGCTGTGCTCGCATACCAAACTGTGTGTTTAGAAAAAGTAGGTAACGATTTAAAGTACTAGTTACTCTATTATGGGAGAGCTTAAAGCCGTCCCGAAACATCCACACATATCTACGAAACAGTTGTGTGTTCAGACAAAGTGGTAGCGATTTAGTGTACCAGGTACATCTACTATGGGAGAGCATGGAGCCGTCCTGACACTCTCAACGCCAGACAGAACAACACACTTATGAACACAATTGCTCTGTGGGATGAAGTGGTATTTTAGAACCCCTAATGCATCCGTAACGCTACAAAGCATATTATGTTAAACAAACACCGCAGTTGCTCCAACTATTCATTCGATCATTGCTTTCATGTTTTGAGGAAAATCGTGATACTGACAAAACGTTATACAACTCGACGATGGATATTTCTTGAAGCATATTTTCTTGAATATAGAATAGCACTGAGATCCACATTCGTTTCCATAACAAAATTATAGCGTGCGCCACTGCACTATAAACGACTTAAAAGAGTTTCTCGAAGAAGACGGCTTGATTTGTTGTCCGTCGTTCAACGGGCCAAAATCTGTGTCATGTTTAGCCGAGTGTGCTACGCCGCATCATTTTCGTCTACTTGAGTATCTCTAACAAGAGTCTAGATATAAGTGAACGGTTACCCTTGCATTCCACCACCGTAGAAACACAGACGCTGTTGCCTAGAGTCAAACCCGCGTCGTAGAGCTTGTAACCGACCACATTTCCAGCTAAGGGGACACGGCAGGCTCAAAGAGTAATCCACAGATGAAAATGAACCTGTAGGCTTATGTAGGTGAAAGCCTGATACAGCTCAATGAGCGAGTGAATATGCTTTATTCCAAGATTGGGAACGTCCTTGGTCCAGGCAAGATGCGCGGTAGAGGCGAAAAATAGCTTGGTATGGCCAGGTTGGTTCATGCTGAATATCGTAGGTACCACGCAACAACAGGAGGAAGACAAACAGTGACAGAAAAGAGCACTGCTGTCTCTGTTGTTTCTTTCTACTGTTGTTGCGATGTATCTGCGATATTCAGGTAGAGACCAAGTGACATAGTGTGCTTATAGCCTTCTTGGCCTGCTAGATGGTCCAACTTCGCTGTTTGACTTAGAAGGGGGGAAAACATCTGGTGGTGTGAGTTCCAAAGGCGAGCTGGGTCCAGATAGAGAAGTGATTTGATAAAAGAACCCTGCAATAATTTTTTGAGTATTTATCAAATGGTCTGGTTAAAGAAGCTGATTGCGTCGTGAGTGAAATGCCGCAAAATGGCTTTAAAATGCGTCAAGTTCGAGAATTTGCACGTACTACATTTGTGCCACGTACTATATTACATCGTATAGTATTTTACTACAAGCACGGTCATTTGTATTTTTTTTATTGCGACAAAGACTTGCCCTTAAGGCATAATATTTTTGTTAACTGTGTGTGTTAGGCCGAGGCATTTGTATCTACACAACATTTGCACGCACGCTTCAAGCGCTGATGTCTCTCCATTCGAACTAGTGAGCGCGCTGAAAGCTATGCAGGGAGGAGTGATGGGGGCAATAAGCTACTAACATTGGTTGGTTGGTTCCTCAACAACTTGGCGCAACCCACCTAGGGGGATAGGCCATGAATGCGACGGTGCCTTGCTTTTTAAATTAATTCACTTCTTGAAAGGGGGGTTTGAATTCATTAGGTAATATAGGTAATATTTTAAAGGTGTTGGATTTCTAAACAAAAAAACCTTGAATAGAATAACAGAATAAACACACACAAAAAAGTCTATACATAAAACAATTGAGTCTCTCTACGTTCGGCATTTCATTCTTTTAGATTCTCGTAAGAAATTCGTAACAGCCGTAAAAACGTTTCTGTGCCTGAAACTAAATGCGATTGTGCCAGATGAAAGAATCACCGGAAGTGTCAAGTTTAAGTCCAACTTTCGTAGGGGTTCTTCAAGTAGTTTTTTCATTTGACTTGAATTTTATGCATGACAGAAAGAAGTGCTCCAAAGATTCACTCTCATTACAGTGAAGGCACAAAGGGGACTGTGCCAGACCCGGCCTGTGAAGGTGAAAGTTCAATGGAGGAACTCGACAACGCAGCCTTGTAATCACTGTTTCTTCCTTTCTTGATGAACACCACTTGTTTTTCCAAGGGAACCTTAACTATATGGATAGTCAGATAAAAACAAAGGAGATTTTTCGAAGATATTCGCCATTGTGCGTATTTCAAAGCGTGCTGCTGTGATATATTCAGAAGTAGGCGAAACAGGTAAAACAGGACAATCAAGGGAAGATACAGCTAGTGCATCTGCATGCTCATTGAGAGCTAAACCTCTATGGCCTGGTACCCAAACTGGTCAAACGAGTCGCACATGCCTAGGAATGAGCGAGTAGAATAGTTTCTAAGGTTCGCGAAAAAGTTGCGTGAGCTTAAGGCAGTACAGACAGAGAGACAGACTGTTAGATCATTCATCGTCAGCGTGCTTCATGAGCTTGAGCACTTTCTTTTCTTTAAATGTGATAGCGTTGAAAAGCTCAGTTTGTAGATCATACAACTTTTATTGGTGAAAAATAATTAAAAGAGTAAAAAAACTATTGTCTTTAAAATGGAGAGACGAATGTCAAGGGTGGCTTCAACATTCCACGACACAAGTGGCCACCGCAGCTCACCCAGCCCGATCCAGGAAACCCCGTTGGGTCTTCAGGTCAGTTCGGGCTCTCTCGTATTACGTTTGTGCTCCAGTATATCACGTGCAATGGGAGGTTCGTACTGATTGTCAGCGTCGTTCTTTGCTCGCTAGCTCAAATCACGAGCGCAGCTCATGCCCGAGGTACCCTCGTGGCAGGGAGCATTGTAATAACGCCGTGTGAGCGCACATGTTACAAAGTATGTTTTCAAATCGGAAGCCTTACTTGTTTCGTCAAACGCGAAAATTGAACGCTGTCGCTGGCCCCAAAATGAGTTACGGACAAATCATTACGTACTCACGTCTGCACATGACGTCACCGTGAAGTCACGTAACGAAGCATCACACATACATGACGACTTAATCGCCTGACATCGTCGCTCGGTCAATGATGCGCCGATCCCGGAGGCAGAGCAAAACCACATTAAGTGCACAAGATCTCTGAGGGATGCGTGTGACCCCATACATCGACTGCGCTTAAACCTAAAAGTAGCACGCCTTTGGCCTTACAGTAGTCCTATGAGAATACTTAAGGAATTCTTAGGGGTTCTTGCGTGTTAATATACCTCCTTGTGGACAACCTACTGCTCTCCCATAGTGCGATGCGACGCCGCGCTGCGCGGGAAAGGGAGATGCGCGATGAAGGCACTATTTCTGAGAGATGCACTATTTTCTGCAACCCTTGCGGAAGCACACATCAGCTCCTCTGCATAATGGTAGGAGGTGGCACAAAAGAGAGGAGACCATAATGGGTGGTGGTGATGACCGCGCGCCTACCAGCCAGGGGATCTTGGACCTGTCGTCAGACTGAGGAGTTGAAAGCGCAAGCAGAGACGCATGAGCCCCGTTTTATTAAGAACAGACATGGGCCCCATCCTATGCAGGACTTCGTCGAGGCTCTCGAAAAGGCGGGACAAACCGGGCTATGCCGGAGGAGGTGCATCTCCAGCTTCGACACACATGCGCGCACGCGTTAGTAAAAAGAGTAAAAACATTCTGGAAACGGCAAGCTTCTTCGTTTCCCCCTAGCTGATAAAGCGTTCAGCGCACCCGGCTGGACGAAACTGTCATCATTGAGGACGTCGTAAGGACATCAGATTGTCTGGGTGCAGGAAGGTTTCACTTGGTTTACAAGTGTTCAGGCTTTGGTATTTCACAAGCCTGCTTCGCTGTAAGACTTGGTGCTTCTCAATCTACACACATTAAATGTAAAGAAGAGTGCCAAAAACGATAGCCTGTGCACCAACCACACAGTGCACAACCACGTAAACAAAGTTCGGTCAGTAAACTTTTGCGATCAGTAATATTGCCGACTAAGAGGAACAGCGAAAATAATCAAACTCTTTTTTATGGTAAAAAGCGTTGTATTAACTTTTCTTTATAACGTAAAGGAAAAACGCGAAAGGCGTCCCGGTCCGCTAACAACAGACCGCTCTCCAAGCTAGCTGTAGCGATAACATGAAAATCGCTACAAATGAGGCCGCTACAGAGGTGGTTGGTGCTGCCCCCTGTCCGGATCCCCAGCGGGCGAAGTAGAAGGCCGAGATGTCCATGAGCTGGCGTCGGCGTACCATGTTGGTGAAGAGGAGCTCGTTGGCCGCCAGTTGGCGGCACGTCGAGGCTGGTACGCCGTGCGTGACGTTCTTGAGTCGGTAGCCCACCACGTCGGCACGGTACACAAACTGCCGTGGAAACACCTTGTCCGCCGTGTCTTCCGAGTCGACGCAGTCGCCGTACATGGCCATGCGCGTCTTGCGTAGCGCGAACACCTGCGACGGTGCATTTGAATACACCTTTCGTTAAGAGCACCGTAGTGGAGTCTTGTCCGTGGTTGCTCTCTTGGGTGTCGTAGTTCTTTACGACGTCCTAAAACAGTGATACAACTACGAGAGAGTAGAGAGCTCCGGACATTACGACCACCTACCTACAGAGTACCTTAACGAGCACGTTAATCTATAAGTACACTGTCGTTTCGTTTATCCGCGAAGGAAACAAACTGAAAAGGATCAAGCCGCGCAGCCAACGTTCGTAAACAGCAAGGATCGTTAACCACCTCATCGCCTTTTCTCTCCAAGACAACCAACCACGTCGGAACGCATGCATGGCCCAGTTTTGCGGGTCCGCAAATGCGACCATAAGCGAATCTAGATTTGTCCGAATGCCCCGATTGAACCCCCCTCCCTTGTGCTACCTCAATTTTAGAATGTATACCTCATAAAAAGAAGACCTGTCAGGTCCTTTCATAAGGTGGTCCATCTATTCCCGCAAAAGTGATTGCAGCACAACAGCAAATACATTACGTTCTTGATTAGCTGTCAGTAAACACGCACTTTTGAATAGCTCTACAAGCCTATTACTCAACTACATGGACCACGACTGAAATCTTCGTTTCTATTTAGTATCATCTACATGTCCTGAAAGCGATGGTATTGTACATTTTTGCATTTTCTGTGTCTATGATCTTTTTCATGTCGTAAAAAGAAGGAATATATGATCATCGTAAAGCGCGCAGAGGAAGCTATCTGTAATAAAGCTTTCGTAATTGATGTGAACCACATTACCAGGCCACTTACGAGGTTGTGTTCACAGACCGTGTACCAAAGCAGAGAGTGAAGAGATGAACTCTTCCCCATTCTTTGGGTTCTTGGCGACGCGGCATAGTTACAAATGACGGTAAACAAATCACTACACAACTAGGAGTCGTTAAATTGTGTGCTTGTGCACGCACCTCTTCCTTCATTCGGTCAGTGCCGAATGCCGCGATCTCCTCCATCAGCTTTTCTTTGAAGAATCCGTACAGCGCCACGTCCACGTAGTTGGCCGTCAAAATGGCGTGGCGGGCCTTGTCCGGGATGCGGCTCGGTAGCAACTGCGAGCTTCGCGCGTTCTGCTGGAAGCTCACCTGTGCAATGTTTCACAGCGCCAGTTGAGTTTACGTGTAGAAGGCTTCACGGGGAAGAGTAAGTGCAGTGCAGTTGACCGAGAACGTCGAGGTAATATAATCAGCGTCTCAAGCCAGCCCTATTATCGTCAACAGCATGAAATACCCCCCCCCCCCCAAAAAAAAAACCACTGCTATAATCGATGAAATACAACCGGCTTATACCAACATGCCCCACTGGCAGTCATTCTAATTGTCGGTCTTGCCATGGGTACTAGCAAAAATGGCAGTCTTAACTTCTTTGCATTGTCCCTTCTTTTCTTTTCATATAGAGTGCAATGCGTGCTTTATCAGGCATTGTTGCCATAACATTTAAGCAATATTCATAGGCGTTCAGAAGGCTAGGCATTCACAGCGTTGAGCGCTCGTGTCCTTCATGTCCTTCTCGTCTCTTTGTCGTCGTTCTGTTTCCGCGCTATAACTATCGTCATGTCATAGAAACTAGCCCAAGCTGTCACACTTCTAAGTAGTGACAACGTTGCGTCCACAGCTGGTGCTGCTATAGTTTGGCGTGCAGCTGGTACCATGTTCATAGTAATCGCAGTAATCGTCCCAGTAAAGAGTCGTTATTCGCCCAAACAAATCGGTGCGCAGCTGCTGCTTTAAATCTTACCACGTCCTTGGTGGTCCAGCACAGCGCGTTCTTAAGGAGCACCAGGGACTCGTCCATGTGCTCGGCGATCAACACCAGGTCGATCTCGGAGTTGAGGCGCCGAATGAACTCCACGACGGCCTGGGATTCGTTCATGATAGCGGTGGACAGACCCAGGTCGAACGCCATCTGGTTGGTGCCAATGCGGCCGTAATCGGTGCGCAAACCAGACAGGTACGACGTAAAATGTCCCTTGCCATGTGCATCCTGCGAGGTCATGTCAATGTCCACGTTATGAAGCTCTTGCGTGATGGAACATTCGATTCTTCAAAAAAGTACGAGTAATAGCATGGCTGCCATGCATTCGCAAATCTGAAGAACATTCTTAAGAATGCTCTTAAGAATAACCGAAATTCTGATATTTTACGGTTATTACAAATAAGTTGAAACTCTATCGGATGATGGAATTGCCATGCTCGAATTATTTCGTAAAATTGTAAATTTCGCGATTTTTCTGTTCTCGAACATCTGCAATTTTTATGTTGCAACATCTAAAAGCTGGTACGTTACAACATTTTCCGCAACTTCCTTCCTGCTTATGTGGAATGTCAGCGCGGTTAGTCTGCACATGAAGCCTCTTATGCCTGGGCGATGCAGGCTAGGTCATGTGAAGGCGGTCACCATAAGCTATCGCAGGCGGCCGACATTCCAAGGCGGGAATAACAAATGCATTTATTGAGCAAGCAGGACAAGCAAGCAAGGCTCGAGGTGGAGTCTCCCTATATGGCCACCAAGGGGAGCTGATGGGGCCCTATACCGGAAATTCAGAGCGGTGAGTCAATCAGCGCCATCTATCTATGAACCATGAAATTACGAAAAGAAGCACCAAGTATCTGTAGGACCATTTACCGGGACAGGGAACCAACACTGCCTTTTACACGATATGGAACGTAGGAACGCTACCGATTCCTTCCTCTGTGCATCGGGGCCACGTGCAGCCTTTGATCAGACTAGGGTAGGAACCATGGGGCAGTCACATGTGCTACCGCAAAAGCGTTAGCGTGCAGATTCCACGAGGAACGCATCTTCGGCAAAATATTTCTTGCACATTGGAAAAGTTTCGTTAAATATAGTTTGGTGCCAAGTTAGTTTCGTTATTCCGAGCCGATGACAACCCCGAATGGGTGTCGGCCGGGAAATGAAGATTTCTTCTATAGATCGGGGACTTCGTAAAACTAAGTTTAACTAGGTCGGATTTTAACGCTACCTATAGTGGTGGCTTCGCGGATGAGCCATCGCGTTGCTCATCCCTCGACTATAGGCCACGATGGTTGCAGTACTTATAATATGGTCCACATCCCCATCTCTCCATTGCTACATGCTGCAACGCGGTGCGAGACAGCGTCCGACCTCTCACCTCGAAGTCGTCGATGTGTATGCCCTTCAGCTTGAGAGTGGCCGCAAGAGACTCGAACATGGCCATGGGTTCTCGCAGTATGCTGGTGACGAAGACGTCACTGCCGAGAAGCTTCGTGTATTCCTGGCGCGTCGAGAAGCGGTTGTGGTGCGCCAGGATGTGGTACTCGCGACCGTAGCGAGACAGGTCGGGGGACCATGTCGTGACGAAACCTTGAAAAAAAAAAACAGGATTCACGCATGCATGATCAACTCGGGTTGCTGAACCACGTTGATACGGAAGTATCCGTTGAAATAGACTTTTAAATTGGTGGTCCCAAACACACCACCTGCGGTTTCACGAGGAATAAAATAGGTATGAAGTTCGCTAAATAGTGCTCACATTATTCACTCGTCCATTGCGACTGATAAATCTTTGTTGGAGTAACTGACAGAGAGTAGACTGGTACCAGCATTTCTTTTTTGTGGAGCACCTCGCGCATTCACCATGTGTTGGAAGAACCACGGAGAAATAATTATATATTTCAAAATCTACGTCTAGACTTGAGTCATTATGGTGACCAGCATCAATACGTTTATGTAAACCTTTGTTCAACCCCCCACCCCCATAGCCCCCCTCCTCCCAATTCGGTGCGGCCTTCACAGTGACAGCCCTTGCGGGCCAAAAAATTGTGACTTCGACACGCAAGCTGAGATGCGTTTCAGAGCCCTGGTATGATAGTATGAAGACAATGTTAGCTATAAACACAGTTGACAGTCGATACATTGCAGGGCCCCGCCGCGGTGGTCTAGTGGCTAAGGTACTCGGCTGCTGACCCGCAGGGCGCGGGTTTCGAATCCCGGCTGCGGCGACTGCATTTCTGATGGAGGCGGAAATGTTGTAGGCCCGTGTGCCCAGATTTGGGTTCACGTTAAAGAACCCCAGGTGGTCTAAATTTCCGGAGCCCTCCACTACGGCGTCTCTCATAATCATATAGTGGGTTTGGGACGTTAAACCCCACATATCAATCAATACATTGCAGTATATTTGTGACTTGGGTCAATTGTTGGATATTCTTGATTGCTTGAACTAGCTAGACGATGAAGCACCTATAGTGTTGGAACCCACAACGGCCCATTTTTTCATATAGGAGATGGTTGTTATTTATTCCAGTCATCGTGTATACAACTTTCCTCTTCATTACGTCGAATTTTCATTGATTCCAGTCTTCAAGTCTACACAGCAGCCAACAACAGCCAAATACGTCATTTAGTCATCAATTAGCCGGCGTTAACCAGTATACTACCAGGTATTAGTTATCAATTAGCCAGTGGTATATAGTGACGCACTGTAGATCAGGCAGGTAACTTTAGGGGTGGTGGTGGGGACGAGGAGGATTGTTATCAACTGAGTAGAAACGGTAAATGAACGGCAAAGAAAATATTAAAAGAAATGTAAAATCAAGTGGCAAGAAAGGCTTCTACTATAATGTTTCTCAGGAAAAAAACTTATAAAGTAACCTGATAATTTTGGGAGTACTGACTGCCATACGCTATCGTATGCTGCACGATGTCACCTCGTGTCGTCACTTGGCGTCACGTAGGCAATACCGTGCATAGCATAGCCACGTATGGCACAGCATAGCAAGAGAGTGGGAACGATAGGTGAGGGCTACGAAAGGGAAGAGCATAAGTGAAAGAGGAAGGGAGATGTTGAACCGTAGCACGGCCATTTATGGCGTCACACAGGCAAAACCATCTACAGCGCAGCGATGTAGGGCATAGCCGTGTATATAGCATAGAGAGGGGGTGGGCAAGGAAGTGAAGTGAGGTGGAAGGAGAGAAAGGGCAAGGCTCTACTGATTCCTCAACGAATGTTTCTTTACCCGCCATGGACGCCGAGCAGCCTGTATGTTTAGAACGACAGCGCGTCCTTGCCCTGCGCATCCTACAGCTTTCACGTTGAGCGCAACTGCATACGTTTTTGCATACTGACTACACACCAGTGCCATCCCTGGGTTTACAAGTAACATCGTTGGTCACTGTCGCAAACGTCTGCAATCCTCGTTTCACCCGCACGCCCCATCGTCCAAGGAAGGGCGCTTTTGTGTTGGGAAGATGAAATCCGGCGACTGTCGACGCATTGGCGGCGCCACCGTGTCTTCCCTACACCTGTACCGAATGGAGAAACATGTGTGGAGGAAAACGAAATGACCTCGAGAGGGGACGGGATGCCCCGAAAGGGTTTGAACTGCATCGAAATGGGCAGTTGACGTGCAGCCAGCAAGAAGTGCGGTCATCGGTGTCGCGAGTCTCGCGTAGGCGGCGAGCATGGCGTGACCCGCGCGACGTATTGTGACGGCTGCAATACCGGGCACCCTCGTCATCTACTAAGCTGGCGCGATCTTCAGCGACACCCCGTCAACTCCCCTACATGTACCAAGACCTGGCCTGGTTCATATGGAACCTTTTATTGTGACTTTTTAAAACTGTTATTTCATTGTAATCAGCTTTTAAATATTTGTAGGTGTGTGCGCTGCATCGCACTTAGAAATTCAGAAGCGCGACCATGATCATTTTCTTGTAAATTTTCTCTGTGCCTCGTTCTGTTTTCAACATGTTATTTTATTGACATTCCACGTATGTGTGTTTTGTGTGTACCAGTCGTAGTGTTCTTTTAGAACATTTATTGTTTTGTAGCTGTTATTTTTCATGGCGTATCAGTTTTCAACCTATGTTATTTTTGCAATCTCCTGCCTTCGCCCTGTTTTAATTAAATGCTTGTTTGTGTGTAATCAAATCACCGTGTCTGCTCTTGAGTGCGTCGGTCAGGCCCACCCATCACCACACGTGCAACCCCGCACAGGTCGACCGACCTGCAAATAAATTCGAAATGTTCCACTTGAGGCCTTTCAGGCGTCGCAGGCCGAAGCGTAAAGTGGAAGCCTGCGAGTATGCCGCACGTCAATGTTGGATCGGTGGGGCCTCACCCAAAGTGTGTGACAGTCACCTCGCGCGCCACGTACCTGGTCGGGTGTCCCAGGTAGACGTCGCGGGGTCCCACGGCGAAGGTCAGGTTGCGCGAGTAACCGAAGCGCATGATGATGTTCTGCACCGACGTGCCCGCACACTTGTGCGTCTTGATGAAGGCCACGCGGTGGCGCTCCGAGCAGCCGGCGCCGACTCTGCGAACGAGCGACGCGGACCACCATCACTTCGGGAACGGTCCACAACCCTTCCGCATATATTCGAGCATTGCGACTGTACATTAGTTCGTTATATCCGATGAACGTTGTAACAGTTCATATAAATTGGCTCAAACGAATTGGTGGTCTAGCTCGCACTATAAAGTTCTAAATATGCAAATGCACTATTTTAGGCTTCAAGTAGCAAGGTAATCCTCGTGCCTTGTTCATCTTGTCATTTGAACTTTTATCTTTTCATTTCAAACATTGGTTACTATGGTGGCGCAACCAGCCAAAGGCTTTCTTTTTTTTTGCACTGGAGAACGAAAATTAAGTGACCTTTTCAGGTTTTTGAAAGAAGCGTCACAATTATACTTTCATGATGAAACAAGTGCCAGTAAGTACGAAGACTTAAACTTTTCTGGTTGCATGCCATTAGTTATGGTAGTGGTCTTTCGTTATTTCATGTTGTTCCTGATAATAGAGGTGCCGTTTTGCCCCGCCTCGGTGGTTAAGTGGCTAAGATACTCGAAATAAACATTTTTTGTTGCTTGTAAGCACACGTCCTGTGTCCTTTCTGAATCTTCGTCCTTATTGGCACTTGTTTCATCGCGAACTTATACCAATATGACATATTGCCAGTCATGCTAAAAATATTTCGCTCTTACGAAAATTTGCTAGATTAGTGTTTGCTATAACGGCTGATTCAGATGTAGCCCTTTTCATCAAAGTTCGCGAAGAGGTTGCATCTACATTTGCGCTATTGTGGGAAATGTCGAATTTCTGCCTAGTCGTATCATCTACTGTACTGGGGATTTAAGCCAATCATATTGAGGCCGCAGTAGTTTAGTGAGCCAACAGGAGGTGACGACGCGGCGAATTCGGCAACAATGTGGATATTGACGACATTCAGAACATATACCATCGTTGGTCATAGACGCTGTTTTGGTCTTCATGCATGCGATGTTTCATTTATAATTTTAATATTCACTACTACTTCACAGCAACATCGTTCTAGTTGCAATAAAAGAAAGCGGCGTAAATTTAAGGGCCCTTTTAAAGACGATGGTCTTTCTTGGGGACCTGCGGCGCAAAACTTCTGGTCTGTCTGTCTGTCTGTCTGTCTCTCTGTACATTTGTGTGTTTGTCCATTCTTAACGACATCGGGTACGTGAAACTGTTGACCCCATCTGCCGCGCCCACATATGTTGCTCAAGGTTGAGCGTTCACGCTTGTGCAATTGTAAATTAAAAAGCAATTATTGCACGTGTCTGGGGCACCATAATAACACGTATATATTCTGAATGTGTGTGTCTTACTAGAAAAGGCATACATAAGTAATATTAAGGACCGTCGCGCTTATCACGCTGCGCTGACCACGAAACACTTGCACGGAAAGGCGAGTGTTTCCAACGCTTTGCTAAAACGAAACAGTGGTGGCACCTACCGGTTGGCTGGCGTTCTACACCTTATCACCTCTGAGATGGGCGCGCACATCGGCCTCAGAGCCACGCACCTTGTTTTCTAATAAGAATGCCAGATGGCGCTCATGTCCCACGTGTGACGTGATTTGATGCGCTCGTTTGCCTCCACTACACGCTCTAGGCACTTTAACGCAGCGCCTCCAGAATACCTTTCCACCGATTCTCTTGCGCAGAACATCAAATAAATGTCTTGTTCACTCTCTCCACACGCAAGACTATCGTCTTTCGACGACATTTGCAGATTACACGCAGATACGGGCCAATGTTTTCTTTTGTTAGACGCTATAATTATGAGAACCAACAAACAATGATGACACGGAAAGTGTAGGGAACGTTATTAGAAGTAATTGTAAAGTAAATGTGCAGAAAGAAAAGTTGACGAAAAGATAACTTGCCCCCTGCAGGGGCCGAACCATCGACCTTCGAATTTTCGACGCTCTGCCACTGAGCTACAGCGGTGGTCAACCCTCCACCCACTTTATAGGGTATGTATGTGCATTGAAACGTTAGAGCGTCAGTGAGCGCCACCTGTTGCCATTTCGGCGAGTGTGGAACACATTTTTTTTTTTGCCTGTTGGCGTCACCTAGTTGCACGATGGTCGCAGGTTCGATCCCTGCCGGTGGCAAGGTATCTTTTCGTACACTTTCCTTATGCTCATACGTAATTACATTTTATTATTATGGATTACCCAATACTATACCTTTACGCACAAGCTATATATAAAGTAAATCATTTTCGGTGGCAAACCTGGACATAATGCCTGAATTTGAAGGGGGCGGCCATTAACCGCAGTGTTCGCACCACTGCATGTGATTCGCGCCCTGCAGATGTAAAGAGTGTGACGCGAAAGCGCAACTGCTTGTGACGTCACCTACTCGCCGCCCGTGTAGCTCCAGAGTTGCTGAATATGCTACCTTTCGGTAATTTATACAGTAACTCTGTGTAGCTATAACACTCGCTTCTTTCACAGCCAAATCATTTGCGCGGACCCTGTTCTATCGACATCGTTGACGTCGTCACGCTAAAAGAACCTCACGTGACCAGGGTGGAGAGAAAAGGGTCTGATTAGAGAGAGAGAGGAAGGGAAGATCCTGTTATGAAGCTTACGTAAGACGGGCGATTCAGAGTCAGTGGAAAGTGGGGTCACGTTATAAAAAAGAGACGAAGGAACCGAGTGAAAGTGTTACTGCTTAGCTACAGCTGTAGCACGGCTTTAACGACGTGCAACATGGCTACACTTTATTTTATTTGGGGGGGGGGGGGGGAGGCTGTTTTTAGAATGTATATCGGTGCAATATTTTACAAGTGCTGTCTTCACCATCTAATTTAGACGTCTAATTTAGACTTCAAATGACTAAACCTGGTAATGAGAGATTTCCTCAAATTTTGAGAGTCACTGCAGCATTGAGAATTTATTAGCTTTGCGTAAACACACGCACAAAGAATCCAACATCTTCTCTAGTTGCTAACGAATCAAGATATTTATGGCCGTAAGCCTGTTCATCAGGATATGTCCTACATTTTATAGCTGTATTGACACAAATTTTCGAAGCTGAATTCACCGTTCCATACAGATCTCCTGCATACGGAGACGACTCTGAGCAAGTGCGAAACTCGAGAAATGCCGATAAAATACGTTATTTCGACATGAAGGGTCAATTTGCGCATGTCGCACTTACTGACATCGTCACAATAGCACGACGCAAGGCTAATGTATTGATTCTAGTAATCTCGCGAACCAGAATGGCTAGTTGTCATGAACATAGGTCGGCAAAAAATGTGGAACTCACTCGCGAACTCACTCATTAACTATATTTTGCCCATCAGGGATCACTCGGGCTCCGTTACTAAAGTTTTCCTCAAGCACAATCAGTCTGACTCACGCTGACTGATTTTTTTTTACCGGAGTTACGCGGATTCAAACTCACCCTATAATATTACTTACTCGGACTCACTCAGTCTCATGACTCGCTCTGAGTGTGGGTGATCTGACCATGGTTTGAATGCTCTCGAACAGTGATGCAACTTAATCGGGGCTCTACTCGGCCCCCTTTTGATCTCATTCCTTGAGGTAGTGGTTGCAGCGTAGTAAGGAGATTCTTATTGAAAGATGTTGTAGTGTTCTTAATATGACTCAAGATATATTTTTGCCAAGAGCTTGCCGTGAAGTTTTGCGAGTGTAAAGTCGAGGCACATCACCCCCCGCCCTTCCCAACTTTGCATAACTCACGCTTCTGATCAATGATTAGTGAGGTGGCGTATGAGCGCTTGTGCGTTCAAAACTGTGTAAGTATAGGCTTGTCTATAAACGCTAGCTGGTTTAAGACTAAAAGTAATGTTAAAGTTCAGAAGAATAAAGGCTATAGCTATATTAGAACGTGATGCTTCCACACTTTTAACAACTTTTGTTGGTATTCAAGGAAAAGCTACGGGGGTGGAGCTCCTGCACATGTAGCATTACGCGAAGTAATCTGTTTAGGCGCACGTCTCGTAACACTGGAAAGTGACGGGGGCGCACCATCAGCGTTTCATGTAGAGGCAGACGCCGCTTCGCGTTCACACGAAAGAAGGTGAGGTTTTCTCTTGCGTTCTGAAGCACTGTAAAGTTAGATAATTACAGCTTTATTGCTACTGTGTGTTGCGCCTTGTCTCAAATAAAGAGCAAACCTCATAAGCGCGAAAATGCACGCGACAGCGACGAGCGACGCTACGAGCGACGAAACAAGGCGTTCGCGCGACGTGTCGCGTGCTCGTTTTCGCGCGATCGCTCGGTTCTCCAGATTTGGAAACCGTCGCTCATCACCCGGAAGTGCTGGGCTCAAGCAGCCAATCGCGAAAAAACCGGAAAAGACAAAGACTACATAGGTGCACGTGACCCTGCCCGAGTCACGTATGCGCAACAAGAAATAACGCAATGTTTACGCATGTGCTTATAAAAAAAAAAGGTGCTGCAAGGCGTTCATAAACACTTTCCGTTCCATTGCACAACAATATATCGTATTTTTAAATTGCATACCGCTCACTAGCGGTTTTGTTGGTGCGAGTAGACGGCCTCATGCCAGCAACAGTGAAGTTCGCTCGTCGAAGCCGTCGCGTGAATGAGGTTTGCCTGCGCTAGCGACTGATCGCGTGAAGACGATCTACGTCGCGTCGCTCGTCGCTGTCGCGTGCATTTTCGCCCTTATGAGGTTTGGCCCTAACTCCACGTATACACCTTTTCAAAGGAAGGAAAAAAACACCGCCAAGATAGACTGTGCGCGGGAGTACAAAGGCTACGGGCGCAGCGTTTGCCAGTGCATTTTCGAATGGACGCGCCAATTTGCACAGCCCAAGAAGGGCTATGGCGGCGCCCAGGGAGGCGTTTATGAAAAGGAGAATATAAAAAAAATAAAGGAGACACTTTTATATTTTGGAGCTTCACATGAGGTACTGGGAGGAGAGGAGTGGTGGGGGAGGGACAGAATGTTTAGGTTCTGCGACATTATCTAATTCTACCAAAAGTCGAGGCGCAGATTTCCACCACCTAGCTCCACATTAGACAGATCTCAGGAGGTTGACTGGAGCGGCGACTTCAAACTATAACATTTCCCAACCCGAAGCACCTAAATCGCATCTACCCCGAACTATACCCAGATGACCCGTGTAAGCTATGTAGATTGAGACACGCCAACCTAGAGCATATTTTATGGGAATGCACATAGTTACAGGACGCCGATGCAGTCTCCCCAGAACAGCTTGGGGCGCGGTGGAGAGCCGCGCTTATCAGCTTAGATCGGGCGGATCAAATATGGGCCATCCAGCGAGCACGGGAGGCGGCTGAGAGACAGGGTCTCTCCACCGCCCCTTCCGTGGCTTAGAACCCACGCCTCAATCCGCTGGTTAAATAAAGTTTGCTCACTCACTCACTTTTATATTTCGTGTTCAATATACGGGCGATAACAGAGAGTTTTAGTACTGCGGAATGGTGCTACGCACGCATCACGCAAGCGCCTTGCGTTACGTGGCGTCCTTTGCCACTAATCGACTTTTAGTACTCCGTAGTACCCGCGTACGTAACGAGCGTGAAGAGTGTTGCGCCATCTGGTAGATCAAAATAGAAGCACGTGTTGTTGACAGCCAATGTGAGCCAATCCAAGTGTTATAGCCAGATTATGACCATATTTTAAGCCACAGAGCCGGTCGGTGCTTGCTTTCGATGCCGCCATTTTGCAAAACGAAGTCTCGCGCTGTCGCGAACTTGTTCGAGAGCGGCGCGATCACCTCATACATACGCACGCACGCATCTCATTCGTGCGCACGTAGTGGCTGCGTACGTAACGCGATACGTGCGCGTCGCGGTCTGCGCATGCGTATACACAGAACGTGGCGTCCTTGCGTACGCAACGCCGCCACGTAACTATACAGAGCCATAGTTGTGCAATAGAGAGTTTTAGTACTGCGTACGCAGCGTACGCAGTACTAAAACTCTCTATTGCACAACTATGGCTCTGTATAGCCTTCGTTTCAACACCAAGTGAAGTGCTAACTGAGTATAGAGTGACTATAGCATAGTCTCATGTAAATAAGGTGTAGGGCTTACCCATAATAGTCGAGGAAGAACGCGACGAGTGTAACGCCAGTGATTATAGTCGCGACGACATGAACGGGTCCGTGTCT
The DNA here is from genome assembly GCA_013436015.1 of Rhipicephalus annulatus. Taxonomy (NCBI): domain Eukaryota; kingdom Metazoa; phylum Arthropoda; class Arachnida; order Ixodida; family Ixodidae; genus Rhipicephalus; species Rhipicephalus annulatus. The sequence goes on along the minus strand of WOVY01011135.1, from coordinate 51,579 downwards.
GCTCAGGAAGAGTGCCGGGTGATGCCGAAGGCGGTGAAAGATTGCCTGTGATTACGAGTATACGGAACAAAACGAGCAGTCAGATATCTCATACATGCACGCGTGGACAAACGCAGCGCCACAGTTTGATGAATTGCAGCCGACAACTTGCGATGCTTACCGGAATCATGATTAGGCTTCACCGGAGAAAACGGGACCGGGTGCACGTGACCACGCGATCATTGACAGGTGAACGCGCATATCACGATAGTGATGCCTGTAATATGGCTCATACCCACTCAGGGGGATTGGACAAGAATTGATTACATGAATTAGACATTTTCAGTGTTGACCAGTTATGAGAAAAATGACGTACGCGAATATAATTGTTATTTTTTTCTTTGAATGCTACTTGTGCGCGAAATACGTAGATGTAGATCAAATGTGTAGCTCACTTATATACCCTGGGGGATCGGCCCAGAGTTGGGAGCTTAGAAAAAAAATTTTTAAATGCTAGAAAAGAGAAAAACTTATCTTTTTATGCGACAAAAAGAATTTTTAAAGATTATTCCCGGAGAGATGAAGGTGACTCGTATGGTTGTTTCGTTGATCGTTTAGCGCCTTTATTCCAGCACTTTCCAGCAATTAATCGCACAGTTTAAGGGTGTCAAAGATAAAATATGAAAATCAGTTTTTAAAAACATTGGCAGCATATCCACGGGGTGAATGATGGATAGTGGGGTGAAGCATCCGTCCGTCCATTCATTCTTGCTTCCGTCCATTCATGCGTGCGTCTGTGTGGCCGCCCGCACGTCCATCCGCCCGTCCGTGCGTGCGTCTGTTCGTGCGTCCACACGTTCATCTGTGCGTCCGTCCCTGCTTTCGTCCATGCACCCACTCCTGCTTCGTCCATTAGTCCGTGCAGCCATCCATGCGTCCGTCCATGCATCTGTCTGTGTGTCCGTTCGTCCACATATATTCAACACTCCAAGTCCCACCATCTCGCATCTTTTTATCATATATTCCCCATATAGAAGCACCGTCATTCAGTGGACATTCCAAGGACTAAACAAGAGGTGGCACACGCACACTTTCTTACGGCTTGCGTTTCGTGTCTACTTCCACCATTAACCACCTCGAGTTCATGGTATATACTAGTTCACTGTATTCATGTCACTGCGGCCCAACGCTCGCTAAACCTTTCTAAAACCTAGGAGGTTACGCCCAGCGAGTATAACGTAGCAACCATTTCTTGTCTTCTGTGCGTTGTTGAACAATAAAAAATTCGCCGCATGCGCGTTAACTAAAAGCCAAATTCTGCTGTCTCTCATTCCCCCTTAGCAGCTATTGGCATCTGCATTGAGCACTATCTTTTATCGTTCAACAACACGCAGAAGAAATATCTTACTGGCATCACCTTGGAGGTCAAAAGGTTATACTCGTTACACACTACTACAACGGCTACGAGGGACGAACGGGTGCCGCTATAAAGAGCTTCGCCCCTAAAAAAAAAAAAAGAGGCCCCCATCTCCCCGAAGAGAATCGTGAGGAAACGTGAATGCGTTGCGTTGCGTCCATAACGGCGTTTTGCACGTGAGAATCCACCGTTAGAAGACTAACATTTTCTTTTTTTTTTACGCCGTAAAGTCAATAACGCCATTCGCCGCACGTGGTACTTTTCTGTCGCGAGAAACGTGGTATGTGTTTTCAGCTCTAGCAGCGAGCATGCACGGTTGAATAAATACTGGAGAGTTTTAGTACTGCGTACGCTGCGTACGTGGCGGCGTTGCGTACGTAAGGACGCCGCGTTCTGCGTAGTGCGCATGCGCAGACCGCAACGCGCACGTATCGCATTACATACGCAGCCGCCACGTACGCACGCATAAGATGCGTGCGTGCGTACGTATGAGGTGATCGCGCCGCTCTCGAACAAGTTCGCGACAGCGCGAGACTTCGTTTTGCAAAATGGCGGCATCGAGGGCAAGCACCGACCGGCTCTGTGGCTTAAAATATGGCCATAATCTGGCTATAACACTTGGATTGGCTCACATTGGCTGTCAACAACAGGTGCTTCTATTTCGATATACCAGATGGCGCAACACGCTCGTTACGTACGTGGGTACTACGGCGTACTAAAAGCCGATTAGTGGCAAACGACGCCACGTAACGCAAGGCGCTTGCGTGATGCGTACGTAGCACCATTCCGCAGTACTAAAACTCTCTACTATAAAAGGCACAAAACAAACAGCGTTCTTAACTCAGCGTTGGCATTTCAAAGCGGCGTCTCGAGCGCACATTGATTAGATTGATTTGTGGCGTTCAAGGTCCCAAAAGCAAGATATGATTATGAGAGACGCCGTGGTGGAGCGCTCCACAAATTTCGACCACCTGGGTTTGTTTAACGTGCGCCCAAATCTGAGCACACGGGCCTACAACATTTCCGCTTCCATCGGAAATGCAGCCGCCGCAGCCAGGATTCAAACCCGCGACCTGCGGGTCAGCAGCCGAGTACCTTAGCCACTAGACCACCGCGGTGGGGCACGAGCACACATTTCCGGGTGTTCTTGAGAGGCGCCCATTCAGGGAACGGTCGGGAGTGAGACGCGACAGGACGGGCCAATGGGGCGCAAGCAGGAGAGAGAGTGAACAGCGAGAGAAAGAGCGGCGAAGCACTGCACCTACCCTCTCCTGCACTCTCTTGCACCACATGCTTCGGTTGCTAGTCGCGAGGGTAAGCGCGCGCCCGTAGCTGTTGCTGTAGGAGAGGGCGGTGGATGGATCCCGACGGACGCCTGACATAGCTCGACTAAGAAATGCTTTGGCATTGAGAACTTTATATAGAAACGAAAAATTATTGTGCTGTGACTCTTGTCTTGTACAAAAAATGGTTGAACCTATCAGAGACGTTCCCGTAGAGGTGCAGATGAACATTCGAAAGCTCTCTTTTGACGAATGGGAGGTGAAATTCGTGTTCTTGCTGTTGTCATTTATTGTGGCTCAGTCCCACATGTGAGGGGTTGGCCGAGAACTGCGTAGTTTTATAAAACGTTGTAAAACTTAAGAGTCCTAATATGGGTGTTCTTACTTTCCCAAACTACGATATGGTTGCGAGGCATGCCTTAGTGGAGCGCTACGAAACGTTTTGCCACATGGGGTACTGTAACGTACACTGTTATCGCACAGTGCATGGGTATCTATAGCAGTTCGCCTCCATTCAAATACGACTGCCACAGCATGGATCGAACCCGATATATCTTTGAGTCAGCCGCCAATACTTTATATAACATGCTCATGATGCTCCTTGTATTTTTGGAACATAGCCAGACAAAGGGATCAGCCAAGTGTCAGACGAATAATACAGAGTAGATTTATTATTACCATTTTCAAGTGCTAATACAGATTACAGATGCAACTGTAATGAAGCCTTAATTATGATAGATTATTACTCGTTGCTTCCTTTCGCTTGTCAGTAACTTATCCCCCTTTCGCCGTTTACAAATACAAGTGCTGGACGGCTTCCACTTTTGTGCGCCGGTGTAGCCCATAGTTGTTGTAGCGTGCGCCGGACGCAACGCACGGAAAACACGAGGCCCGAAGCGCGGACTGGGAAGGATGAAAGAACCTCCTTGGCCGAGACCCGGGCGGACGGCCTTAAATATGCCCGTGACACGCACCACCAAACCCGGGTCTCGGCTGTGCCCCGTTCTTCCCGGCCTGCGCTCCGGGCTCCTTTGTTCTCCGTGCGTTGCGTCCGACGCACGCTGCAACCCTGCATTGGCGAGAGAACGAAAGCCCGAAGTCCCCACATTTGCGTCACTTTCCTCCATGTGCCTGGCCAAGTACGTCTATTTAATATTCTTCTAAGCTAAACGCAACATGATAAGAGCTGGCCCTTAAGATTAAGCGCCATGGATGTACCTGAAAGCTGAAAAAGGTCTTCGTTCACTCCAGCACTAGTGAACAAACGCGCTTTAAGCTTCGTTGTTAGAAAGCGATAACTGATGTGACCGGAAATTTCTTAGTGCAAAGCACGTGCAGCCGCTATCAAAATCTTTAAACTGACCGAAATTGCGCAGTGATGATTTTATCTTAGTGAAAACGTCGTATCTTCTTATTCGATTGTGATGTATAGTGACCGCGGCTGCGCTTGCAAAAAAAAAAGTGGGGGGGGGGGGGGGTTACGCCCAGCGCTTTTACCGAGGCAACACTTTTTGGTCTGATAGCGCTCAAAGTGCGTCCTTCTGATACGAATTTCTGATACTAGCCGTAAGAAAGTATGCATGTGCCACCTCTCGTCTAGTTTTTGAAATGCCCGCTGGATGGCGGTGCTTCTATATGCGGAATATACGATGAAAAGATGCGAGATGGTGGTACTTGGAGTGTTGACCAGATGACGAACGGACACACACACAAATGCATGGACGGACGCACGGATGGCTGCAAGGACGGATGGACGCATGTACGGACGCAGGGGCGGATGCATGGACGAACGCAGGGACGGACGCATGGATGGACGTGCGGACGCACGAACAGACGCACGTACGGACGGGGGGATGGACGCATGGACGGTCACACAGACGCACGCATGAACGGACGGAAGCAAGAACGAATGGACAGACGGATGCTTCGCCCTACTCTTCATCATTCACCCCGGGGATATGCTGTCATTTTTTTTATTTATGATTAACAAGCGCCAGTTTCCTCCTCAAGTGAAAAGGGTGCGCTAGTACCGCATTCTAGCCCGGCCATGGAGGTGGCTACTTACTACTTCTACATACATCGCGAACGCATGAGCCCCTGCATATGATGCTTCGTCCCCCCCCCCCCCCCCTGAAAAAAAATTCAATCGCAGAGACAAAAACGCGGCAGCTGCGGCACGAATTAGAAGGAGTTGCGGCAGCTGATATTCTTTATAAGCAATCATACATAATACTCGTTTTTGCGCTAATGAGAACATGATGGGCCATATGGAATTAAAAGATCATTGTTACCGTCTGAAGTACCAAGCTTTACTGAGCGGTGGTGTCAGAGTGTTTGATAAAGTTGGCCGGAACGTTCAAGTTTTCTATTCAGAACCAGCGACGAGCACGTGTATCACGTATATAAAAGAATTCAAGTACTAATCATTAGCGTACAGTATCACGGCACCTGTAACCGATTTCCGCGTAGCCGCTTCTCCGCTCTCTTAATAGTTGCGGGGCTGTTCAGCCTTTGGAGAAACCGATGTGAGGCCGTAGCTGCCAATTGCCGACGGCGTGCCTTGTGGCCGATACTGGGGAGATTGAGACGAGAGATCCTCGCGTTCCTCTCCGAAGAGCTTTTCTTCCTCGGGGAGCAAGAGTTTCTGCGGCATTGGTCGTGCCCTTTCGTCAAGGTGGAACACGAAAGGATACAACTCATTTTTCGACCGACTTGGTGCTAAGCAGCGCCCGTTGAGTTGTTATATATGATTTCGTTTGTTACAAATTGTGTTTCATTTGGCTCTATGGTATCGTTATACTCTTGTATCGTTATATCACATTGAATTTTGTGTACATGTATGCCAACATAATCATGTATATTAGAGCAAATGTCTTCACTGTAACGTAGTGATGTTAGTCGTGAAATATAGATGTGCAGAAGTGTATGTGCCCTGTTACTGGAATGGTATGAAGCTTTGTGTTCTGTACATGCTGTAAATAAACTTTTTCTAAACAAGGTTCTTTAAAAAGCTAGTTTGTTATGGTAGGGACGGCTTATGCTCTCCCATAGTAGAGTACCTCGTACTCTAAATCGTTACCCACTTTTCTAACCCCCCCTATTTAGGGACGGTGCACTGCTCTCCCATGGTTGAGTACGAAGTACTCGAAATCGTTAACTACTTTTTTCAAATACTCCCCTGTGAGGCTCATGGGACGGCTCTATGCTAACCCATAGTAGAGTACCAAGTACTCAAAATCGTTTACCACTTTTTCTAAACACATACCCTGGAGCAATAGTTGTCCCTTATTGGTAAACACTCTTTTATAGTAGAGTACCAAATGCTCTAAATCGTTAACAAGTTTTTCTAAACACTATCCTTACAGCCTGCATTTGCCAGCTCGTCAATGAAGTGCACGGGACGGCTCACAGCCCTCTATAAGTACTCCGAATCGTTGACCATTTTTTTAAAACGCAGTGTGAGGCTTAAGGGACGGCTTTATGCTCTCCCATGTACCGAAGACTCCACGTTGTTAACCACTGCTTCTAAACACAGTACTAAGAGCTCTGAAGCGTTGAACACAATTGTAAACACACATTGCCGAGTGATGTGAAACATTTCGTCGGGACAGCCTTGAATCATCGAATGTTATATCTGAACGTGAGTTTACTCAATAAGTTAATGTACATAAGATGGATATGTTTTTAGTAATCTATAGAACAGCAGGTGGCGAACCGTGAGTCGCGTGCCGCCCACGAGGCACTATCATCCGGCTCTCGGGCCGCCGTGAAAATCCAGGCACTGCTCCCCAGCTTGTGGGAAGTTCTCTTTCTTGTAGTAGTAGTAGTAGTAGTAGTTGTAGTAGTAGTAGTAGTAGTAGTAGTAGTAGTAGTAGTAGTAGCAGTAGTAGTAGTAGTAGTAGTAGTAGTAGTAGTAGTAGTAGCAGCAGCTGCAGCAGCAGCAGCAGCAGCAGCAGCAGCGGCGGCGGCGGCGGCAACACCAACAACAACTTCTAGTTAGCTATAAAGTTTAAAGAACTGCTGACTAGATGGCGTTGTGTGTGTATATGTGCTTGAAAATATTATCACTGGAGGGCGTTAGTTGTTTTCGTACAAGGTACGGACAGACAGACAGACGGACGCTTCGCTGCACTCATCGTCATTCTCTCCGTGAATATGCTGTGTATTTTTTTTCGCTTCATCTGAACGCCAATTTTAAAAAGGCATTTTTTGTACTATCGAAAAAGGTTTGAACTTGTAACCTGTATTAATATTGCAACCTCGGGACGTTCGTGCTCAAAATATCCATCAATTCAATTACAGTTTGGTACAAATTTGCCAATAAAATATACAATAGCTCCCTATCTACGCACAAGATCCCCGATGAATGGCGCATGGCTGAGTCATCCCCATACATAAATCCGGATATGAAATTGAATATAGCGACTACCGCCTGGACTCTTTAACAAGTACGAGCTGCAAAATATTAGAGCATATATAATTTTTAAAGACATTAGAGCTCACCTGAGAAGCTAACAACCAGCTCTACTCTCGACAACACGGATTTAAATATGGCATGTCAGCAGTTACACAGCTAGCCGAGATGACCAGCGACATTGCAAAGACACTTCACACAACAGGACAAATAGATGCCGTTTTTCTGGACTTTGCAAAAGCTTTTCATGTCGTCCCCCACCCTGATCTCATTATAAAAATTCAAGCAATCGGTATTGAATATAAAATTATTCAATGGGTAATGCCATACTTAAAAAATTGCAAACAATTCGTTTCCCTGAACAACAATATCTCAAGCAGCCTAGACGTCTTGTCAGGCGTATCACAAGGATCCGTATATTAGCGCCAATTCTCTTTCTTAACTATATTAATGACATTTCTTTTTACGACGACCGATCTATTCAACTAAGGCTTTTCGCAGATGACTGCGTCGTGCACATGACGGTAAGTCTAACTGAGGACCAGGTTCACTTTAATTACTCGCTACAAAAAAATCAGGCATGATGCTCTGAATGGGGAATGACAATGAACGCAAGGAAAGAGGTAGCCATTAGTTTTACAAACGAGAAAAAAGCCTCCTAATTTCCCATACAAATTAGGAATTTTATAAACGAACAAAAATAACCGCTTAAAATACTTGGGAGCGACATTAACATCCAACCTCAGATGTGAACCACACATGGCGAGTATTTGTTCAAAAGCACTAAGAAAGCTGTCGTTTGTTAAAAGAACACTATAAGGAACGCGCCTCCTGAGGTTAAGCTAACTGCGTAAAAGGCATAAATTTGACCAGCGCTAGAATATTCCGACATAACTTGGAGTTCCCATCACAAATCCCTCATAAAAAATTGAGCGAGTCCAAAATTTAGCAGACCAATTTGTGTTTTGAGTTATTCTAAATGTACCAGTGTTACAGATATGCGTAAAAGAACCAAACTGTGTTGTCTTGATTAACGCAGAATAATTTAAAACCTTAAATGTCTGTATCATTTGTATCATCAGCATTATAAAATATGCATAGCAGAACATCTCCTTGAACCCATCAGACACTTCTTAGGAACTAACCACAACTAGACAATACGGCTGCTTAAAAGTCACCATGACATTCATAAAAACTCAGTTTTTCCATCATGAATAGCCTACTGCAATAGTCTATACCATCATCTGTGTTGAACTGTAAAACAGTAGAATCGTTCGCTCAAGGAATCAAAAATATTTTTGTTTTAGTTAGTGCATTACATTTTGGCATGTGATCTAAACACTATCTTTGAGACCCTCAACACCCATCCAGCATGGAACTGATTTTTTTTAATGTGTTCGTCACTTTCAACAAAATTGTAATAATTTTATGTATCACCACTTCTGAGAAGGTCGGCAGTATATCGAAATAAATAAAGTGAAAAGATACAGCAACTTTTTTTGTCTTTGCGCCCGTTTTGCCGTGTGGCCTCCCGTCGTATCGATTTACCCCAAAGTGGCCCTTTGCTATACGTATACCTTTGCCTGAAAGGTTGGCGACCCGGCTACCGGAAAATAAAACTCTTAGCAGTAGAGGCTTTTAGCGTGCTACGGGAACACGTTACCGAAATACGACACGGTTCCTTCCCGTACATGCGCGTACAATCGTCGCGCATGCGCACTCGTCAGCCGGTGTTCAGACTGCATGCGCTACGGCGTCGTCGGTAAGAACCGTAAGCGTTAACGCAAGCAACGTCATCAGTTTCGTTCAAACTTTGTTGTATTTTGCGTAAACTGCGTAACGTTTGGGTCGTAAATGTTGGTGGGCACGCGACTTTTACAACTGATGCGACCGTAATACGTACCACTGGTGCTTTGAAGGATCAAAGGTGCATGCATCTCAGGTGATGTTTTAGATACTTCTTGGCCAACTTGTATCTGTAACGCGATACGTCTCACAAAAACGAGTATTTGTATTTTCGATACAGTCTATAATTTATCGTGTACCTTAAGATACAGCGTATTGCTATAGAAACACCACCATACGAAACAATAAACGTCGATCCACCTGAATTACGGTTCTCAAGCTGCTGTTGCTGCTCCCAAACCGCGTGACTAAGACTAACGACAGTGCCATTTTTGTATATACTTTAGCCAGAGCACTCCAGCGAGCACAGATGATGAGGTTTAGGAGTCCCTACTCGGGAAACAGAGTCACGTGATGGCATTCAAGCCGTTTCGACAAATGTAAGCGGGCGGACGTCTATACTCGCAGCGTACATTTTTGTTTTTAGTGATGTTTTTACCTTGTTATTTGTGTCGATAATCACGACACTTGTTCGCAGTCATGGCACCGTGCTGCGTAAGGAGTGTGGCGTCTTTCAAATTTTAGGGCCGCTGTCGTGAGTTATCGAAGTTTGTCCCACGTGCTGCTTCTCTGCTGAGTCGGGATCCAGGAATAATGGGGCTGATCTACTTCTCGTGACTTCCACACACCAGTGACTTGAAAGATCGCGTGGGTGTAGCCAGCGTAAGAGTTGATTGATAAGTGGGGTTTAACGTCCCAAAACCAGCATATGATTATGAGAGACGCTGTAGAGGGGGGCTCCGGAAATTTCGACCACCCGGGGTTCTTTTAACGTGCGCCCAAATCTGAGCACACGGGCCTACAACATTTACGCCTCCACCGGAAATGCAGCCGCCGCAGCCGGGATTCGAGCCCGTGACCAGCGGGCCAGCAGCCGAGTACCTTAGCCACCAGACCACCGCGGCGGGGCAGAGCGTGAGAGTGAGAATTTATTAGAATGCAGAGAAGTCGGCCTGAGCTAGCATGCGCTAGCCTGCTACTCTACAGAGAAGAAAAAGGAAAGGGGAAAAGAGGGATGAAGGGTTATGGCGGGGACAGGAAGAGGTGGTGCGCATGCACAGTAGCCGCTTATCACAGTACCCCAGTGCTTTTGATGAAATTTATAACAGCCCTTACAGCATTTCTTGTACCTGTATAGTCGCTCGTTGCTGACAAAATTAAATTGGTACACATATGAATGATATTGTAACAATTAATACATTGTTATGGTTCTGATGTAATGTGCAATATAAAAAGGATTTATGCAACGGGAAATATTTTGACGTACTCACTCTTTGTTCTTTCTGCTGAATTATTCGAGAAGCTAGTTTAGTGATAATTGCAATGTTGGCCAGTGCTCTCTTTGCTGTCCATTGCATCCAATACAATGTGTGAACCTCTTGCCCAGTCTGTTTATTTTAATTACGCCTTTTGTGCTGTGTGGCCGACACTGGGCAAGTTGTTATTTTTGGGGACGGCTTTATGCTCTCCCATAGTATAGTACCTGGTACTCTAAATCGTTACCCACTTTTTCTAACCCCCCCCCCCCCCCCCCACACACACACTGGGGAGAATGAGACGAGAGATCCTCGCGTTCCTATACCTGAGGAGCTTTTCATCCTCGCGGAGCACGAGTTTCTGCAACATTGGTCGTGCCCTTTCGTCAAGGTGAAACACGAAAGGATACAACTCATTTTAGATGCGGAGCATCTAATACTCGAGGCTTGTAGTGCGGCGCCGTCCGCAAGCTTCCTCCTCCTTCTTCCACCATCTGTGCATCCCTTCCTCCTCTACACACCGCGCGCGCTTCACTCCTCCACCATCTTTGCACCCTTCCTCCTCTACACACCGCGTTCGACATCTACAATTCTCCTGATTCTCCAGTGGACGCGCATGCGCCGTCGCGCTTCGAGAACATTCAACAGCTGACAGTGCATGCGCCGTCGCGCTGTATATATACTCAAGGTCGGCGCTCGCTCGCTCAGTTGCCGCTCGTCGGTTGGTTTGTACGGCGCGTCGACGTCCAAGGTCGCGGTGAAATGAATTCCAACGAATCCACAAACACAATGATCGACGTCCCTTCGACCAGCGCCGCCCTTTCGCATACGTGTGTACGTGTTCACTCATTTAACACCCCCTCCTACAACCACGTTAACCAATTTAGCCATCGACCCAAGTAAGTCGCAATTTAACACCCCATTTCACAACCACGTTAACCAATTTAGCCATCGACCCAAGTAAGTCGCACTTTAACACCACGTTAACCAATTATATGCTCCGCATCCTCCTCAGTGTTCCCCCGAGGGAAGCTGCGGGCAATTTTTTTTTCGACCGACTTGGTGCTAAGCAGCGCCCGTTGAGTTGTTATATACGATTTCATTTGTTACAAATCGTGTTTCATTGCATCCATTGTATCATTATACCATTATATCATGATATCGCATTGAGTTCTTGTGCACATGCATGTCAACATTGTCGTGTATATTAGAGCAAATGTCTTCACTGCAACGTAGTGATGTTGGTCGTGATACATAAATGTGACGAAGTGTATGTGTTTTGTTAGTGGAACGTTATGAAGCCTTTGTGTTCTGACATACTGTGTAAATATTTTTTTCTATACAGCTACTTTCCTAACAATTGCTGACATTTTTACAATGGGTGAGGCCCGCGGGACGGCTTTATGCTCTCCCATAGTAGAGTACCGAATACTCTAAATCATTGACCACTTCTTCTAAACGCACACAGATACTTTCTTCGCCGATTTATGGTTCCTTGGCTCACGGGAGTAGAATACCAAGTGCTCTAAATTGCTAACAACTTTTTCTAAACACACATACTGTGGAATTTTTGAGAGACAGCGTAAGCTTTCTGTAGTAGAGTACCAAATACTCTATATACCCATATGTTAAAACCCACATGTTATCTGCTTTATTCTTGTTTTTTTTTATTTGAATGTGAACGTGGTTGTTAATTCATATGTCACAGCCCGAAGATATTCGCCACGAGCATGCACGCTAATAAAAAATCAGTTATTAAATGCGCTCTACGGTGTGTCTAGGTGCAGCTGGCCCCAAAAGTGAATATTAAATAATGTTATATGATTAGCTTTATTTAATTAACTGATTAAAATGAATATAAAAATACCACAACGATTTTCACATGAGTGTAAATCTCATCTCTGATTTAGTTCAGTGGCGGTTAACCCCTTGTTTTGTTAATATTTGTCATACTTAAGTAAAATACTTTTCGTACTTTGTTAATGTTGAATGTTTAGTACGGGACTGCCCATCTGTCTGACCCAAATAATATTCGTTATTCTTTTTAGGTCCCCATAAAATATTCTTATTGCTACAAATCTGCAGATAAGCAGAGCTAGATGTGACAATAACGAATAGCGGTGATATTTCGGCAGCGCTTCGTAACGCCTGAGACGTTTCCGGGTGGTTCAAACTTTCTCGCAGAAGAAATGGCAAACGAGTACACATTAGTTAATATGTTGCTAACGAATGATTTAAGCCAGTGGGTATGTAAATTAGGAAAAAACGAGGGCATCGAGGCACGTAAAAAACAAGCGCCATCAGGCAGTTTTCTTCGAAAACGAAGTCGTGCAGCCCGCAGAGAAAGATGCGCGCCAGTCTCGGAGGTGATAAGGTGTAGAACGCAAAGCGACGGGCAGGTGCCACCACCATGAGTCGTAGCAAAGCGTTCGAAACAACTTTTCGAGCATCGCGCTGCACTGTCAGCGCAGCGCAATAAACGCTACATTCCTTACTGTTACTTGTGTGTGTCTCTTTCAGTATAAAGGCAGACATACAAAACTTCGAATTGTTGTTACGGTGCCTCAAATATGTGGAATAATTGCTTTTTTAATAGACAATTGCACAACTATGAACGCTAAACCTTGAGCAATATTGGTGGGCGCTGCGAATGGGGTTGGCCGTTTGAGGTATCGTTAGGGCAGACAAACAGACAAATGTACACACAGACCGTCAGACAGACAGACCAAAAATTTTCCGTCGAAGGTCCCCAAGAAAGACTATCGTCTTTAAAAAATAGTTGCAGTATTATGTCTTCAATGAACTGCGAACGCTCACTCTGCAGTTGTCGTCTTCACACGATGCGTCACAAACCATATTGCTATAGCAACGTTGTTGCTGCTCCACACCTGTGTGTTGTCGCGGTGTTACGCAAACGGTTAAGTGCTTGCCTTGCCCACAAGGTAGGATTGCACAGTCGTATTTTCGCGCCATCGTGCGGAGACATGTTAAACAGCGTTTTAGCGAGTATAGACTTTCGAGTGCGAAAAGAAGAGGAGGGGGACCAATCTGCAGAACATTTCGGCGGCTGCTGCCATTTGAATGGTGGCATTTTCTCTAATATATTAATAGTCGAAAAAGATTTGGCGTCATGATTCCAACATATCAATTAATACCGACCACATATTGACTAACTCCTGAATGCCGATTCCAAATGTAGAGTTTTTTTTTCTTTTTTTCTTTCATGGTCATGTGGCAGTATATAGTGACCTCACTGAGTGCCTCACAAAGGAAAAAAAAATGCTTGTGACTAGTCATATCAATGTAGTTAACGAATACACTTAAGATTTACAAAACTTTAGTTAGTCTTGAGTCTGAATATATTTCTTGATTAAGTCTAAGAGTATACAAATGTTCTTTATATCCCCGAAAAAATTATATCTGGCTACTCCCCTGGACGGAACAGGTGGGCTTAATTGGTTATTTAATGCAAATAATTGTCTGCGTACTTCAAGTACTTTTGATATCTATCTATCTATCTATCTATCTATCTATCTATCTATCTATCTATTCTATCTATCTATCTATCTATCTATCTATCTATCTATCTATCTATCTATCTATCTATCTATCTGTCTGTCTGTCTGTCTGTCTGTCTGTCTATCTGTCTATCTATCTGTCTGTCTGTCTATCTGTCTGTCTGTCTGTCTGTCTGTCTGTCTGTCTGTCTGTCTGTCTGTCTGTCTGTCTGTCTGTCTGTCTGTCTGTCTGTCTGTCTGTCTGTCTGTCTGTCTGTCTGTCTGTCTGTCTGTCTGTCTGTCTGCTTACGCCTGGGCACTTTCGCGATCACCCCCTTACTTGGCATGAACCAAAATTAGTAATAAGAGGGTAAGATGGTTTGCCGTATATGACACGCTGGTCAATACATGAATAATGTCATGATCCCGTCACGTACACCTTCAAACACGTTCCGCCAGACGTGGCACATACCCGCGGGCAGGTATGTGTCTATGGCATGCGGGTATGTGCTACAGGTGATTGACACTTGGTATCTACACAGGAACGGCAAGAGCACACATGGGTAATATAATGCGCTAGCGTTAAGAAAAAGCTGACATCGGCAGCGTTGACCCGACGAATGCAAATAAATGTCATGGTTCAAGCAGGAGTCTAACCCCGGCATTCTGAGTGGAAATGAAGTATTCTACCACAGAACCTCGTCAGGTCGTGGAAGTACATTTCGAATAGGCCCTAATGTGCCTGAAACGTCAATCATGGTTCATGTGCTGTCTATCTAATTTTATAAGCATTACATGTGTACTCCTACGATACAACCGTCACGTCGAGTTATCGTGAATTATTGTTAGATGCCATGCGCCCTGCCACGGTGGTCTAGTGGCTAAGGTACTCGGCTGCTGACCCGCAGGTCGCGGGATCAAATCCCGCGGCCGCGGGGGCTGCATTTCCAATGGAGACGGAAATGCTGTAGACCCGTGTGCTCAGAATTGGGTGCCCGTTAAAGAACCCCAGGTGGTCGAAATTTCCGGAGCCCTCTTCTACGGTGTCTCTCATAATCATATGGCGATTCTGGGAAGTTGAACACCAGATATTAATCAATCAACATTTGTGCTTATATTTAGCGTCACTTCATAACGTATCGGTCAATAAAAAATACAGCATGGTCACCTTTGCTCCGTTTGCTTCACATAACGTCGATTTGCAAGGCACATGGGATCTACCGAATTTTTATATAAAATACTTGTGCACAGTACAGGGTTGGCAAAAGTAATTGCACAGCTTCGATTTTCTGCAAAAAATAACTAAATGAAAACTATTGAAAACGTGGTTAGGAGGAACATTAGCGAAGTTTATTATTGACAGAAAGCGAAATAATAGCTTTTGCTTTCATTAGTTGCTTTGCGCTACGTCTAAGCTGGATTTGAAGTTCGCGGTAATATTGCCCAGTATCCCGTTCATTCCCGTCATCCGCACACGTTGCGACGCTTCCTCTCACTCTTCAAGACCGCTGATGTTGTGCTGCGACTACACTTTCAGGTAAAATATACGCTGCAAAATTTTTATTGCAGCTATTGCTTGATTGAACAGTGACTCACGGCACTTTATGAGGGCAGAATTTCAGGAAGAAACAAGTTCAGCTTTTCACCACCAGGTATCCATTGCCAATTTAAAAACATCCAACCTTCCGACAAAGCATGTAGTGCACCATAACATCGTGATGGCTGTTAAATTTCAAGCTCTACTTAAGTCACAAATATAAAATAAGCTCAATACGCAGCTAGGAATGCGTTTTCTTTATGCGTATTTTTTATAGCTCGTAGATAGTGACTTTTGCCGGTGTAGACGAGGAGCTAGCGTAGGGATACAATGCCAGTTGTGAACTCTCAATTATTTTTTTCTCTTGTGTCAAGATGGAGCCGTGCGAGACTGTCGCGGCGTTGATGTGAGCCCCATGGGTGTGATTTCGCCCGCACGGGGTTTCGATCAACGTTCCACGCGCTCTGAAAACACTTGACCGTCATGGAAACCAGCGCGGGACTCAGGGACAGCGACGTGCGAGCCGAAAATGAGGCTCTCAAGCAGGAACTGGAGCGGCTCCATCGCGAGCTCGCCCAGACCAGCCACGAAAAGATCCAGTCGGCACAGTACGGTCTCGTCCTGCTCGACGAAAAGCAGGCCCTACAGCAAAGATGCGACGAGCTGGAAGCCATGTACGACACCACCAAGCACGAGATGGAAATACTTAAAGAGGTAAGGCGCTCGGGAGTCGTGACGCATGCTGCATCTAACCTTTTGACGTGAATGGTAGGCGTGGTAACCGGTTTGGCACGAGTTCGCGACGCGATCGCAAATTTTTTTGCGCCTTAGTTCTGCCTAACATTCCGCGTAACTTCGCGCCGTACGTTTCATTCACGCAGTGTTACACGTGGATGCACCGAGGGCGATGCACAAAAAAGTCTGATGTATTAGGGTTAGGCGGCGCTACCGGTCCCTTTAATTTCTTTCCTCTTGCAGTATTTAGCGCTTGTGCGTTGGCGATCCGGCGTAAAGGTCGCTTCGTCGATTTGTTATTAGCGCAAGATGGCTGTGGAGTTCTGTTTGGCGTGCATTGGCGCGTTGTGCCGATTACAGCGCCAGCATTTGCACTTGATTTCCGCCACGGCAAGCAGGTGGATGCGAAAAAAGAAAAGAAAGAAGGAATGGAAACAAGAACTAACTTTTGGCGTGCGAGGGACCCGTCTTGGTGATTATAGCAAGTAGGCCTCCCATTCTTTATTCGTACTTTATTTACGAGGAGCCGTAATTAAGAGAGCCGCCCTAGAGACCACTTGAACGCATCTAGGTCGCATGGAAGTGTTGCGAACAACTCGTGACGCGTTGACACCGAAACCGTAATGTTCCGCGTATTCTTACGCGCTCCTGGCAGTGCACGATCCTTCCTGTGCAATAAGAAAAAAAAAAGAACGAAAATGACGAATCTCGTGGCGTTATTGAAAGCTCAACTTCTCTGTGTTCCCGAACAGTAGATGATTGCTTCTCCCTATTGTCGAAGTTGAGTTCGTTGTTGCTTACTCATTTAAGCTTCTCAGATATTTTAGAGTGAAATGAATGCTTGGCAAACCGGGCCAAACATGCATGCTTCTTGCATGCAGCTCCCATGATAGAAAATGTTATAAAAAGCTTTTGCCACTGTTTCATTTTGGTCATTTGCTTTAAAGTGTTTGTGTGACTGTGCTCAGCCGGCCATAACAGACCTCATAATACAACTAATTTATAAGTTAATGTTTTAAAAATATAAGTTCTGTAAAGACAGGCTTGACCAATATTCAAATCAAAAGTGTTGGCTCAGAATGGTTGAGTTTCTGAATTGCCCTGGATAGAAATATTGCGAGAGATCCCAAGTTCTCTGTATAACAATGTCAGCGACATTCACTGCCTGCTGCAGAGTTGTTTGGACAGGGGATGTCAAGTCCTAGTGCATTTAGTGGCAAGTCAGCTGGTAAGAGAGATACCGATGTGGCATGAAATGAGATTAGATTTGCTGCCTTAGTTGTGCAACATTTCGAATAAGCAAATAACGAAGAAACTGAATCTTGATGAGGCTCGATTGCGATTCAAAGTGTACCCTGTGACACCCATTTTGTGAGTGATCTTAGCATTGCCACATTTGAATGAATATATATATCCAATAGTTAGAGTGCTCGTCTCTTCATTTTATGTCTTCGTGTGCGTTCAAGGACAACTTCAGCTATCTTTTCACCTTGTCAATGCGGTGCCCATTGTCGCATGACTGGTACTAGAAATGCTGAGCAAATTTTAAAATGTCTTCACTACAGATATTGGATAACTAAAACACCACAAAGCTAAAACTGAAACCAGACGGAATGGCACTGCCCTCTTATGATGTCCTTGGATCATGCGAGGACAGCACTGTTCTCATGTGACGTATCAAGGGGCAAGAACCAGAAAGAGTGCAGGGAATATATTAATTTGTTCTGTTAGCCAATGTCTCATGAAGGAATGGGCGTAAAAACAGTACTGCCAGAGCACCCTTTTCAAAGAAGGCACATGAAATCAAGAGCTAGACTGGGCAACTTTATGTTCAGAATACACACTGTGTTAAATGTTGTAGGCCCGTGTGCTCAGATTTGGGTGCACGTTAAAGAACCCCAGGTGGTCTAAATTTCCGGAGCCCTCCACTACGGCGTCTCTCATAATCATATAGTGGTTTTGGGACGTTAAACCCCACATATCAATCAATCAATACACACTGTGTTAGTAATAAAGGCATAAAAAAACAAGGAAACGAAGTCAAGATCTACATTGGCCACCTCATGAAAAGCCACTTAATATAAAAGTGGCGGTTAAAGGACGCATTGAGCCACGCTTATGTGTACACTCAGTATGTCATCATAAGCACTCAATTGCATGTGCATGTAAATGAACATCTAATAAAAAAAATAGGTTGTAGATACACGAAAAGGAAATAAAGTGTGTATATACTGCACAGTGGAACTACTCATTATTGACAGTGTAACCAAGCTTTGTACCCGAGCAGAAATGATGGTCCGCTGGTGCTATATCGACAGGAGGGAACACCCGTACCGGCTCACCCATCACTTCCATTAGAAATCAATGCGTGACCTAATTTGACAGTGACGGCTTTGTGATGATATAACATATCATGCTTTCAAGCTGTGCTTTCCAAGTTGCATGGAGCATGAATTTCACATTCGTAAAATTTTCGGCAGGCCCTCGCCAAGGTGCAGACAAGTCAGAAAGTGTCCACGACCACAGGCATCGAACAGGAGGAGAGCCTTCTTCAGGAAACTGCAACCAAGGAAGCTTCACTCACCTCGTCTCTCCAGGAATTGGAAAAGGAACTGAAACAGGTAAAACTCTCAGGGCTAACTTGGGGCCATCATGCCAATGTTTGTCATGTGGGCATTCTATTTTAAGTGTTGCCAAAACGTGGAATACACTGACTTGATCACTTTCAGCATACAAACAGACTGTAATCTCACGCATTTGCTTGTAGCAAGTAGAAAAAAAAGCCAGTGCTAGCACCTCAACGTAGTGCGTATCTTTGCCGTTTTTGAAGTTGCAGCCACATGTTATGCTTGTGAGACCTAAAACTTCTCAAGTGAGAATCTTGTGTGAAGTGCTCGTGATATATTTCAAAGTTTGTTTTAAAGTCAATCTTCAAAGCTCTTGTCTGGAGTTGTCTGCTTTATGACACCGCTGCCGTTTAAAGCAGAATCAGCAGTTTAGCGTTATAATGGATGTGTGCAATGGCATTGCTCACACAGAAGCAGACTAGTGCTGCACAGAATTTTTAGCAATTATAGGAACAGAGTGGGCCAATGTATGACCACGTCATGAACATACGTCTCTTTGGTGCACAGACCGGGGCTGGCTCTTATACACAGCTATTATAGCAAATCGTTGACGCCACCCATACTTGTTTTGAAATTTCATTCTTTTAAAGTTTAAAGGGTTGTGGGACAACTATGTATGCACTAGTCCAGAAAAGGGTTTCATCACGGTTTAAGGGAGCGCTAACACAAAATTTGGCACTTTTTTTTTTGTTGCAATAGGTAGCTTATGACCCACTCTTAATGGCTAGAAAGCTCGTTAGTATGACGTTTATTTATTTAGAGACGTTGTTAGAGCATCCAGTTGCAGTCTTGTTTTCAAAGAGCATTGAGCTGGCCAGGAGTAGTTCTGGTAGCAACGTAAACACTGCTGGCCACATCACCATGTCAAACTGTGATGTGTCAGCGCGTGCGCCAGCATATGTGAGCGGGCGCTGCACTGACAGCCAGCACACCCAAAGCTGCAGGCTAGGGGTAAAAAATTGCAGGTAGTGCAACTGCAAGGCGCTTGCCAATAATCAGTCAGCACAAACTGATGACGTAGGTTAATTTGCACTCCTGCCCGGTTTATGATGTTGGTGTCGTGAGGAGCTCCGCGTCTCGCTCAGTCGTGTACTTTAAAATTGATTTTGAATATGTTCTGGGTTATATTTACCCTTGATAATTCATAGATGTGGTGTATGCCCAGACGAATATATCTCACTATCTTGCCTCTGATGTTTTGTTTTAGTGCCAATTCAGTTAAAGGGTTCTTACTTTTGTCTAACACGAAATAAAGATAAGTAAAAAGTGTTTTGTCAATAGTATTTGCTTGTGTCATTTGTGTGGATCACAAGTCAAACTGTTGCTAGGAGGGGCCAATGGGCTGTGGTACTGAATTCAATTTTGTTTCTCTTTGCCCAGTGGTGAATCCTTCTTTACCTTACATTGGCTGGGAATTATAAACCTCAGTGTTGAGCAGTTTTTGTGTTGGTTTTTGAGATGGTATTGTTTCTTGAGATCGTATTATTAAATTGATTATTTTTTAACCTTATATTCATAGAAAAGTGTACAAACAAAGGTATAACCCTGGGTATCTGTGATGAATCTATGGAATTGAAGGAGCTGTTGCGCCCTGACAGATTTCTTCTTGCCTGCACATGTTCAGTCGTCATCGCTTTAAACGCTACCCCTAGCTTTCATTGCAGGCATTTGAGGACTTTGTCGAAGCGTCAGAGCCCAGAGAAATAAAACATCAATATGTATGTGCTAGTCATGGAAAACAAAACAATGAAAGAAAGAAAATTACACAGGGAGGCTCCGTTCTTGCGACATTGTTAGTCATTGTTCCATGCAAGGGGCACAGAATACGCAAGTAGTAGTGCTTCTTTTTGTTTTTGTTTTTTCTGAAAAGTATATACTAGAGGTGTGCAATATAGGTGGGGATGGAAATCAATAGTAAATACAGCAATTCTTGTTGTATCAGATCTAATTCAATCCACATCCTAAATAGTTCACTCAGTAAGTCAGTACATACAGGTCAATCTTATCCAAACGACATCCAAAGCGGCCTGGGCTGTAACCATTGTAGTGAACTAGAATATATTCCAGTGGCGGAACCAACCCTGCTCCAGCGTCTTCCTTTTACACAGATGCCATGAGGTGGTATGTTTTCTAACAGCTTTGGCTGCATTGTATGACAGTCGTGGGCTCCTTTAAACAGTTTGGTGCAGTTAATTTTAGCTTGTGTGTTTGCTTTCTGGTTATTCCAAACATTAAACAGCCAACTTGCTTAATCTCTCACTCCGAGGTTTCATTTTGGTGAGATATACATATTTTTTTCGTATTTACCGCTTGTGCTCAGAACATTCTCAGCACATGTGGTACATTTATTTACTTACTTTTTACGAATGCTTTATTTTTTCCATCACTCGAGGGTCTGTTTCCACTGCACAGTTTTTTCGAAGCAGATGTAAGGGTCATAAAGTTTGCTTCAAGTCATCATGGAAAACCTGGAAAAGTCAGGGAATTTCGAAAAACCATATTGGTAGTCATCCTGATAAAGCGTGGCTAACTTAATAGTACAAAAAAAGGCAGGTGTTATGGTATGATACACTTTTGCAACATGACCGGAGATTCAGTATGGCTTCTTAACGCAGCAGCAGGATGAGGCAGGTTACTGCAGTCTTTCACTGCTCGAGGGAAAAAAAATGAGGCTTCAAGTGCTACAGTTCGTGTTCGTGGAGGTTAGACTTGCGTTTGGCGATGAGCCGGATGAAGAAATGAAGTTTACACTAGTCTGAATGCAGGAACAGCGCAGCCTACAAGTAGTTACTTCGTAACAACGGAAGCGAAAAAAACAAGGACAGAAAAGAGCGCTGACTTTCAACAAAGATTTAATATCGGAGTGGTGTACATATATAGGCGAAAAATGAGAAAAACTTGTAGGTAACGTACTTGTAGGTTGGGCTGTTCCTGCATTCAGTTATGTCCTACCAACTTGCCCAAGCTTCCACGCTTTACACTAGACGTGCAAGGCTTAAAAAACAACAAATCCAGTCGATCTTAGGGACTTTACATGGCCTTTTTGGCTGATGGTTGGTCTAAACGTAAATGAAGTAGAACCGAACCACAGTCTGTCGGAGACCTCGCTGGAATGTTGTCACTCCAGCGCCGAAAATAGCACCCTGATAGAAGTGTGGTCCTTTCGTTGTTCGTACTCAGCTTGCACCACGGTGACCTGACTCAGAGCAGCGGCTGTGCAAACTGTCTTTTTTGTCGGTGGGTGCGCAATTACGGTTTGCTGCTTCTCAGCGCACGCGTGGCTTGGCGAGAGGGGTTTTTTGCAGATGCTCAACGTTTTTGCCTTGAGCCTTAAGAGCTATGCTCTTAAAAGGAGCATGCACTTTGTTGATAAGAAAAAAAATGAAGCAGTTTATTTAGTGCAGCACTACATCTGTGTCATTTGCCATGTTCACATGCAAAGCTGACATGTTTCAGTCTGGGGGGGGGGGGGGGGAGAGGGGGAAGAGTAGGAGCATTTTATGAGACAACTGGGCCTGTGGTTGAAGTACGGCTATTGCGCAACATGTTTCATAGATATATTAACTCTGGTTACGTGACACTTTTCCCCTCGCAGGTTCGCCAGGAACTCAGTCGTGTGCTGGCTGAAAAGGAGCGCCTCCAGAATGAGAACTACGAGATAATGAAGCATGGCGATGTGTCGGACTGGGAGCGCAAAAACCTGCGCTCGGAGCTGAAGGACATGAAGCTAAGGGAACAAAGGCTGCTCACTGACAACAACGAACTCGAGGAAGAGAACATCTCGCTGCAAAAGCAGGTCTCATCTCTGCGGTCATCACAGGTCAGCGTTCCTTTTAAGTTTCGATACAGGCTAAATGCATGTATGTATGTAAGCTTCTGAAAAGCTGGAAGAAGCAAGCATGTGTGTTAATCTTGCAAATCACAATGAACATATATATAATTAGTGATCAGACATTAGGAATTACACTTGAAGCATCTATACCCAAATATGAACTATTAGTGTCGATCTATTTATTGAATATTCTCTTTCTAAAAATGATCTGGTTATATTTGTGGTCTACCTTGTGGCTCAGTGACTATCATGGCTTATGGTGCTGAACATGTGGGCATAGGTACGATTTGTAGCCCCAGCCGTATTTGGGTAAGGACAAAATGCAAAAACACCTGTTAATTAACATCGATGTAGCCCCAAGTGTTGAACCGAGGCATACCTCAAAATTGTTCGAGCACATGAAACTACTAAACAGAAGAGCCTTGGATATCTGTTTCAAGATTGCATTGTCTAATAAGGCATGTAAGTGCATGAGTTACGTGTTCGCTTTGCCTTTGTGGTGTTTCCGTTGTAGTGGAGCATACACACTGATTGAAAAGAAATTATGAAATAGAGCGGCGTGTGTGTCATTCGGCTCATAGACCATTTTCATGCACACCAGCGCCATGAACGGGCAGGCAAGTGCTCGCTGGCAAAGTTCATACACAGCAACAGCCACTGTGACGACGAGTGCACGGTCCTTACTCTTTACCTTTTCGTTTGCGCCATTGCAGGACTTCTTGAGTGATCTTGGACACTATGAATTTGGCAAGATGCTACATATTACTGCGTAATTGTATCCCGAACTTCGATGCTAAGCTACGAGGGCTCTCGGCTATTTCCATTGGTCCCACTGTAGGATCTGTTGAGCGGCTCAGAGGCATCACCCTTTTTTTCCTTTATGCCAGTGCTTTACGGCAAAAAATGATATAAAAAAGCAATACAACGCGATCGCCTATGAGGTGCACGAGTGGTCTTACATAGGGGGGTCCATTTGGAACCTATGTCCACTGATAATGTCAACGAGTAGAATGTGAGGGCCTGATTTTTCAAGAGTACTATAGAGAGTATAGTTGGCATTTAATACAATAAGATGCATTCACTGAACAGCTCGCATGTCGCTCGTACCATATAGTACCATATATGTAACAAGACGTTAAGTGTCTACCACTTTTTGTTGGTATTATAACTGCAAGTTAAAATAGTACTTGGAGCAAAAAAAAAAAGCAGGACAACGAAGGGAATCCACGAACCATCTAGCGTTCACTCACAACTGAAAGTTTCTTACATGCATGAAAAAAAAAATTAAAAAAAAATGAGGGTACGGCATGCATGTCGTAAAGATGCACAACATGTCAAACAGCAGCAGCGCGTGCTTACAGTTGATTAATATAGTCGAATGGCTTGCCTTATAACAACTGCGAAGGTCTACTTACACAAAGTGTGGCGGTATTTGTGACATAATATGCCTCCAGAATTTCTTGCTTCGCCTGATTAGGTTGATTGTTCGTATAATTAGGTTGGTTTTGAAGTCTGGATTACATTTGCATGACGGCCATAGGGAGGCGAAATGAGATGGCTTTATTAAGTGAATTTCGATGCTAGCCGGCACGCG
Source organism: Rhipicephalus annulatus (assembly GCA_013436015.1). NCBI lineage: Eukaryota > Metazoa > Arthropoda > Arachnida > Ixodida > Ixodidae > Rhipicephalus > Rhipicephalus annulatus. Next base: position 27,503 of record WOVY01011135.1, on the reverse strand, counting down.
TGTTAACACATCGATCAGTGTAGTCAATGTATATGTAGACAAAAAAAAAGAAAGAGAGAGAGAGGGTCAAACTAATACACAATGACAATATAACTGAGATGACTCTGACCGAATTTTTGTTTAGTTACTGCAGACTAATGATATCTCACCTTTATGTCCCAAAACCAAGATATGATTATAAGAAATGCCGTAGTTGAGGGCTCCCGAAATTTCGACTACCTGGTGTTTTTAACATGCACTGACATGGTACAGTACATGGGCCTCGACCATTTCGCCTCCATTCAAGTGCAACTGCCATGGCTGGAATGGAGCCCGTGTCCTTTCCATCTGCAGCCGAGCACTGTAGCCACCGTTCCACCATGGCACACCTCATTGCCCACACTTGCGATTTCTTGTGCACTCTGGAACAAGTGCGACTAATCTCATTTGTGTTGCCAAACACAATCCTCACCACATGTCGCTTCCCCACATTCTTCAGGCCATGCGGCTTCTTATACAGTCAACTGCTGATTTTTCGGACCTTCTAGAAAGCGAGAAACAGTCCGAAAATTCGGGCAGTCCGAAAAAATGAATGCAAGCAAAAAAAAAAAACGCATTATTTTACCGATAATTTTCAATGTAAGCAAAAAAAAAAACGCACCATTTCATTGATATTTCTCAGATCAAGAGAATCAAGGTCGAAGTACCAGACTTCCGGAACTCTGCCAATGCATCAGTGGGGTGGCTCTGAAAAAAGTCGTTAAAAAAAAATGCATGCAGCCGACAGCGAGTGCCGTCAGGGCAGCCGGTGTTAGTGCTGCAGTGGCTTGAAAAACTTGTTGATCCTTGTTCGAACGGCGTTCCGCTTGCATGTGATCACATTCGCCTCGATCTGAGCAAGGGTCATGTCATCACTGTACACCGATGACAGCGTCATCAATGCTCACATCAATTCGGCGGTCGTAGGTGGCGCAGGCGTTGGTTCCTCATTTTCAACATCGGAGTCGTGGGAATCCGCCATAACCTGACTATTTCGTCGTTGGTTAGCTCTGCGCAGAAGTCGAGCTCGTTGTCAGCGTCGACGAACCACTCAAAAGTTATTTCCGTGGGCATGGAAGCACTTATTTCCGTGGGCATGGAAGCACCAGCACAGTGGAGGTAGTTGATAATATCGTCCATGAGAGGGAACAAGTCAGTCACGCTGTCGCTTTCTTCAGGCAAGTCTACTGCCTCTGTGTCGAGTACGAAGCCCGCGTGGCGAAAGCAGTTGCGAAGCATGTCTTGCGTTACTGCCTTGCATGCGTCCACAAGCATTCCAACAGCAGACCAAAGGTCATTGCTGTAGCTTTACCCGTTTTCCGAGCACAGCACAATGGGGTTGAGTATACGTGAATGGTACAAAAGTTTCAGATTACGGATAACGCCTTGGTCCATCGGTTGGAGGATCGCAGTCGTGTTGGGGGGCATGAATTCCAGCTGGATAGTCTTCAAGTTATTGATGTGACCATGAGCAGTGCAGTTGTCAACGAAGAGCAGAACACGTCTGTTTTGTTGTTCAAACTTCCTGTCCAACCTGCGGACGTAACTCTCGAACAACTGCTGCGTTACCCATGCCTTTTTGTTGGCTTCGTATAACACTGGCAGCGTTACCCCTTCAAAGCACCTCGAGCTCTTGGACTTCCCAATTACTAACAAAGGAAGTTTCTCGCTGCTAAAGATGTTGCTGCCGACAAGAACGGTCAGTCGTTCTTTGCTATGCTTGTCACCATGGCATGCGTCACCAGCAAAAGCAAGTGTTCTTTCCGGCAGCAGCTTGTAAAACAAGCCAGTTTCGTCGCAGTTGAAAATGTTGTCAGCAGAGAACTGCGGCAGCAAAGACTGGAGTTTTCCATTGCGGTACTGCGCGATAACTGCACAATCGACGGCGCCGCTTTCGTCACATCTTCTTGAACTTGAGGTCATTCCGATGTTTAAAGTTTCTCAGCCATCTATCACTGAACTTAAAATCCGTGATGTCCATTCGAAGCGCAAGAGTTTCCGCTTTTTGTTTCAAGATGCAGCCCGCGACTGGCAACCGCTTGGCAATCATTGTATTAAGCCGCACTACGAGAGCGTCCTCAAGCTTTGGATGAACACCTTGGCTGGCATTCATATTTTGGGCACCAGATGGTTTTTCGGCCGCTTCCAAGATCTTGTATTTGTTCATCAGAAAATCGGAAACTGTTTGCTTGGAAATGTCGAACTCCTTGCTCACGTCAGCCTGCGATTGGCCACTCTTCACTAACTTAATAATGGCGGCTTTCTTCTCCATCGTTAACCGACGGTACTGTTTTCTGCGCTTCGATGCCATCGGCGAGGACGACGAAGGCGGAGTGGAGGCCATCGCAGGCAAGCGAAATCCTCATGATGTGAAAAAAGGAGTTTGCTGACGAGCATCGAAGCACCTAGGCTTAGCGTTGCAGAGCACACTTCACACGATCGCACAACCACGCACTAGGTTAGCCAAACACCATGTGGGCTGCGTAAACAAAACGGCGCGATGGCTGGCGACGGTGCCTCGGGTACTCCGGAGGTGGCGCTGGTAAACATTCACGATAGCCAGCGTGGCCAGACCAAATCGGTGTGTGACGGTTAGTTCTAGTTCGAAGTGATGAAACACTTCGCGAAAGCGCTGCGCGGGAAGCCAGAGTGGCACGCACGAGCACAAGCGCTAAAGCGAAAGGAACTTTATTGGCGGCAAAAAATTTCCGAGTGGATAGTTTCGATTATTAGCGAAGCACCCTTGCACGATAAACACAGCCAGTGTTACGAATCTCGGAGGCCGTGTGTGTTTCTCCGCTAACGATCAAAGCAACAGATGCCGCCACAGTAGACTGGCGCGCTCATTTATGCGATCGTAATCGCGTGTGACGCAGTTGTGGTGGTTTCCACTGGAGGTCAATGGTGGGGTTCGAGCGTCCGAAATATCAGACTTCCTTATACATTGATTCTATGGGGCTCATGGCAGTGCCGCGAAGATGTCCAAATTATCCGTCATGTCCGAAAATTCGGGTGTCCGAAAAATCGGCAGTTGACTGTAGTTATGTCAATTAACTGAAGTATTTCTAGCTTCTTCATTGTTCATGGGTGAGGTGCATCTGTATTTACTTTTCTTTGCCATGCGAACAGGTTTTCGCGAACCGATGCATCGATAAGCAGAGTCCCCTTCCACCTCTCCTTTGAGGTGATCAATTTGCAGCTCTCATCTTATCTGAGCAAGTTTTTTTTCTTCCGATGCTGTGCATAGCATGATGCCACAATTCCTTGTTTAACAATATTCGAATGTGCTGACACAAAATTGAAATACCGGTTTTGGTGAAACCTTAAGGAAACTTTAAAGCATGTACCAAGAAACTGTAAAAATAATCAGAACAAGGAACCTCACAAAGAAATCCGAGTCGCATTCCTTTTTGTATAAATGCGTTTATAATGTGCTCACTTCTTTGCACAGCACCTGACTTGTGAACTAAAATGAAACAGTAATCTCTGTAACTGAACACTAAAACTTTCCTGCAGTCTGGGTACACTCGATCAAGGACAATTAATTCAACTTGTGAACAAGTAATTGAATAATTAATAATTTGGTACTCCTGCTCCTATAGCTGACAATAGCAAGTTATGACTGCATGCATTGGCATGTGATCATTAATTTGCATGCCCCTTAACTGCTGCCTCCTTTACACATTCGCTTGGTTATACGTATATTGACTCCATCTTTCCTTGTGCATTTCATGAGTAGATATACACGCAGGTAGGTTCAGACATGTATATTATTTTGGATGTAACAATAGCCTTTCATTTTCCTTTTTCGTTTGGTGCTCCCACGGCGCCAACGAGCGGCAGACGATGGAAAAGACCAGCAAACTTGGCAGGTTCGACCTATGTGCTTCTGCCATAGTGCTTCGTGCACCTGCAGGGTGTTCTGGGAATGCTTGAAAATGGTCTTTTGAAGGCTGTGGAGGTGTGCGGGAAGGGCAGTTGATGGAAGATGCTGAGCCAGGGCTTAGTGGATTGTGTGGTAAACCGAAGGGATTTGCAGTGCCCGAGGTGGCTCGACCAGCATGAAATGATATGGTAAAATTTCCTACATTCCTTTAATATTTAGCAGTGCACATATAAGCCATCAAGTTGTTCTAGGCTAGTGGGTAACTTTTTAGGTTAAGAATAAGAACAATGGCAAATATTATGATGGAGTTGAATGTACAGAGCGAGATATGGCAGCTCGATTGTTCCTGCTTTCCTGTCTGTTTTAGGTGGAATTTGAAGGTGCCAAGCACGAGGTGCGTCGCCTCAAGGAAGAGGTGGAATCCCTCAATGCCCAGCTTGAGGAACTAGGCTCGCTGCGTCGCATCGGCGAGCAGCAGCTGGAAGAAGCGTTGGAAGCGCTCCAGTCGGAGCGCGAGCAGAAGTACGCCCTCAGGAGGGAGCTGGACCAGCGGCTGACGGCAGAGTCGCCTGTGTTCCACCTCGACGGGCTATCCTTCGCGGGCTTCCGGCTTGGAAGTAAGCGTTCCCTTCCCCACCCTCTTGCGCACCGGTCAAACGTTCGCGAGCCACTGGCATCGTTGCGTGCTGGCTCGCGCTTTAATACGGTGGCGGGAAGTGGCGACCAGGTGCCTTGCACGAAAGCTAAGCCCGGGTCGCGTGGCTCTGTGTCTTCCGATTCGGGGTTTTCTTCTCTCCGGCTTGGTCCGAGGTCTTTGAAGCTTGGGAAACATAATGTTGCCTCGCCTGCTGGGTTGTCCTATGTGCCTAGGTGTGGTGCGCGATATTCTGGTTCACTGGTGCGTGCTATCTCACCTCCTCTTTGTCGTGGTGTTGCGACACGTTTGGCCACCCCTGCATGTTGCCAGTATGGTGAAACGGTCGGTGCCTCGCTTAGCACCATCCCGTATGCCAACTCATCCATGGACTCTGGTTTCGGCAGTGACCGGTCTCCTTATTGCGAACATCACGCTTTGGTGCATGACTGTTATTGTGAGGCAGTTTCAAATGAATACGCCGCACTTCGTATACATAGCTGCAGAGAAACTTGCAGGTCGGCAATCCGTGAGGAAGCCAACACACCGTTTTATTGTCAGCCGTGCTCGTCTTGCCCATGTGACCAGCATCATTGTCACACTGTCAACCATGATCCTCATGGAAGGCATGACTGCAGGTTGCAATCTGGGAACCTTTTGTGCAACACGAATGGGAATTCGCAGGTGATAGACAGCTACAGGGGGGATAGTGCTGGAAATGCTGGAGGGGCTGCAGATATGTATAAAGATTGCACTTATGAAGACGCACTAAATTCTAGAAGCCCCAATGCTGGGGTGCAGGCATGCCTGTCAAAATCGATTTCCAAGAAGAAAGCTCATTCTTTGTCTCAGATTCAAGGCAAACGCTCAGATCTTGGACAGTATGCTACAATTAGCAACGAAAGTCTCCAATCTGCTTCTTGCCCGGTGAACAGCTTCGCAAAGCAGACGACAGCCTCTGCTCTGGAGTACACTCACAATCATGAACACAGCTATGAGGAAGCAGAGGATGACACACAAATTGACAATCACAGCCGTAGCGCTAAGCCTAGTTCTGAGCTTCCACACCCCCCAAACTACTGTGCGGGTACTGACGACTCTTCCTTGGCAGAGAAAGATAGAAACAAAGCGTTGCAGATGCAGATATTCGATGGTAGCTGGAGCTCTGTATCTTCCATTTCACCCATACGTCAGGACAGCTTCTTGGATACACACTGGCCCTGCTGTGCTTCCGTTGAGGGCAGTGTAGTAGGCGATTATCTGCCGCACCCAATGGCTACCCGGAATGGCTCAATCACTTCTTCCAAAAGTACAAAGCGCCATTCGTGGCACTGCAAGGGACGCAAGGCAATGTGCAAGGTGTCTTGCGCAGTGGTGGATTACGTATTTGCACCATGATGTGTGTGGCACAAACCTGTGATAATTAAAGCCCAAGCATTTTTCCTCTCTAGGCACATTTTACAAGTGTACAGCGTGAAGATTAACTCTGAGCAAGCACGCATTAGCTCTACCCAAATAATTCCTAGAAAGCTGTGCAGAACATTTTATATAGCAATTTCACAATTTCCATTAGCGAAACTGCCATGTTCTAGGTATCAAGTTTTGAGCTATTCCTTAGACAACTGCAATGATGCGCTTAACCAGCAGCACTTCATTTCACAGATGCAATAGTGAGGTGTTCAACACATGTGACTTACATAACAGTGTGATGTTGCCTCGCAAGTGATCGTTTAGCTTGGGATATGTTCTTGTTTAGAGCTAGACGTTCTTGTTTTAGCTGTTTCCTGTGATACCTAGTAGTACTTGTGTTTGCACATGACCTGCTAGTCGGGTTGCATGATACTTTGGTTGTGGCATGACATTTTGTTGAGTTTGTAGCTTGCGTTTTTAATATAAGTATTATGTTTCTGTCTTATGTTATCTAGTTTTTCTTCGTTACACATGCTGCCACGTGCATGTTTTTTGTGTATATGTCTTTTTGTTGAACTTTTGAACTGTGAGGTTGTGATGAACGGTGCGTGATTTTTCACAGACGTCACAGCTGGCACTTTCTTGAATGTGTGACTCTCAACCACAATCATACACTGTAATGAGGTCATTTTGCACCATTTCCGTACGCTTGAACCCACATATAGCAGTACTCAAGTGCCTCTAAAGTCCCGTTGTTATAACCTATAATTTTTGTAAGTGGGCTGCTTGGAAAGAAATTCTAGATCATTACACTCTGTAAAAGTGGGTGCACCTGCCAGCAAAGCCAGCAGCTGCACTATTGTGTCTGCTCTCTCTGGGGTTCCACATAAGCTCTCTGCTCCTTAGACATTCACAGAATTTCCCACAACACTATTGAAACTCTAAGAAAATCAATTGTTAGAAGAGTTGTTCTTTACAGGGGAATGGCATACTGCAGATGTTGCATGAGTCAAGGACATAGAGTGCAGAGGTGTGCTAGACTTGCGTATTTGTGTTCCTGCTTTTTTTTGGGTTAAGACTTCAACATTAAGGGCCTATTTGTGTGGCAGTAGCATCAACAGCACTAAACCTATCTTGGTGCTTTCATCTGGAATATGCAGCCTTTTGCTGTTATGCAAGCATTTAAATGAGTAGTACAAAGTCACTTAATTCTCCATGTTAAACTTTGACAGAGATAGCAATGTTTCGTTTCAGTTGATGCATTAATTTTCGATTAATGTCACAGATGCGAAAAAATGCCGGGATCAGAGTTGTATGCAGCTATGTGGTAACAAGATGTGTCATGTCGAGTGGTAATTTCTCTCGGCATCTCAATAATAACTTGCAGTGTCACAAGGAATAGGTTCCCTCTGTCCAACGTTAACATCAGGTGCAGCCAGGGATTGGGTAATTTCCGCACCTTCCACTGGCTCGCTAAAAATGAAGAAGGGAACAAACAGCCCAAGAAGTGGCTATCTACACAAGTATGTGCCTCAGAAGTTGGGCAAACCCTACTACTAGTCCCCACCAGTCTAATAAAACTGATGAATGCAACAGTTGGCCTTAGAAATGGCTGCGAAGTGACAGCGGGGAACTGAAGGCCTCGAGTTTGTTCAAGAGAATACCAGGAATTCAAGAAAGGTAGTGGCTGCTAGAAGACTGCGAAGCGACGATAGCCCTATGCCAATAACAATGTGCCCATGAATCTTTGAGAGGTGCTGACGTTCGGTTTCAGTGCGAATCCGTCTATTGAGTTTGGAACAACGTGCCCATGAATCTTTGAGAGGTGCTGATGTTTGTTTTCGGTGTGAATCCGTCTATTGAGTTTGGACATCGGTGTCCTGTCTCAGACCGTCTGTTGTTAAACTCGAGTCTGTCTGCGCTGAGAATCAACATAATAGACAGCCTAACATCACATAGCTAAAGCTTAGCAACAACCTAGAAGCAACCAGATTACACTTAGGAATTGGCCACTTTCGCTGTCTGATAAATCAAGAAATCTTGGAGGCCTGAGGGAAACACTAAACTTGCTAGGATTTGTTTTGACCATCCGTGGCACCCTTATGCTGTAATGGAACCTCATAGATTCGTGGCATCCAGCTTGAGAGCCTTCGCTTAAACTATTATTTGCACAGCAAATAAAAAAAAACACTGCGTGTGGCGACTGGTTACCGAGACGAAATGCCTCTATCAGTTCTAGAAAGTGTTTGATGTTCTATTGCAATAACCGAGTTTCTGATTTCTTCTGATGATCTTGGCAGCCGTTTTTCGCTCAGTCCAAAGAAATGTGGAGGCTGATTCAATGTCTGCGTGCATGTGTTACTTTCTTTGAGTATAGTTAAGTGTAGCTCCATGATTTTGGTGCTTATTGTGCCGAATGGTGTGATCCCTTCGTCGTCAGTCACCGCTTGGGGAGCAATACCGCGACGAGCTTTGACTAGTTCAAGAATTGATTCGAGCGCAAACAGATGACACATAAGAAGAGAAGACGACCACACGAGTGCTCACCAACAACTTTGTTTATTATAAAAAAACGTGGGACTACATATAAAAGCTCAGTACACCACAGATGCCCCATATCAACTGAGAAAGATGACAAAGGCTTCTCTTAAATTGGGCTCCATCAACCGAAACTCATTCACCTGCAAACATGCCAATGTTTGTCTTACACAATCTGTGCCTTTTTATTTTATGTTGAAAAGCCTCCAAAAGCTTGCGTGCCACAGTGTCTCCGCTGTGGCCCAGCCCTGGTTGACTAGTGGTAGCACAGTGCAACGCACATGCTATTTTGGTAGCGGTGCTTCATAACTCGCTCGCAATGCACGATGAGCCAGATGTAGTAGAAACGGCACGTACCCATTGGTCTAGTCACAGTGGTGAACATCTATAGACCTTTTCACTGAAGGCTCCCTGGGCGCCACCGTAGTGCTTGCTGGGCTGTTGTTAACATGCGTGACCCCCCAAAAATGCAAGGCTAAGGCTTAGACGTCAGCTTTTTTGACTCCTGTGCAACAGCCCAGAAAGGAGGGGATCCTCTTTTGCGTAAAAAAGGTCTATTGGCGGTAGACAGAAACTTTCAAGTAAGGCAGTTTTCTGCACCCTTTTGCTGTAGCAATGGTAGTTTACAGGGGGGGTCTGGACTAGTTGGGCCTTGTAGTGAAAATAAGTGAGTGGCAGAGAGGAATGTTACTGCATGTGCGACAGCTGGTCAGATGCATACAGTGATACACACGCTTATCTTTAATTGGACTCGGATTTCTCGTCAAGCGTTGGTTTACCATATGGCAAATATGGAAATACCGTATTGTCGCGATCAGCATGCAGTTATTTTGAAAAAATCATATAGCTATGTGAGTCGCTCATTGTGTTTGGTAACTTGATGAAGTGATTGATGTGGATAATAGAGGTTTTGCAAACTAAAAAAAAAACGTGATGATCACCACAGCACGGTATTACAACACTTATCTCATAAATCGGTACTGCTAAAACACCCTAACAAAATCCATGTTGCATAATTGCGTCGTACAGCCAGTAGCTTTCATTGAGCTGTGGCACGTGTTTTGCTACATTGTCTGGTCGATAGCAAACACCTAAAAAGTATGTAATGTCTCGCATTGTGCCACAATCATTGTAGCAAGCTTTCACATAACTCACAAGCAGACTGAACTACGTCAGCTACCTAACTTGTGCGTAAAAGCCACATTACACTAATGGTCAGTAGACAGCAAAAGCCAGGTGTGACGTCTTGTGAAAACTGCGCAAGACTTGGGCACTGTGTTAACGATTTGGCTCAGTGCAATATGAGTACGTACTGCAATATATCTTGTGCTACACAAATGTCGAATGCACATCTTGTCTCTGCAGTTCCATATTTTTGCACAAGTTGTAAATGCAGGCATTGTAGTGAGCAGAGTATAAATCACGTCATTGATTGCTGCATTGACAGTAGTCGTGCTTTGGCAGTTTTGTTGAAAGAGCTGCAGTATTTTTTTACTCTTTTGTCCAAGCATAATTGCGAGAGCAGTGTTGTTTAAAGAGGTAGCACGCAGCCTCATTGGCTTAGCTCCACTTTGCCGAGAAATGCGCAGTTATTTTGTCTTTTCAAGCAGGGTAATTAGTTTACCATATTTGTACTTGTTTTCTTCACCTGACCAGCTGGGCATTTTTACATGAATGTGCCATTTGCCACTTTTTAGATAGCCTTTTTTTATCATGTACAAGGCTTCGCTCATAGTTTGGCAGCATTTTTAAGTCATTGTAATGAACGATTTTTTTTGCATGATGGAATAAAAACAACATTCGTTTTCATTGCATGTTTCATGTCATCGTTCCTTTGCTGTTGCGGGCCTTTCAAGCGGGCAGATTGCCAGCTAGCCATGCCCATGGCAGCTTTAAGCTTAACAGTTTTTTTTTTTACAGCGAAAGCTGTTATGTGATCACAACACTGTTCACGTGCGCGCCGTAGCTGTCCGCTGCCGCCGGTGTCTGTAACCACTGTCGCCCGAAATAGGAAAAGAGCACTCGGTAAACAAAAAACACCAAGGACACTATGGGCTTCGAACCCAGCTCCCCTGCAGGCCAGCACAGTATTCTACTACTGAGCCACCCTGGCTGGTGCTTTGAACTCCTCTGCAGACTGGCCTTAGGCAGGCTTGATGTCGGGAATTGAATCGCATTAATATGAGTAATAAAGCATTTTAGAACAGCAAAAGAACTATCAGGTGTGGGTCGTCAAGTGCTCCAACCATTTACAAAAGCTCAATCTTGTTCACATATTAACTGTGGCGCGTACCCACTGTGGGGGATTGTGGGGATTACAAAAGCTTCTGCCATGTTTCCTTATCGTTGTCAAGCACAGCACAAAACAAATTTTACAAGGTTCCTTGTAAGTGTGCAGCAGGTACCAGGCTTTTCCAAAGAATGACGAAGTATGGCAAAGTGAATGCCTGCGTACTACACAGTGATTAATTGCATAGTCGATACCCTGCAAGTGTGCGTGATAGTTACCTAACGAGTGTTTAAAAAAAGGCTCTGAAAGACCACTCTTCCAGCTTTCGCCATTAGAGTGCTGCACGTTCTGCGCAAGCCTGGCGTTTTTTGTTTTGTTTCTGTGTGCCGGGAGGTTCATGTCGTGCTTTTAGTTACATGATGGTGATTTATTGAGGCCCTTTGAGGGTGCATCATTGCTTTTACACGACTTTGGAGAAAAAAATGGCAGGTGACCAGTTATATCATTCATGTCACTGATAACATTAACGACACAGAAACGGTATTCTGCACACTATGGTGTGCTTACAGTAGAAGCACACGAAAGACTCAATATGCAGTGGTGTTGTCTAGAATCTGTGTAATCTCTCTCTCTCTCGCCTAAGTTCTCGCAGTTAAAAATAAAAGTTAAATTGTTTTCTCTGCATGCTTTTCTGGTTGTCTCTGCTGGAACGCAGATTGTATACTATGTGAACAATTTTTGAGCTTCTACTAGACAACATGTAAAATGCAGGATGCAGTTGCCAATCGTCCGGTTAAACCCCTCTCGCTTTCCAGCTGTGAGTCTTAGCTGCCAGAAATTACATTTTCTGATTGTAATGTTAGCATATTTCCTTTATTTGGAGCATCCCATTGATAGCTGTTGTTGCAAGGGTTACTGTTACCTAGCCTGTTCACGCAGCATCACTAGTTATTGGCACGCTGGTGCTTTCCTCGCGTCTGCATGCCCTTTTGCCTAGAATAGATTTGAGTGCAAAGGGACGACATACAAGAGGAAAGGACACCTATACGAGCGCTCCAAAATAAACAAACGTGTCCAACAAAGCATTTTATTAAGTCATCTTTCGCCTAGCGTGCTTTCTTCAGAAATCTGGCCCAAATAGAATCATGGGCTTCAGTGTAAACAGCTTTTTTCTGTGGTTGTTTTCACTTCGTATGCTGCAGTATTGATTCATTGTTTGCATGGTACCTACTGAAATGAAGATATCCCAATAAATTGACAGTTAAAATGATTTTTTTTTTGCTGTTGTCGCAGTTTGTCGTGCTGCTGCACCATGCGATACCAACTTTCTTAATAGCAAATTGAGCAGCGGAGATATGTTCTGCATTCATGTTGCTTGAAGGCGATGTCCGCAAAGGAGATAGACTGGACATTTTTATTTCTGGTTTCCGCTTCTGGTGGAATTTTATCTGAAAAGACAAGGCACATGTCGGCCAACAAATTTCGGACAGGCACGACATTGCAGCAAGTTTTTCTCGGAGCACTGAATTACCTTTTGCTAGGATAAAGCTAGCCTTGAGGCATACAATCTTTACGAGGGGTGTACTTTATGGCTCGTTTAAAGAAGTTGCCATTTGTAATTGCTGACACACTGTCACATTTGAAAAAGTTCCATCTACGCGCAGCTGCAACTAGAACTGGCATGAGCACTGAACCCGTATATTTACATCTGCCAGCACCATCTAATGCAGGGTTCTCAAACATGTGGCACATACATGCCTCCTTTCACCCCACATTTAAAAAAAATTTGATTGATAAGTGTCTTCGTGAGCTGCACAGACATTATTGGTCTACAGCAGTGTTATCGTGAGGTACCGCCTGTGATCACTCAGTGCTGAAACATTGCCGTGAAAACAAACACTACGCTTCAGAATCGGCATCCAGGTACACTCATTTTGGAGATCAGTATTGACATGCTGTAGGTTGCCAAATATCCTTCAGAAATGATCCATATTTGAGCTACGGAAAAGGTTTTCTCTCAAATGTCAATGTTTGTCTACAATGTAAACATACCCACACCCTCACCTCCTTGCTTTTTGTCCTGCACCAAAACGGCTCGTGTGGGACTGAAGTGCTTGACTGCGGCCCTCTGGCTGGAGTGAATTGAGACTCCTGATATAACGCATCAAAAGGGAACAGTACCAAAGCTATTGAATGTTTGCTTGTAAGACTGGGAGCATATTTCACGTGATCATTACTGTGGCTGAGAGCCTATAATATTGGTAATACAAAGCGGAGGTTTCAGAGACCTTAGTTTTTAGGTTCTGTACTACTGGAGCATTTGTTAAAAAAAAAAAAAAAGAAACAAAGAAAGGGCTTACCTTGGAGCCAGTGTCCAGGGCTTATGATCGTGCCCCTCTCGGGTACTTCACGTTATCTCTGCTGGCACAATCTTGTGGACAAAACTGCAGGATGTTTTATCAGCTTCGGGCTCTGCTCTCGGCTCTTCTGTACTGCTTACTCGTTGCATATCTACTTGCAGGCTTATCTGGTATCACTGCTTCCAACTTCTGCTTTCTATTTTGTTGAAGGTCACTGGTTTTCTTGCATAACAATCTGCCAATATTCCCCGAAAGCATCACAGTTTAGGCACAAAGACATCACATACCAAGGGTACAGTTGATTGGCTGTTCTGTCATGTTCATATCCAAACATGATGATGGCAATTTATTTCCATAGTACCCTAAAAGTAGGTGGACCTAAACTAAAGCATGCTTCACACTGCTCAGAAAGTTGCTTTTTTGCTCCCACCCTTTGAAGCCAACGCATGATATGGACTAGGAATATATGTACGATGGTTGGAGCATATTTAGCATGGCATCTGTTTATCATGTTCGGTATACTGATTGCCCCCTGATAAGTTGCAAAAAACAAATAAATTGTGATATGTTAAGGAAGAGAAACCTGAATGTTGTTATATATGTTTCTTTTTCAACCAGCTGCAAGTCAGTCTGTACAAAAAGGTGACATGGTAGGTCTGAATGGCTTACTTTATTTATGTTATTATCTTTGCCTACATTTCACTTGTACTATACGACTGTGGCAGTTGTTGCTTGGCTTGGTTGGAAATCTACATTGGCTGGACTGTTAACTGTGAGCCAACAGCTAGTGGGTTCGATTATTGGTGAATAATTTAATTTTATCATTGCTACATGCAGGTAATCATTGCTGTGTGTAACCAAGGCGTGCCTTGTTCAGTGTATTTGTTATTACAAGCGTAACACTATAAATTTGAAGCTACTATGCTAAAGTGTCTTGAGTTCAAAGCCCAAAAGTGTATGTGCAAGATTCCACAAACACGAAGATGGGGCAGTGCAGTCAGACCATAATATGGCGGCGTCACTGTTGATACGAAGGAAATTAGTCAACATTCCGGACAGGCATATTCAAGGCGGCAGATTCAGACAGCCAAGTTTAAGTTGTTGGAAGCTTGAGTGTTCTTCGGAACATGCTATCATTCATTACTCTTGGAGACGTGATTGTAAGGGTGTTCAATGCGCAAAGGAGTCCTTTGGTGGGGCGAAGCAATCGAGGCTTGAATGAAGGACTTGACTGTGCGTCGATGAAGCGAGCATGTTCTTTCCTTTGCGTACTCAATGCAGATGCCAATCCAGATGAGAGCAACCGTGTTGAAGACGAGGATGGTGATTCGGGTGCACCAGTGCTCAAGCAAATTGAGGCAGACTTCATCAATCAGCCTATGGAGCAAAGTAAGTTTCATGCGCACTACGATATCTTCAATATTCATGCCAGATTCATCGTGCTCTCTTTCTCAGGAATTGCTTTTGCTTATCATCTGCATTTAGAAGTTCTACATAAATAGAAACGACGCCTTCTGATGCTGCCTTGGACAATTGCTGTTACTGCTCAATACAAAGAAAGTCCTGATCCTATGTTCATTGTGAAGTACTGCTGACATTTCAATCTTCTTACATGCCCTAATAGTGATCGCAAATGGTATAACCTGGAAAAAATATGTCGTGTCATAAAATTCACTTACGTGATAAAAGAAATCTGCTTTTCACTGTGATACCATCTACAGCTGCTTACTGTATTTATATATATATATATGTGGTGCAGCAATCGTCGTTGCCCCGCAGAACCACCGCTACATCTTTTGTGTTTTCAGCATGGTGTCTGTGGATGTAGAATAGCATACAAATAGCCTTTTATTCTATTGACTGCTTATAGATAAAACAATTGTGAATAAGATTTGCTTATGATGTTTTGTTTATTTGATGTGATAACATCAGCATATATCCATTAAAAAAAAAAGGCCGAATTATTTTCAAAGTTACAGCTTTCGTACATAATTCATTGCTAGACATGAGCAGATTGTGGAAAATCTGGTGTCTTTCTAAAATTTTGGGGCTACAATGTTTGAAGTGGTTCTGTGTATCATTCATGATACACATGAGGCGATATCTTAATTTGGCCTTCATGGTGAGAATATGGCACACTTTTGAGCCGTGCTCATGTTTGCAAGATCTCTCAGTTAATCTGAAAGCCTTAAATGCTTATCATATTTGCCAAGTGTACACTAATAGGGGAGTTAAAAAAAAAAACAGAGATACCCAAGCTTGATGAATGCCAGCTTCATGTTCCCCTTTTGTGTTCTCAAATTGAGAGGATTCTCCTTAAGGCTGCTCTTTGTGAAACTTCCTATTGTCGTGATAAGATAGTAGTGTACATTTATACACTTTCTAATGTAGCGCTTGCAACATGTCATAATTGGTTAGCTAATTAATTTCGGGTCACATACTGATGCAGTACGAGAATCAAACTCTTTATTAATGATTACGTTTCAATTTCTGTTTGTAATTTCTTGTGAACAGAGGGAGAAGGGTCCACAACCTGTCGGCCATCTACAGTTGGCGACCTTTTCAGCGAGCTGCATCTCACCGAGATCAGGAAGCTCGAGAAGCAGCTTGAACAGGTCGGTGAATCTCGAGTGCATGTTGTTCGGGCTGCTGCTGAGCTAGCTCCTGAGGACTGAGTAGAGCACAGGGTAGGTTTCAAGTGCTGTCATGCGAAGGCCATGCACTGAAACCACGATATAACGAACCTGGATGTAACAAAATGTTGGTTATAACAAAGTAAATGAAGAACAGTCTTGTAATGTATATAGTGTCAAGAATATACCTTCATAAGGAATTTTCGGGTATAACAAACCTATTTTTGTGTATGGTACAACATTACTGTGAGGTTTGAGTGTAATTGCTTGGCAGTTCACCCATGATTTTACCTGCTGTGGGGTCTACAAAATGGGGAGCTAGCGCAACTTTCTTGGAGTAAACGGACACAGCAGACGCGGTCGGTACAAACCAAACTACCACACACATTATTTAACTAATTTAGACGACATCGTCTGCCGAATCGATACATCAATCGTTATCAACACGCTAGGACATCTGTACACAACATTACCATACACTCCATGACAAACACAATAACATGACAAACACAACAACACACCCAAGGGCGGCGTCGCCAATGCTTGACTTACCACGAGAGCCCCCAACGCGTAGCCCGCGGTGCCACGGACCGGGGACCCACGTTAGAGACAACCGTTCGTGGCAACCGCCACGCGCAGAAGAGACTCGCTCAACTCTCGCCCGCCACCAAGGCTTGCCTTCCGCCAGGAGTTACCGCCGGCACTACCACTCTACCAGCAATGATGATGATAGTGGTGATCACCGCTCGTGAACACGCCACCTACCGCCCGGTGGTTGTAGTCCGAAATGCGGCTTTTAGACGGCACACGTGCACCACGTAGTGCAAACAACTTTACAGGGGGTGTCAGCACCCCCACACTGCTATTGACTTAATTGCAATTGTGGTTTGTAGAAATTAAGCCATTTAGTTATTTTTCACATCTATTGTGTAGAAAGTACCTTGTCTTCAGCAAATTCAACATTTATGTGTAGCCTATGAGAGTTTATTCATGGGTCACCTTTGGAACAGAAAGTTGGCATATTGCGTGATTCCTGCTGCAGGCAAGATTTTCTGCATCCACTGCGATGGTTGTGAGAGGTGTGGCAGTAACTAAGCTCCTAGGGTTAGTTCTAGCAAGATAAATACCTAAAAAAAAATTGACTGGAGGGCTACACTGGGGTGAATTTAATGGTAACGCTGCACATGATATGGCATGCAAAACTGTACTAGTTGGTTAATATTTGTGGTAAAGCAGCACAAGATGGCAATATGAAATGAACAACATAGGACAGGCGTTTACTGTATGCTTAATACTTGCTGGACAAGTCCAGCAACAAGTGCTACAAGCTATGTTACATTTTTAATATCATTATATTTAACTGTGCCTGTTTGAATTAGCTGAAAGAGCTTGATTTGTACAATTGTGAATTCATTGCCTAAAGAGGTTGAGCTTTTACGGATAAGTCCTCCCTATAATATGCTGTCCCCGTCTAGTGTAAGCGTAAATGTTGCTGAAGTTTTTTTTTTTTGCGCATAATGCAGCTTGAGACTGAAAAAGGCCACCTGTCTGGTTGCTTGGAGGATGCCCAACAACAACTGGAGAAGCTGCGCTCAATACCCGGCGGAGACCAGAGGCTTGTCCTGGCAAGGCTGGTTGGACCAATTCGGGCACTCATCGCCCTGCACGGCGAGGAAGTGGGTACTGACGGCGCTGAGAATGTGAGTTTGTGTCACGTCTACGGTATTTCATTGTAAGATAGAAAAGGGTAGATTGTCGGCCCTATTGGTGTTACATGTTCATAAAGTGATATGTTGAGGACAGGACAGGGAGAACTCACACAAATGCTAACTTTCAATGATGATTTATTCGAAGCCA
This sequence comes from Rhipicephalus annulatus, assembly GCA_013436015.1. Classification (NCBI taxonomy): domain Eukaryota; kingdom Metazoa; phylum Arthropoda; class Arachnida; order Ixodida; family Ixodidae; genus Rhipicephalus; species Rhipicephalus annulatus. Next base: position 9,937 of record WOVY01011135.1, on the reverse strand, counting down.
GATTACTGAATTTATATATGGTGTATATATTCAGTGGTCCGGCCTTGGATATATCATTGCCCACAGCGCTTGTGTATATGATCTCCCTGTCCTCTTCTCGTCAGTTCAGTGGAGCACATACCTTCATGAGCAAAGTAGGCCTATATTTTATTTCATTTTAAAGACCCCATCTGGGATATAATTTAAGAGGGGGGGGGGGTCAGCCTGGTTGTACAATAAAGAAAGCAGGAATTACTGCGAGATACTTGTGTGGCACAGGGTTCAGAAATTCTAAAACGACTTCTAATGGCGCAGCATTGTGGGCATCTCAGGCAGGCTGAGGGAAGAACGAGGCTTGAAATGTTAACTGTTCAATATTTGTGGACGGGTAACTTGCAGTTGATAGCTAGTGCACCGTGATGTGCAGGAAGATGATGACATGATGTAAGGTGGCGAGCTTAGCATGCTGTATAGGAATTGTGAAAAAAATGGGTGTGGCTGCACGATGACGAAATGGTAAGGTTGACAAGTTAGATTTGCCTTTGAAAGAGAAAGGCCAATGTCGCTCTGTTTGCATAATTTACATATTGCGGATAACTTGCATCTGCACGAGGAACAAGATAATTGTGCAGGAACTCATCTGAGGCACAGTGCGCTTATTAAGCATCGGGTTACCTCCACATGTGGTTGGTTGTTCCAGGGTGTGGACGATGTGACCAGGCTGCAGAAGCTCCTTGACAAGCACGAACAGCGCTACCGCAAGGCCCTCCAGCAGATCGCCCAGCTTCAAGCTGAGCTGGATGGCATGACGGATGGTGTCGATGGGGAAGCGGACACGGTCATGAGCGGCAAGCTGCGTGACGAGATTGCCAACCTGAAGAACAAGGTTTGTTGTGAGCTCGCACTGTTACGAGGCTGTTAATTGATGTTACATTGAGGGCAGTGCACAGGCTGCGACACATTACTCCCACCGTAAAGGTAGCCTAGCAAGCATTGCGCTTATCAAGGAAGAGGCGTGCACAGGGCTCATGCCTAACCTCACACTTCTTTTTCCAGGCTTGAGACAAGCGCTGAGATTGCATGTCAGCGTGAATGGAGGTGGTATAGTACACTCAAACCTCGATATTCCAAAACTGGATTTAACAAAATATTCGTTATAAGAAGTAAACCTGTAGTATAGCATTAGTAATATACCTTTATAACAATTTTTTGGATATACAGTTAAACCTCGTTATAACAAAATTGGAGGGCTGCCGCTATTTGCTCATTATAATCAATATTTCGTTATAGCCGTAGCGGGCATTTACCGCAAATATTATGCACTGTACTTACCCCAAAAAAAATAGCGGGCGAAATAGCATCCCGCCGCACGGTGGTATGCAACAAAATAACCGCATTCCCAAATGAAAAGGAAAAAGTCATGCACCTGTTTTAATGCACTTCAAAATACACAGCTTGCATTTCAGGCTGCAAAGAAGTCCGTAATTGGACGTTGATGCATCTTCCTGATGCGAACGATGGCTCTCTCAGCTGCGGCCGCAATGTTCAAGCCATCTTCGCCGCCCTCGTGAGCGCCGAAGTAGCGGCGCAATACGTCCACCGCGTCTAATGCCTCCGACGCCGTCGGCACGTTTGTCTCCTGTTTCCACGCTGCCTTTCTTGCCACGTTGCCCTTCTTGGTCCCCGATTCGGCGGCTCTTATCATAGCCGCCTTCTGATCTAGCGTTATGCGCTTTCGCTTCCCGCCTGGCGCATTCATGTTGCTGGAATCACGAGCGCAGCACGATAAAATAAAAGGCGGAAGTGGTTGAAAAAGAGAAGAAACACGCACGCAAAAGCAACGCGACTCACGTCGGCGAGCGACAACACTTGCAGAGAAACTGACTGTGAAGACGAAGGGGCGCTCTTTTGCGCTGCCCTCTAGGAACCTGGTTACTCAAGGGGAAGGGGGTATGTAAGATTAGGAAGCGCGCCTCAGCGCCATGAGAAAGGGGAGAGGGAGAAATATAAAAAGACACAAAAGAAAGAAAAGGGCGAGACGTTCGCGGAGCGCTCCGCTGTCGGTGGTAGCCAAGCGGCGTACGTGCAGCGAACTCTCCTCCGGAAACAGCGCGTGCTGTCTGCTTTGCGCGCGTTGCTGGAGGGCGCGTGGCGGGAATTTTGAACTGCTTAGTACAGTTCTCCTCGCGTTGCCGTCGTCTCAAATTCGCGTTGTGCACTGTCGTGACATCGGCTCACAATTTTACTTTCTAACAAAACTTGTTCGTTATATCCCATAACAGGCAAATTTTGCCTCGTTAAAACGAGGTTTTGAATACATTGGTTTGTATGGGGACTTTCAATGGGAATTAGGATTTGCTCGTTATATCCATTATTTCGTTATAGCCCGTCTCGTTAAACGAGGTTTAACTATAACAACTTATATTTGTGCAAAATGCAACTTCTTTATAATGAGGCTTGAATGTAGTGCCAGCTTTAGGTGCATGGCATTGGTCCCAGCTTCCATTTCCAGAACAACGGAAGCGCTGCTACTGTTGTAGAGCTCTGGGCTTTTCATGTGAGCAGGTTGCGTGCGTTAGCTATAGCTTCGCACTACCCTTGATTGAATGACACTTTTTCATTCAACACAGGTGAATTCGGTTCACATTTTTTGGTTACAGAGTGCACTGGAAGCATCTTTACTGAGCCATTTGTATGAACGAGGCACACTTTGTGACTCTTGTGCAGGTTCACGACTATGAACAGATAATGGCCGAAATAAAGGAGGACCTGAGTGTCGTCAGCGAGTTCACCGACGAAACGCGCAACAGGCTGGGCGCTGCGCAGGTAAGTTTTCATCACATTGAGAAAGGCCTGGTTTGAGTCTTAACACACTATCGAACGTATAAACATGTTATGTGCCAACTCACCTGTGTGAAATAAATTGCTATCAGAATCATTTGTCATACAGTATTATTGTTGTAAAACATGAGAGGAGGTTTAGTAAGAGGCTGACTGCACAAAAATTTTCACTTTGCTATATCAGTTATAAGTGATTAAGTACTACTACAGTCGAGCCCGCTTACAACGAACCTGAACCTGACGCAGCATCCGTTCGCTGTATCTTGAAGTTCGTAGTAAATGAAACACAGCTTTTAAAAAAGTGTTGTGAGTGAGAACACCAACTTTTTTTTGTCCCCAAAAGTTCGTGATGCACGTATTTCGAAGAGCAGAAGCGATAAGGGGGTCTCGAGTTTATTTCAAACGGCAGCATGCTCGTTTGCGGAGGCCCGTGCCATTAGCTGCATTAGGCACTGGCTCCAATTTCGTTGTTCTCGCAGTCTGATTCCTCCAAATTGCTCTTGCCGCCTACTTCATTCACTATGCCCTAATCCATGCACGGTTCTGCGGTGTCGGCATTATCATCGGCCGTAATGAAACAATCGCAACAGATTTCCCACCCGCTTCCCATGTCAGAGTCGATGGCACGCTGCCACAAATCGCCGCCGCAGTGGTTCTGTTCAAAAGCTTCAGGCTCGGCATCGGGCCCGACGTCGAGAACGAAGTCGGCCTTGCGAAAACAGTTTCGCGTGCATGCAGCCGTCACCGCCGCCCACGAAATATTCACTATCTCCTCAGCTGAATACCGGAACGCCCGAAGCGGCAAGTTAGCTGCCAGGTGGTCAACAGCTATGAGCAAGCACTCTGCAACACGGCACCTAATGCGCGGATTACGCTCAAGCCAAGCGGGCACATTTTCGACGTTTTGTGGAGCAGCAAGAAAAAGGGTGCAAGTTCTCCCATCTACCATCGTGACCGCACGCACACCAAGAGCGAGCAAGATGCGCACACGAGACGCATATCCTAGAATGCATGGAACAGCTCTGGGCCCGTTTCTAGTCGGAAAACGAAACTAATGCGAGCCAGGGTGGCTGGCGTCGCGGAGCGGTGGAGACGGGCGAAGGGGTTGTGATCAAGACAGGAGAGCAGATTTGCGAGCGAAGGGCAAGGAGTTGCGATAGAGTGAGGAGAGGGGAGAATACGGCGGGAAGGCGAGCTTGAAAATCAAAACACGCAGGAAGCAGGCAGGTCGGGTAGCTTGCTTGAAAGGTCCACAAAATGCGCTACTCGTGCATAGAAAAACTTGAAATAGTGCCTACGCGCCGAGAAGTCAAAACATGGCGGTCTGAATCAGCGCGCACGGCGGTGTTCAAAGAATCGACGGCTGTGGTCAAAAAACCGTTTCGCTGCGCTGGCGGTGTGTGTGCCTTCACCGACTTCGATATTTCGCGATTCATTTTGCACAAATTAACAGCCGTTTTTGCGCTTCCGCCCGCGTGCGAAGGGCATGCTGAGATAAGAGTGAAGTGAGCGAGAACAGGTCATAACACCAAACGAATCGCGAATTATCAAAGTCTGGGGGGGGTAGCGTACGCGCGTGCACTAGACACCGACGATCGGATACAGTTGGTGGCCAATGATGTTGGAAAATGGTCTGGTCACTCCAGGCCGGCGGCGCCAATCACAGTACCAGCAATCAAAAACAGGGTAGATGGCCGACCGGATTTCAAAAGATCGGTGGCAGTGTGAAAACACGGGCCTCGTCTGGCGATGGAGGTTGCTCAGAGTAGCGGGGGGACAAAGGACGGAGGGGCGCATAACAAAAAACAGTCGGGGAGAGCAGCAACTAGAGGTGCGGGGAGGCAGGGTCGGCGTTTAAGAACAAGGATGTATGGGCACCTGCCGATGCCTGATCGGTGGTCGAAAGTGGTTTTCCGGGAAGTAGGCAGAACGCCGACCCCATTCGCTGTAACCGATCAGGGGCGCTCGGAAACGTTTGTTTGTTAGTGTGATTCAGTCTCATTGGAACCAATTTATATTTTTCACGGTCACACGGATATTGTTCATTCTAAGGGAAAGTTTGTTTTAAGTGGGGCCATTATATGCGAGTTCGACTGTACTAATAAGGTACTTCTGGCTAAGCATCAGATCTGTTAGGCATCTATCTTTCTTTAGATAGTTTGAAGTAGCAACTAACAGGCAAGTTGTGTACCTGGTTGTTAGCAAATATGTAAATCCGGGTAAGTCGCATCCAAGAAAAGGCACGTTGTGGGTATCTCAGTGTGATGGCCTGATCCAGGTTGCTATTGGCTATGTTTTTTTTTCTTTTCATCGCAAACCTTCATGGCATACCCGTGCGTACTTCAGTCGCAAAGCTTTTTTGCGAAAAAATTCTCTAAAAATTCTCTATTAGTGTTCCGAACCAAGTCTTTTCCATCATACAGTAAACCCTCATTATAACGGAAGTCAGTGGGACGACAAGAAAATCCGATATAAGCGGTAATTCGATATACGGGACTTCCCGATACAAAGCAAGTGCAGCTAAATCAGCTAGTGACAACCTCCCAGATGTGGTGTTCAGCGAAACAAACAGTTAGTATTTATTCACGCACAATGAAGTCAGTCAGCTGGCCTTGTTGGTTGCTTTGGCTGGGTGCGAGGAGTGCCTGCCTCCAGTTTGTTTGGCAAATTATCAGGTCGCGGTTGCCGCCTGCACACTCCTCTCTATTCCGCAAACAGACGAAGTCTCTTCTGCGTTTGTGCCGCTGTTGGTATTTCGCGAGGCTGTTCGTCTAGCGGCTCATCTTCCTCATCGGGGTTGCAAGTTGACTGTTTTGGCTGGCTAGCCAACCAGGGCTTTGCCGCCTTCCCCCAGTATCAGCAAAGGAAGCTTGTCCTCCCCCGTTGCGTTAGCACCGAATAGTATTGTAACGAGTTCTTTGCTTTGTTTACATCCTGAGAGGTTCCGCCCCGGTGTAGTGTACGTGTGCTTCGGCAATAATTCATGAAAGAATGCTAGCTCGTCCAAATTGTAAATGTCTCAATCTTTATACTGCTGAAGTAGAGTGCTCAGTCGATGCTTGCGCAACTGTCCACTACATCACGGTCCACGGCGGCACTTTCACCAATGATTGATTTTGAAGACACGCCATGCCATCTCTTGAAATGTTCAAGCCAGTCATTGCTTCACTTAAAATCTTGCTTGGCCCATTTGGCAGCTAGAGCTTGGCTTTTGCGGTCGATCCAGGCCAATTTAAAGGAAGGGTTGCACTTCGAGCGTTTTTCAGTCATTCGAGAAGGGTTCTTTCTACTTGAGGGTACCTATAATCACAGTTGTGAGTTCATTTCGCTGTGAAACTTTTCTCGAATCTGCTCAGTATGGCATATTATTCCCCAGAACAGTATGTATTGTTGACGCCGGTAATCTGAATTGTCTCAGGATTTTAGATTTACAGGCCTCTTTTTTCTACCTCACGTATCAGTTGAACTTTCCACTCAAATGTTTGACACTTCCGTGCAGGCACCGTTGGTGCCATTTTCGCTTGACAGTCACTAAACACACAAGATGCGCACTCAAAACTTTACGGGCTCCCGCGCAGACCCCGCACAACACACGTATACACACGTCTTCCAAACACAGATAGAAAAAAACGAGGGATCATGCAGCATGCCAAGGCTCCCTACTTGTCACATGACGCACTGCTGTAGCAGTGAATAGCGGTGAGTAGCCGGCTTTTTAGTGAGCGCCTCCGTACCAGAGAAAGGTGCTGAGGGGAAGGTAAATTTCGTGCTGTGGAGGCGCTCACGCCATCTGCACCATCTGCACTATGCACAAAGCCTGGGGGACGCTAGCACGAACATCGCTCGTTTAGCGCAGATAAGTCCGCTCGACGCGTTACAATGGATGAAAAAAAGCGCGCAGGCGCTTTGGCGGACGGGGCCGTTGTCGTTTGCCGACGCCGCGGATACAGATGCGCAACTTGGTTGCTACGCTTTAAGAAGAGCAGCTATCGACGACATGCTTCGAGGATTCATTCATTCATTCATTATCAGCCTGACTACGTCCACTGCAGGACAAAGGCCTCTCCCATGTTCCGCCAGTTAACCCGGTCCTGTGCTTGCTGCTGCCAATTATATACCCGCAAACTTCTTAATCTCATCTGCCCACCTAACCTTCTGTCTCCCCCTAACCCCCGCTTCCCTTCTCTGGGAATCCAGTCAGTTACCCTTAATGACCAGCGGTTATCCTGTCTACGCCTACATGCCCTGCCCATGTCCATTTCTTCTTCTTGATTTCAGCTATGATATCCTTAACCCCCCGTTTGTTCCCTAATCCACTCTGCTCTCTTCTTGTCTCTTAAGGTTACACCTACCATTTTTCTTTCCATTGCTCGCTGCGTCGTCCTCAATTTAAGCTGAACCCTCTTTGTAAGTCTCCAGGTTTCTGCTCCGTAGCTAAGTACCGGCAAGATACAAGCTGTTATATACCTTCCTCTTGAGGGATAGTGGCAATCTACCTGTCCATAATTTGAGAGTGCTTGCCGAATGTGCTCCACCCCATTCTTATTCTTCTAGTTACTTCAATCTCGTGGTTCGGCTCTGCGGTTATTACCTGCCCTAAGTAGACATAGTCTTTTACAACTTCAAGTGCACTATTACCTATCTCGAAGCGCTGCTCCTTGCCGAGGTTGTTGTACATTACTTTCGTTTTCTGCAGATTAATTTTAAGACCCACCTTTTTGCTCTCTCCTTGTCTAACTCCGTAATCATGAGTTGCAATTCGTCCTCCGAGTTACTCAGCAATGCAATGTCATCGGCGAAGCGCAGGTTACCGTACTAGGTATTCTCCATTGACTCTTATCCCTAACTGTTCCCAATCTAGGCTTCTGAAAACCTCCTGTAAGCACGCGGTAAATAGCATTGGGGAAATTGTGTCCCCCTGTCTTACACCCTTCTTGATTGGTATTCTGTTGCTTTCTTTATGAAGCACTATGGTAGCAGTTGATCCCTGTAGATTTCTTCCAGAATGTTTATATATACTTCATCTACGCCCATGATTCCGCAGTGTTTGCATGACGGCTGATATTTCTACTGAATCAAACGCCTTCTCGTAATCTATGAAGGCTATGTATAGTGGTTGGTTATACTCTGAGCATTTCTCTATTACCTGATTGATAGTATGAATGTGGTCAATTGTTGAGTAGCCTGTTCCAAATCCTGCTTGTTCCTTTGGTTGACTGAATTCTAATGTTTTTCTTTACTCTGTTAGCAATTACCTTTGTAAATAGCTTGTATACTACAGAGAGCAAGCTGATCGGCCTGTAATTGTTCAAGTCCTTGTCATCCCTTTCTATGTATTAAGATGATGTTAGCGTTCTTCCTAGACTCTGGTACTCTTTCCCGTCAGGAGACACCTCGTAAACAGGGTGGTTAGTTTTTCTAACACAATCTGTCCTCCATCTTTCAGCAGATCTGATGTTACTTGATCCTCAACAGCAGCTTTGCCCCTTTGCATGCTCTCCAAAGCTTTTCTGACTTCTTCTATCATTACTGGTGGGGTGTAATCTGGGTTACTGCTAGTTCTTATAGTATTAAGGTCGTGGTTGTCTCGGCTACTGTACAGATCTCTGTAAACTAACTCCTCCGCTATTTTAACTATCCTATCCATATTGGTAGTTATTTTGCCTTCTTTGTTTCCTTAGGTGCATACATCCGACTTTTTGCCTATCCCAAGTTTCCTCTTCAATGCTTTGACGCTTCCTCCGTTTTCAGAGCGTGTTCAATTCTCTCCATGTTATACCTTCTTACATCGCATACCTTACGTCTATTAATCAACTTCGAAAGCTCTGCCAGTTCTATTTTGTCTGTTGTACTGACACTTTCATGATTTGACGCTTCTTAATTAGGTTCTTCGTTCCTGGGAAAGCTTGCCGTGTCCTGTCTAACTACCCTGCCTCCAACTTCACTGCACACTCCTAATGATACTCGTCAGATTATCATTCATTGTATCTACGCTAAGGTGGTTTCCTCACTAAGAGTCGAGTACCTGTTCTGCAGCGACACTCGAAGTCCTGTACTTTCCTCTCAGTGCTAGCTGATTGATTGGCTTCTTGCGTATCAGTTTCTGTCGTTCCTTCTTCAAGTCTAGGCGAATTCGAGACCGTACCATTCTATGGTCACTGCATCGTACCTTGCCAATCACTTCCACATCCTGCTGCACGATTCCAGGGTGTGCAGCTCATTATAATCGTCTTATTTCGTTCTTATTTCGGCCATTAGGGCTCCTCCATGTCCACTTGCGGTTTTCTCGTTTTCGGTAGAAGGTATTCAAAATCCGTAAATTATTGCGTTCTGCGAATTCTACTAGTAGCTCTCCTCTGGCGTTTCTAGTACCGATGCCATAATCTCCTACTGCCTGGTCTCCAGCCTGCTTCTTCCCTACCTTTGCATTAAAGTCGCCCATACTATAGTATACTGTGTTTTTACCTTACTCATTGCCGATTCCACGTCTTCATAGAAGCTTTCAACTGAAGCGTCATCATGGCTGGATGTAGGCGCGTAAGCCTGTACTACCTTCATCTTGTATCTTTTATTCAGTTTAATTACGATACCTACCACCCTTTCATTAATGCTATAGTATTCCTCTATGTTGCCAGCTATGTTTCTGTGAATAGGAACCCCACTCCCAGTTCTCTTCTGTCTGCCAAGCCCCTGATAGCAAAGGACGTGCCCATTCTGTAGCACCGTATAGGCCTCATCTGTCCTCCTAACCTCACTGAGCCCTATTATATCCCATTTAACACCCTCTAGCTCCTCGAATAGTACAGCTAGACTTCCCTCACTAGATAAGGTTCTAGCGTTAAACGTTGCCAAGTTCAGGTTCCAATGGCGGCCTGTCCGGATCCAGAGATTTTAGCACCCTCTGCTGCGTTGCAGATCTGACCGCCGCCGTGGTCAGTTGCTTCGCAGCTGCTGGGGACTGAGGGCCGTGAGTTATTGACGTAAGCATGTGGGAGGTAGTGGCCAGATACTGCACCAGGGTGGCCAATCCTTCTCTGGTGAGGGAGTGCGTTTCTCGGCGGTGTTTTGCCGGTGAGGCCGCACCCCGGCCTCTTAATGCAGTTCCATCAAAACGCGA
>WOVY01011134.1:197500-290701 GCA_013436015.1 Rhipicephalus annulatus | reverse complement strand
AATCATCATCATCAGCCTGACTATGTCCACTGCAGGACAAAAGCCTCTCCCATGTTCCACCAGTTAACCCGGTCCTGTGCTTGCTGCTGCCAATTTATACCCGCAACCTTCTTGGTCTCATCTGCCCACCTAACCTTCTGTCTCCCCCTAACCCGCTTCCCTTCTCTGCGAATCCAGTTTGTTACCCTTAATGACCAGCGGTTATCCTGTCTACGTGCTACATGCCCGGCCCATGTCCATTTCTTCTTCTTTATTTCAACTATGATATTCTCAACCTCCGTTTGTCCCCTAATCCACTCTGCTCTCTTCTTGTCTCTTACGGCTACACCTACCATTTTTCTTTCCATTGCTCGCTGCGTCGTCCTCAATTTAAGTTGAACCCTCTTTGTAAGACTCCAGGTTTCTGCTCCATAGCTAAGTACCGGCAAGATACAGCTATTACATACCTTCCTCTTGAGGGATAGTGGCAATCTACCTGTCATAATTTGAGAGTGCTTGCCGAATGTGCTCCACCCCATTCTTATTCTTCTAGTTACTTCAAGCTCGTGGTTCGGCTCTGCGGTTATTACCTGCCCTAAGTAGACATAGTCTTTTACAACTTCAAGAGCACTATTACCTATCTCGAAGCGCTGCTCTTTTCCGAGGTTGTTGTACATTACTTTCGTTTTCTGCAGATTAATTTTAAGACCCACCTTTCTGCTCTCCTTGTCTAACTCCGTAATCATGAGTTGCAATTCGTCCCTTGAGTTATTCAGCAATGCAATGTCATCGGCGAAGCGCAGGCTACTAAGGTACTCTCCATTAACTCTTATCCCTGACTGTTCCCATTCTAGGCTTCTGAAAACGTCCTGTAAGCACGCGGTAAATAGCTTTGGGGAGATTGTGTCCCCCAGCCTTACACCCTTCTTGATTGGTATTCTGTTGCTTTCTTTATGAAGCACTATGATAGCAGTTGATCCCCTGTAGATTTCTTCCAGAATGTTTATATATACTTCATCTACGCCCCGATTCCGGAGTGTCTGCATGACGGCTGATATTTCTACTGAATCAACGCCTTTTCGTAATCTATGAAGGCTATGTATAGTGGTTGGTTATATTCTGAGCATTTCGCTATTACCTGATTGACAGTATGAATGTGGTCAATTGTTGAGTAGCCTGTTCGAAGTCCTGCTTGTTATTTTGGTTGATTGAATTCTAATGTTTTCTTTACTCTGTAAGCAATTACCTTTGTAAATAGCTTGTATACTACAGAGAGCAAGCTGATCGGCCTGTAGTTCTTCAAGTCCTTGTCATCTCCTTTCTTATGTATTAAGATTATGTTGGCGTTCTTCCAAGACTCTGGTACTCTTTCCGTCAGGAGACACCTCGTAAACAGGGGTGGCTAGTTTTTCTATCGCAATCTGTCCTCCATCTTTCAGCAGAACTGATGTTACCTGATTCTCACCAGCAGCTTTGCCTCTTTGCATGCTCTCCAAAGCTTTTCTGACTTCTTCTATCATTACTGGTGGGGTGTCATCTGGGTTACTGCTAGTTCTTATAGTATTAGGGTCGTGGTTGTCTCGGCTACTGTACAGATCTCTGTAAAACTCCTCCGCTATTTTAACTATCCTATCCATATTGGTAGTTATTTTGCCTTCTTTGCCCTTAGTGCATACATCCGACTTCTGCCTATCCCAAGTTTCCTCTTCACTGCTTTGACGTTTCCTCCGTTTTTCAGAGCGTGTTCAATTCTCTCCATGTTATACCTTCTTACATCGCATACCTTACGTCTAATTATCAACTTCGAAAGCTCTGCCAGTTCTATTTTGTCTGTTGTACTTGACACTTTCATGATTTGACGCTTCTTAATTAGGTTCTTCGTTTCCTGGGAAAGCTTGCCAGTGTCCTGTCTGACTACCCTGCCTCCAACTTCCACTGCACACTCCGTAATGATACTCATCAGATTATCATTCATTGTATCTACGCTAAGGTTGGTTTCCTCCCTAAGAGCCGAGTACCTGTTCAGAAGCGACACTCTGAATTCCTGTACTTTCCCTCTCTGTGCTAGCTCATTTACTGGCTTCTCGCGTATCAGTTTCTGTCGTTCCTTCTTCAAGTCTAGGCAAATTCGAGACCGTACCATTCTATGGTCACTGCATCGTACCTTGCCAACCACTTCCACATCCTGCACGATTCCTGGGTGTGCACTCATTATAAAGTCTATTTCGTTTTTATTTTCGCCATTAGGGCTCCTCCATGTCCACTTGCGGTTTCCTCGTTTTCGGTAGAAGGTATTCAAAATACATAAATTATTGCATTCTGCGAATTCTACTAGTAGTTCTCCTCTGGCGTTTCTAGTACCGATGTCATAATCTCCTACTGCCTAGTCTCCAGCCTGCTTCTTCCCTACCTTTGCATTAAAGTCACCCATCACTATCGTATACTGTGTTTCTACCTTACTCATTGCCGATTCCACGTCTTCATAGAAGCTTTCAACTGAATCGTCATCATGGCTGGATGTAGGCACGTAAGCCTGTACCACCTTCAACTTGTATCTTTTAATCAATTTAATTACGATACCTACCACCCTTTCATTAATGCTATAGTATTCCTCTATGTTGCCAGCTATGTTTCTGTGAATTAGGAACCCCCACTCCCAGTTCTTTTCTGTCTGCCAAGCCCCGATAGCAAAGGACATGCCCATTCTGTAGCGCCGTATAGGCCTCATCTGTCCTCCTAACCTCACTGAGCCCTATTATATCCCATTTAACACCCTCTAGCTCCTCAAATAGTACAGCTAGACTTCCCTCACTAGTGTTAAACGGTTCTAGCGTTCTAGCGTTTAAACGTTGCCAAGTTCAGGTTTCAATGGCGGCCTGTCTGGATCCAGAGATTTTTAGCACCCTCTGCTGCGTTGCAGATCAGACTGCCACCATGGTCAGTTGCTTCGCAGCTGCTGGGGACTGAGGGCCGTGAGTTATTTGATGTATGCATGTGGGAGGTAGTGGCCAGATACTGCACCAGGGTGGCCAATCCTTCTCTGGTGATAGGGCGGCGATGGCTTAGATAGGGCGGCGATGGCGTAGTGGTTAGAGCATCCACCTCGCATGCAAAAGGTCTGTGGTTCAAGTCCCGGTGCCACACAGTTCCCAACCGGATAAAAAAAAAATCCGCGTGGTGATAGAACTGCATTAAGAGGCCTGGGGTGCGGCCTCACCGGTAACCACCGCCGGGAACGCACTCCCTCACCAGAGAAGCCGTCATAACAAGCTCTATCAAATGAAAAATCGATTTGAGGGTAGCATGTTCTTTTAAAAGGGCCCTGCAACAGTTTTTCAAGTAGCCATGGGGCCAGTAAACGTGCTTGTTGCCTCACACATTTACTGCAGCAAAGTTTCTAGAATCAGTTCAGTACGAGCGGAGTTCCAAAAATTTGTCGCAAGCTGCAATTGCATTCTCTCTTCTTGTCCCAACGAAATAGCTGGAAGTTAAGGAGGGAGGAATTGCATAACGAAATAAAATACGTCACATGCACCTCGTGACCTTAAGCACCTCTTTTTTTTTTTTTCTTCCAATACGCGGATTTTCATTGCGATCGCGAACGTACTGATGGACAAGCCGTGGCCTCTCGCGGCAGCCCCACTAACGACGAGCGCGCCATGCTCAAATCGACCAATGGCTGTGACCGGAGCCATATATTCCTTCTTGGCTGTGACTAGTGGTTTTTGAGCTTGTAGTGTCATTTGTCGAGGGAAGAAAGTAATTTTTAGCTTTGAAAATTTATTGTGAATTACAGGCCACGTGCTGCGCTATAATATTTGCCTCATCTGTTCTTGGTTGCTTCGACTACTGATCGGCAGTGTTTTCTGACCATGTTCAGTAAGTGTTGCAGGGCCCCTTTAAATTTTAAAAAGGGCTTTGCGGCAAAGCGAATTTTCCTTTGATAAGTGCTTTCACGGCTTAGTACTCCTACACTGGAGTGAAACCATTCCTATAGGCATTGACATGCGGACTAATCTACATCTATTCGTTCATTGCCAATACTTGGAAAATATTCGCTAATTTAAATTCGAATCGAAGCGAATTCTAATACTCAACTTTCCGTTCAAATATTCGAAGCATTCAAATATTCACAGAAGCCTAGTTTGTTGTTTAGAAAAATGCACTCGTATTTACTGTTTCTTTTTATTTCGTTGTTGCATTTGTTGTATTTTCCCCCTTTTGACTGTAGTAAATCACTGTCCTAGATTTATTTATTTATTTATTTATTTATTAGTATACCCTCAAGACCCAGAGGGTGTTACAGAGGGGGTGGGTACAATATGAATGTGGCAAAAAAATAATAACAACAGTGAAGGAAATACAACAAATAATAGTTAAAACAGAAAAAAAAAACAAGACACGAAAAACGAAAAACAGTGTGCAGTTACGCCATAATGTGTTTCGACACTGCGGATTTGAACAGCCCTTGATCCTTAGTGGCAGCAATGGAGGGGGGAAGGTAGTTCCAGTCCCTGCTTGTCTTCGGAAGAAAAGACTGCAAAAAGTGGTTGGTGTGGCAGAAAGGAATGGCTACTTTATTCTGATGGTCAACACGGGATGAGATGTATGCAGGTCCTGAGATTAATTCCTCTCTAAGTACTTGATTATGAAAGAAAATTTTATGAAAGAGCGACAGACGGAAAATTGTTCTTCTCGTGACCAGATCTGGGAGTTCAAGAGTAGATTTCATTAAGGTCACACTGGCAGTACGAGCATAGTTGTTATGAATGAAGCGGGCTGATCGGTTTTGGACAGCTTCTAAAGCTTCAATTAATGTTGATTGAGCTGGGTCCCATATGGCAGATGCGTACTCGAGTTTTGGTCGGACTATTGTTTGGTAAAGCTGCAATTTAAGGTGTGTTGGTGCTTGGCGAAAGTTTCTGCGGAGGTAACCAAGAGACCGGTTAGCGTTGTTGATAATGTAGGTAATGTGAGAATGCCACGATAGATCATTTGTTATGTGAACTCCAAGGTATTTGTAGCTACTAACCTGCTCTAATCTAGTTCCATTTAATGTGTAGTTGAAAAGCTTCGGAGTGATAGAAGAACGTGTGATTGTCATGCTTTTACACTTAGTAACGTTAAGGTTCATTAGCCACGTATTGCACCAGTCAGAGACGCGATTAAGATCACCTTGAAGAAGAACGTTGTCGTCTTCGTTAGTTATTCTGCGGTACAAAACGCAGTCGTCAGCAAACAGTTTTATGGATGACTTAATGTTACTTGCTAGATCATTGATGTAGACTAAAAAGAGTAAAGGACCTAAAACGGAACCTTGCGGTATGCCAGATCTAACTGCACAGGGATTTGAGGAACAATTATTAGCGGTAACATACTGAGTGCGGTTAGTAAGAAAGCATTCAATCCATTTCAGAGTGTTAGGGTCAATATTCAGTATGCTAAGCTTAAGTAGTAGTAATTGGTGTGACACTTTATCAAAGGCTTTCGCGAAATCTAAAAAAATGCAATCTACTAGTATTTTGTTATCTAGTGCTGAGATGACGTCATGTGTAAAACATAGAAGCTGAGTTTCGCACGAATGATGCTTACGAAATCCGTGTTGGAACTTGCTGAAGAATACGTTAGTTTCAAGAAATGCCATGAGATTAGAGTAGATTATGTGCTCAAGCATCTTACACGGAATACTTGTTAAAGAAATTGGTCGGTAGTTCAGGGGAGAGTGTTGGTTTCCGGATTTAAAGACGGGAATAACCTTCCCCGCCTTCCAGTCAGTTGGCAAAGTGGCACACTGGAGAGACTGCTTAAAAATGTGCGACAATACAATGGAACAGTATACTTCAGTGTTCTTCAGAAATTTCGCGTTTATCTCATCAGTGCCACAGGCAGAAGACAGCTTAAGTCGCCGGATTAGGTTAATAATTCCTTCAAATTCAATAGTTATATAGTCCATTGGAAAAAACCCGCTGTGATATACCTGCGGCACTGAAACTGCACATGAATCTGAAAAACATTGCGAAAAGACGTTGTTAAGAACAGAACAGCATTCTTCGTTGCGCATCGCGCGGCCATTGGAATCAATAAGTGATACGACGGTTCGTTTTATTGGGTTGACAGTTTTCCAAAATTTCGACGGGTTAGTAGACAACAACGAGGGGAGTGTAGTGTTGAAATAGTCACGCCTGGCATTCTTCATGGAAAAGCGATACGCGGAAAGAGCTTCGCGATAAGCCTTCCAACGAAAAACACTGCTGTCGAGCTTAGCAGAGCGGAAGAGGCGTTTTTTTTCTATTAAGAAGCCTTTTCAGGTTTACTGTGAACCATGGCGATCGCTGCTTTTTTGATATAACTTGAAGCGGCACATGCCTGTCGATCAATAAAGAAATTTTGTCCCTAAAACGACACCAATTCTGCTCGACTGATCGGTCAAAAAAACCAGGCATATAGCTATCAATAAACTGTTCAAGTTCCGTATTTATTGCGGCATAGTCCCCTTTTTTGTAGTTTCTTATGGTCTTCGTAACCTTAGTTCGGGGTGAAATGTCAATATTTAAAGTGAATTGCAGGCAGCAGTGGTCACTAACACCAGGAAAACAAGTCAGTGAGTTCAGTAAGTTTGGTGTCGTAGTCAGGATTAAATCCAGTATATTAGCAGACGTAACGGCTGTTCTTGTTGGTTCGGTGACCATTTGAGTCAGATTGAAATCTAAACATAAATTAACAAATGATTTATTCTCCGCTGTCACCTCTGTGATACTAGGACTCGTACCTGACCAATCAATTTTAGGAAAGTTAAAGTCTCCCAAAAGGAACAGATGAGAATGCGGAAATTGTACAACTAGTGAATTCAACACGTCATGCAATTCGCTACAAAAGTCAGGCGCCGCGTTGGGCGGCCTATAGCACACACAAAATAGAGCACTCTGATGGCGTAAAGGGATTTTTGCACAAACAATTTCTAAAGAAGAATTCACCGATATCATGTGTGACTCTAGGTTATCGGCTACCGCTATAAGCACACCTCCCCCTTTTCCGCTACTACGATCACAGCGATAGATGGTGTACTTTTTATCGCAGTCAAATAGTTCACTACTGGCTACATCGGGGGACAGCCATGTTTCGGTGAGCGCCACGACGTCAGCGCAGCACGAGTCAATGACAGCCGATAATGTGTCTCGCTTATTGATTATGCTTCTGACATTTGATAATAGAAAGGATGTGCCAGCCAAAACAGGGGTCACAACATT
Source organism: Rhipicephalus annulatus (assembly GCA_013436015.1). Taxonomy (NCBI): domain Eukaryota; kingdom Metazoa; phylum Arthropoda; class Arachnida; order Ixodida; family Ixodidae; genus Rhipicephalus; species Rhipicephalus annulatus. The sequence continues at coordinate 283,475 of WOVY01011134.1, read as the reverse complement.
CGATGTTCGGGCTAGGACAAGCAAGGGCCTCTACCTGCAGACGTAGAAGCAGACGAAGAATCGTTCGCACTTTCATCTCTGTCGGATTCCAGTTCACAGATGCTATCGGTTGTTCGCGAGTAAACGAAGCACTTTTTGTTTATATATAGTCTGTTATAACGTACTGAAAACTGCTGTTTGCTAGCTTTTCCATATTCAAAAAGCTTTTTACGCACACTTCTCGTAGTCGCACAGAAGTCTTCATTAACCGATAAGCCAGAAGCCTTGAGTTTGGCTCTAGCGACCAAGATGCTCTCGCGCAGCTTGGAAGATGCGAATTTAATTATGACGGGTCGGCATTTTCCTGGCGCATACTTTCCCAGCCTGTGCGCGCGAGATATGCGTTCGTCATCGTCACCAAGATTTAGCTTTAATTCTGTATTAAGGACATTGCATACTTTTTTTTCACACTGGGTCCATGTTTCGGATGCAGTGTCTTCAATGCCGTGTAATATCAGATTATCCCGGCGGGAGCGATCTTCTAGTTCGTTGAGACGTTCGCTCAACGCTGCCAGTTTTGGCGCTATGCCCACACTCGCGTTTTCACTGCTCAAGCGCATACTGTCCTCTACCACGGAAAGCCTGCTGTGAATGTCGAAAATTTTTTCTTCAAGTGAACGCTGCGCTTCCTTGACAGCGCTGAGAGAAGCCATAACCTCGCTGTGCTTCGTGTCAACGTTTTTATGAAGGGATTTCATCAAAGAAAGAAGTTCTTTGTGCTCTTTGCTTGTCTCCTCCTTCGGCGGCCCAGGATTCAATTCCACATCACCCGCTAGAAACAATAACCCCGCTACATGTACACACTCGCAACCGAGTGTGTACATGTAGATTGATCACCTATTATAATCCCTCTGGGCATGACAGTAAATATAAATAATAAAATAAACAAAAAGGGGTTAGGTGGGAGGACTGCCACCATTTTTAAAGACAATAGTCTCTCTTTGTATAACACAAAAATTTTGGTCTATTTATTTGTTTCTGTCTTTCTGCCTGTCTGTCGGTCGACTTGTCTGTCAATTGCCCCGGTTAAATTTTAACGACTTCCTCGCCCCCCCCCCCCCCAATCTTAATCTGATTTGTGTGTCATACTTGTGCATTCATAAAAAAATTAGGAGACAAGAAGAGAGCAGAGTGAATTAGGGAACAAACCGGGGTTAAGGATATCATAGTTGAAATCAAGAAGAGGAATTGAACATAGGCCGGGCATGTAGCACGTAGACAAGATAACCGCTGGTCATTAAGGATAACTCACTAGATTCCTAGAGAAGGCAAGCGGGTTAGGGGGAGACAGAAAGTTAGGTGGGCAGACGAGATGAAGAGGTTTGCGGGTGTAAATTAGCAGAAGCAAGCACAGGACCGAGTTGACTGGTGGAACATGAGAGAGGCCTTTGTCCTGCAGTGGACGTAGTCAGGCTGATGATGATGATAGCTTGTGCGATTGTCGATTAAAAAGCAAGTAACGTGCATATCTAAGGCACAATATAACACATTGATAATCTGCTGTGTGTTTTATTATATTAGAAAAGGCATATATAAGTAATTCTAAGGAATGTAGAGTTTATTACGCTGTGCTGACAATGCGATGCTATGTACTACAACACAGGTGTTTCCTGCACATTGCTAAGATGATGCGGTGCTGCAACCTACCTTGTATTCTACTATGACCTCCAAGAGTATGCGCACATGTCGCGTGCTCTCTATATTGGAAGCCATTGTTTCGTTTTCCAAGAATACTGCCAAATGGCTTGATGCCTCATGCGGCGTAGAGTGCCTCGATGCACTTGTTCGCCTCCAGCGTGCGCATCGAGCTACTCTAGGGCCACGCCTCCAGAAAGCCATTTACCGATTTTCTCGCACAAGACATCTAATGAACAGTTTATTCCTTCTCTCTCCAAACAAATGAATATCGTCTTTCAACGACTTTTACAGTAGAAATTTACAAAAGCTTGCTCTTTTTGCTGGGGGGGGAGGGGGGAGGTGTCTCTCGTCGTTGCGCTAAGTGTGTACGCTAGTACTCATTGCTCTCACTGGAGGCGCAGCTGTGCTTTTCATTTCAATAGCCTTCCCTATATGGCGTGCCATTTCTCAGGTGACACTCGCTCCACTTTCGGTGCATGCTCTAGTTAGATAGGAGACCTCTAGGTGGCCGCGCCTATATATAGCGGTTGCTCTCGGCACGCTTCCTTTCTTTCTTGCTGGGCATCACTCAGTGCTCGTCAATACCGCTAACCACTATAAACACCGCAGAAACCAATATGGCAGCGTGGAGGGCTCGCAATGCGGCTGAAGCGCAGGCTCGCTGTCAGGACCTTTCTCGAACTTTGCACTACATCCTTTAATTCAAGATACTCAAGCTTTGGACTTTACGGATCACGAAAGCCATTATATTGTTACCACATGTGTAATTTAGGTATGTGCACCTGTGTAGCGGGGAACATGGTGGTGGCAGAAGAAGAGGATGTTTGGTTGGTGGCAAGAGCTCGCTGCTGCGCATTCACTGCTGTATACTGTCGAGCCAACCCTTACGTCGGCTCTAAATAAATCCCTCTCGTAGATGTTTGGTTGGTGGCAAGAGCTCGCTGCTGCGCGTTCACTGCTGTATACTGTCGAGCCAACCCTTACGTCGGCTCTAAATAAATTCCTCTCATAGACATAACAGAGTGGTGGAGGTGCTGGGTACGGCACGTCGACGTACCACGGAGCCACAGCTGTTCGAAATTCGCCGGAGCCATCGTCTTGCCGGTCTGCCGCCGACAACAGTCGTCATGGCCCAGAGCGAAGGTCAGAAATCAACCACCCCGACTTCGCGCAGGTCTACGCTGGATACACTGAGGCATCACTACATGGAACCCCGCCCGTTCGCGGGAATGGCAGGAGAAGATGTGGACGCGTGGCTAACGCACTACAAAAGGGTGAGCCGGTACAACCACTGGAACTCTATCGATCAGCTGGAAAACGTTTGCTCTGTTTCTCACGGACACTGCCCTGATATGGTATGAAAACTACGAAGAGTCCTTGACAACACGGGCTCTTTTTGCTCAAGAACTGAAGAAGTGTTTTGGTGACTCCAACTCAAAAAAGAAAAGCGCGGAGCGGACTCTTGCTGGAAGAGCCCAGACTCCTGGAGAAACCTGCACTGCTTATATAGAGGACGTTCTTAAGCTTTGCAAGATTATAAACCCGCAGATGCCTGTAGAAGACAGGGTCGGACACCTCTTGAAAGGCATAGGGGAAGACGTTTACAATTTTCTGATAGGCAGGGATGACCTCACCTATGCCTCCGACGTCCTCTTCTTCTGCCACCACCATGTTCCCCACTACACAGATGTATATACCTAAGGATGACTGCCAGTTGGGCGTGTTGGTAATGGTTCATGATGAGACAAGCGCAAAAAATACACACACTCAGAGAGGACACAGACAAGCGCTTGTCTGTGTCCTCTCTGAGTGTGTGTATTTTTTGCGCTTGTCTCATCATGATGCATATACCTAAATTACACATGTGGTAACAATATTAAAAGGTAATTATTCTTCCGAACTTATGTGATCCATATATAGGCTTTTGAACAAAATGTATATACTACATCAGTATGTAAATATCTGCATATAGTACATTGATATCTAAATAATGAACATTGTAATATATCGTGTATATACAGTCACACCACAACAACTCTCGTGTCATGTCTCTATATTATCATGATGGCGCACATCAGAGGATTCACGATTTACCAGATTAAACCTCTGGAGCAAGCTCCTTCATCATCATTCACTTCTTTGATATGCGGAAAATTTGTTCGTTTTTTCTGATGGAGGGGGGGGGGGGCATAAATGACGGAACAAACTCCCTCTTCCCCAAAAAACATCAAAACACCACCCTTCAGATCCGCCGTTGACAGGGTGTGATGTGATTCCCATCAATGCCGATAGAAAGATCACGTTGCGTTGGTGACAAAAACGCACCTTATTTATTTTAGATTGTCAACCTCGTGCTTGGGGTCATTACAAAGAAGGTGTTACTTTATACATATCATTCGAACAAAAAAAAAATGAGAAAAAAACATTCTTTAGCTTATGGGCATAGCATGAATAACCAGCATCAGAAAATAAGAAAAACATCAGTCATTATGCAGGCAAACATCAACTAAAAATGCTCGCACTGGGATAAAATAAATTAAATTATTGAAAAAATTCCAGGCTTGCACAGAATGCGCAGCACAGTCACAGCGAAAGCTGGAAGAGCGGCCTTTCAGAGCCTTTACTAAACATTCTTTGTTTACCAGCTACAAGCACACTTGCTGGGTATCGGCTGCGCCAGTGATTCTCAGCCATGGATGTGTCGGGGACATCTTGTGGACTGGTGGAGGTGATGGGGGACCCCTTGCAGCGGAGGGAAGGAAGGGGGGGGGGGGGTACATAAGTAAATTAACCCAACTGGAGCATGAAACAGGTGCTTTTTATTGCTACCAAAACATCAAACAAACATGCCACATCACTTCATTTTGGACAGTTCATCAATACTTGGCACAATCACGCTAAAAAAAAAAAAAAAAAAATCCGAGTGAGGGTTCCGCGGGTCATAGAAATGGCTTTGCGGACCCGCATTTGATAACTACTGCACTACGCCATAAATAATCAGACTTTTTGTCCAGTAGGCCAGCATTCACTATTCTATCATTCGTCACTCTTTGGAGCATTCCTTGCATGGCATCTGCTAAATACTTGCAAGACATTTCATGCCTGCGCCCCCCAGGACCTGCGCCCCCCAGGACGAGTGTTGGCTCGTACCAATCACTCATTTTCTGTCCAAGCTTATGTACCGCGGGTGGATGTATTTAAGTTTTCGTTTCTGGTGCGATCTATTGTTGACTGGAATGCGCTCCCTCCAGAGGTACTTACAGGATGTAGATCCTCACAGGATTTTCAACGACGGCTGGACTTGTTTTTTGCCTAACATTGTTTGTGTATTGTTCACCTGTTCACCTCCCACCCCTGCTAAAGCCCGCAAGGGCTAGCAGTATTGTAAATAAATAAATAAATAAAATAAATAATGCCAAATATTAATGCAGTGACTGACGACAATGAGGAATTATGCCAGAAGTGGGTATGGGCCACAGTTAATTAATAGGTGATGATCAAAAACAACTTCTTGCAATGGGTTGAAGCACTGGATGACCCACTCATTACGCAATTCGCGCTGTGAGGCTTGGTTGTTCCTTTGATGTTCTAAAACGCTTTATTATTCATAATAACGCGATTCCTTTCCCGACATCAAGTCTGCCAAGACCAGTTTAGAAACGAGTTCCAAGCACCATGCCAGTGCTTGTCGTATCACTGACATGCCGCTGCATGTCAGTGGTAGAATACTGGACTGGCACGCAGCAGACCCTTGTTCAAATCCCATTGTGTCCTTGGAGTTTTTTTTTATTTACTGAGTTGTTTTGCTTATTCCTTGCGATACTGGTTATAGACACCGGCGGCGGACAACTATGGCATCTCACGTGGCTCGGGTTCTGATCTCATAACAGCTTCCGCTATGAAATGACGAGGCTATTTTCTGTTTTCTTAACTTTATAGAAACTACAGCCACACATAAGACACATAACGAGTACTAATAACAAGTATATTTAGTAATAACTATTTTTTATACATTCTGCAGAAATGTTAATAATATCTGTCTTTTATTTTGTTTTATTTGTAATTATTGTATTGTTTATTTGTATTTATTCCACTGTTTTATTTGTATTTTTCATGTATTTACCCACTCCCCTCTTTAATGCCTTATTGGCCCTGAGGGTATTAAAAAAAAAAAAAAAACTCAATTAGAATGAACCACCCGAACTTGCACTCATAACAAGTTAGTGCAAGCACAATCAAAACAGTCTCGCAAGTGAGCGCTACTGCTGACGCGACAGACGTCTAGGTGAATGAATGCGAGCATGGGGATGCCGTCATCGGAGAAACTCAGAAAAGAGCACGGCGATGCTCAGGTGTATGCATGACGGAGCATGTAAGTGCCGTAGACAGGTCTGATGAAGTTCAGGCAGTGATCTCCTTGAACGCCGGGACCTACTTTCAACTGAATGCAGGAATAGCGCAACCTAGAAGTAGTTACTTCGTAACTACGGAAGCGAAAAAAACAAGGACAGAAAAGGAATCGCGCTAGACCTGAAGCAAAGGCTATACCTCTTGCGAGACAGCGTGCAGATGGTTGGACAAACACGTCACCAGAGTCGATCACATTAGAAGTGATGGCAACTATCCGCTGATGACCAGGTGGTAGCTCGGTCTCTTCAGCAGCGAGCAAGCGAACGGGCTTGTCATCCGCATACAAGGCATAGTCAGTTTCCATCATATCAACAACATTTTCTTTACAGCAGATGGAAGCGTTCGCCGTAGACAGAAAATCCCAGCCTAATGTAATCTGGTGGGCACACGAATTCTGCACAGCAAATTGTACAAAATGATGAATACCTGCTATGAAAACACAAGCGGTGCACATAGCGGCAGGTCTAATGGCGTCCCCTTGAGCAGCGTGCAGTGTAGGTCCATCATAAGGGGTGATGACTTTTCGTAGACGTGAGCACAAAGAACGATTAATCACAGACAAAGAGGAACCAGTGTCTATTAAAGCGTCCACGTACACACCTTCTATTAAAACAGCTATCGTATTATATGGACGCACTGGAGGAATTTCTGTCTTTTCGTTCGATGCAGCTTTTCCTCCAAAAGCTGCAGAGGTTAGTTTTCCGGGCGTTGGTTGGTGAATTGCGAGACAGGTCGTAATGGAGACGTGGAACGGCGGAGGGGTGAGGGTGAGCGGCGTCTAGTAGAGCGGTAGGAACTGGTTGGCTCAGATGTCGCAGTTGGAGACGGTGAGCGGCGTAGCGGCGGATCATAAGGACGATGTTGGAAAGCGTACCAGCTTGTCCCATCATCCCGTCCGTAGGTGTCGAGTCCACGACGCTCGTCCTGCTGACGCTTCCGACAGACGCGTGCAATGTGGCCCCGATAGCCGCAGTAATAACAGATCGGACGATGCGGCCGACACGGTGGGTGAAAGGGCTGGCTAGTCACACTCGGAGTTAACGAAGCCAGCGGGACAGGCGTCGAGTGTGCGGGCATCGGTTGTACCACGGGTGGTGAGCCAGCGAGGACTTGTGCGTACGTCGGTTGGAGTCGAGGTACTGGAGTGTCTACAAACGCTGGCCTGGCGATGGACGCCAACTCCTCTTTGATAACATCCCGCAAAACATTGCTTGGAGGGGGGAGGTGGACTCGGTGTCATTGAGAGGCCGAAAGATTGTAGCTCTTCCCGTATAAGCGCCTGGATCATGGCACGCAATGAGGCATCAGTCGTGGTAGTGTTTTCAGAGCTGTCCGGCGGTAACCGTTGGGATTCAAGTTCTTCCAGGCGTTGGCACGTGGCAACAACGTCAGCGACCGTAGTCGGGTTTTGAATGACCAAGGCATTGAACGCTACCGTGCCTATCCCTTTCAGTAGATGACGAACTCTCTCTGATTCAGACATGGACGTGCTGAAACGGTGACAGAGAGCAAGCACATCCTCTATGTACGATGTGTAGGACTCACCGCATTGTTGCTTGCGAGAATCCAGTGTCTTCTTCGCGAGAGCTGAACGAACCGCCGGGGTGCCGAAAATTTGGCGAAGCTGTTGCTTGAAACGTGTCCAGTCCGTAATGTTCCGTTTCATGATTGAAAAACCATGTTTTCGCTACGCCCGTGAGGTAGAAACAAACACGGCGAAGCTTGGTAGGATCATCCCAGTTGTTAGTGGAACTCGCTCGATTGAACTGGTCCAACCAATCTTCCACATCTTCACCTCGAAGTCCGGCGAACGTGGGCGGCTCACGCTGGTGCGCGGTGATAATCCACGATGGATAGGCCGTGGTAGCCGGGGCCGTGGAGGTAGACGCAGAAGCGCCGGTTGGCTCGTCCTGATGCATGTTACCGGACACCTGGTACAAACGACGACCTGAGCGCAGCTCCAGAAGGCAGATCGGGCTGGGAGAGGACGGAAGATCGTAGAGCACACTCCACCACTTGTGATGTAACAGTAAAGGCAACCTTTATTAGGCCCGGAAGACACGATGAAGCGACCACGCCCAAGGCACAGAACTCAGACAAGCCAGGTCCCCACAGCAGAAGAAGATGACGACCACTCATGATGATGAATATGTGTAAAGATAGATGATGTGCTTAATGAATGCCTACAGCACCTACTTACAACGTTGAACCTGGTAGCTTTCCGCTGGCTCCACGAACCATTGAAGTTTGAGGTTAAGCCAAGCAGGCCCCTCAGACTTTCGACCTCTGCCAGGCACTCCGGACAAACCACGACCGTGACGCTGGGGAACCGCCTCCACCGTGCTTCATCCCCAATGAACACCACCTTGCGAATCGTTTGTCCCCTGGCCTCCTGTCCACCCGCGACTCTTCTTTCTCTTTTACACCAGCTAACCACAGTGGTGCACTCTTGCACATATGCCAGTGTCCTTATCGTTGTCTTTCACAACCGCAGACACATAGGCAGACTGAAGATCTTTCGCGCGCATATCACATCACACAAGGGTCCTAACACTGGGTCCGGGAAGAACCCTGTGGAGTTCAGCAAATGCTGAGGACTAGTATCCCTACACTCAAGTTTGTGAAGAGTGAGAAATTTTCACGGCAGCATTGCCCAATGTTCACCAATGTGCTATTTGCGAACAAACGGTGGCTTGAGGGGGAATAGGTTGAGAAGATTTGGTCACAAGACCTGGTCGCTTAGCAAGACCTGGTTGGTTATCAATTGTCAATCGATCCGAGGTACCCCATAATGTTTCGTTATCGTACAATAGAAGCCGCTGTACCATAGAGATACATGCAAACTGCAGTTGGATGACGGTATACTAGGTGGCACTGTACACATTCTGTGTTGTCATCTTGATTTCTCATCTCGTTTTAGAGAAGGCGCTGACCCATAGACATGTGTACAATAGACCTTTTTCAAACAATGCCACTATGCTCCGCTGCACATGGAGCACTATGAGAAAAGTTCATATGCTGAGCAAACCGGCTCTTCCTCTGCTTGCTGCTTGTAAGAGCCGTGCAAGCACAAAACAAAAAGAACATGCCGCCGCTTGTTGAACAGGGTTCCGAACGCCCCTGCACATATATCTACGCATGAAGTATGAAATGAATAAGGCAGTAGGTATCACTGGGCGGGTGTACATCGAACATAGAAGATGAGTGGCATGCGAGTCGTTGCGTACCGATATATGTGGTCAAAACATGCTATCATGAAGAATGTGAGCTGGAACTCTGAATTCATAGTTATTCAATGATGAATTGCTCAGGAAGCTCCATAACTTTTAATACAATCGCATTTGATTGGGCTGTTAACACAAGACTGCCAAGAAACGTTGCAGCTATAGAATTTTTTTTATTTTTGTAAACAAGTCACGCGCTGAAAATAAGAAAAGTAAACATATTCTAAACGTGTTTGAGATGAACGAACGAAACTAGAATTCACGTGCGAGATACCTTGCTCTGATAATTAGGAGTTTTTTATAAGATGTTTGAGTGGGTCAGCGGAGCATGTTTGCTGGCAGTATATTCAGCACTTACTGAAACCACTGTTGAATTTCACGTCAGCGCATTCAAATATTATTCAATGAGAAATAATAATGTCGCACTTATGCTTAGCGAAGAAAAAAATACAAAAAAACTTGGGCACATTACCTGAAAAATAGTTTCCAGCTGCAAGAAGGCACGGTGCCCCGCATCTATGATAGTGCATTGGTTTGTAAACAGCTCAATTGCACTGCAAACAAAGATCAATTCGCATGACCTTCACCCGTGAAGAAACTAGGAATATTGCAGTTATTCCATGCATATGTTCTGCACATTCTGAAAGGAAATCCGGAAGCTATACGACGTTAGGATTGTGTTTCCCGCACCGTAAGTTTAGTAACATTTCTTTCGTAGAGCACAAAAGGCCGCAGGGATCTGCACTGCGCAGAGAAAAGTACCTATGAGAGGCATGTCAATTGTTTCAACTTTTGTGCAAGAGTTGCTAGCCCAATTCCTCTTGTATTCACATATATAAATCAGTCAGCCTGGTTCATGTATCAACAAGTGCCTCAGAGAGCATCAAAATTCATTGAATGAAGCCGTCTTATCGCACCTTACATTTTTAGTCTTGCAAATGCAATTTCGTCTTTGAAGCTCTGGTAAGCTTGCACAGTCACCATAACCAGACTACGCGAGAAATCTCGGAGACATATTGTCCCAACGTGCAAAGAACAGGACACAAGGCTTTCTTTCGACGTCAAAAGCAAGGCTCTATTCACATACAAAAACAGAGCGCAAGAGCAGACGCGCAACGTCGTCTTCCTCGGAAAACGCCAGAGACTGCCGCTCGTGATGCTGGCTTCTTCTTTCTTTTGTATTTACGGCTAATAACTATGACATTAGCCTCCCTCTCAAGAAGGCATCGTCCCGATGCTTCATCATCATGGCAGAAGAGTTTGTAGTCACTGGCAGACCACGGGTTCATTCGGACAAATAAGGTTTCATGCGAACAACGTGCACAACTTCTGGTGCATGTCTCTGACGTCTTGAAAAATGGGAACTGTTGGGAATCACCTCATAGTTAACATCACTGAGACGACAGAGGACTTTATACGGCCAAAAGTACCATCTCAAGAGTTTCTCTGAGAGGCCACGACGGCGAACTGGAGTCCAGATCCAAACTTTCTGTCCTGGTTCATATGAGACAGATCGGTGACGAAGATTATAGCGCCTTGTGTCATACTCCTAGTGGCGACGAATACGTACGCGGGCAAACTGGCGAGCTTCTTCAGCAAGCTGAGTTATGTAGTCTGCACTTGTGTCAACGCCATCAGTTTCACGCGGCAACATAGCGTCGAGCATGGTTGTGACGTCACGGCCATAGAGAAGACGGAATGGTGTCATGCGTGTTGTCTCTTGCTGTGCCGTAATGTAAGCGAAAGTGACGTAAGGCAGTATCTCGTCCCAGTTTTGATGTTCCACATCGACGTACATGCAGAGCATATCCGCGAGTGTTCTGTTCATCCGTTCTGTCAGACCATTTGTTTGTGGATGGTATGCCGTTGTGCGCCGGTGAGATGTTCCACTTAGATTTAAAACTGTGCGTAATAGCTCGGCCCTTAACGCTTTTCCTCTGTCAGTTATTACTACAGATGGAGTGCCATGCCTCAGGACTATATTCTCAATAAAAAACCGGGCTGCTTCACTTGCTGTGTCCCACTCCAAAGCCTTGGTTTCGGCGTAGCGAGTAAGATAGTCTTTGGCTACAATTATCCATTTGCGACCAGCAGGCGAAGTTGGAAATGATCCTAGAAGATCCATTCTGACTTGAGCGAATGGAGTTTCTGGTACATCAATTGGATGGAGGAACCCTGCTGGTTTGACGGCTGGCACTTTCCTACGTTGGCACTCAAGACAAGTCCGAACGTGCTGTTGAACGGTTGCCGTCTGTTTCGGCCAGTAATACTTCTGTCTCACTCGGCATAGCGTTCGTGCGTGGCCTAAATGACCGGATGTTGGTTCGTCATGGCACGCCTCTAGTACTTCTTTCCTGAGTGGTGCTGGGACGACAAGCAAGTAGGTGTTGCCGCTCGGAGAAAAGTTCACCTTATAAAAGACCTCGTTGCGCAAACAAAACGATGCTACCCCTCTTGCGAAGAGCTTTGGCATAGCAGATCTGCGTCCCTCTAAAAAATCAATAAGGGGTTGTAACTCGGGATCGTCACGTTGCTGCTGTGCGATTGTAGATGTGTTGACTACACCGACAAACGCCGCATCGTCATCATCTTCAGCATTTGCGTCTTCTAATGGGGCGCAAGAAAGGCAATCGGCGTCTGTATGTCGCTTTCCGGATTTATAAACTATAGTCATGTCGAATTCTTGAAGCTTGAGGCTCCAGCGCGCCAATCGTCCTGACAGGTCCTTTATGTTCGTGAACCAACAAAGCGAGTGGTGATCGCTGATGACTTTAAACGGGCGGCCGTACAAATATAGACGAAACTTCATGACTGCCCACACCACCGCAAGACACTCTTTTTCAGTGGTAGAGTAACTCTCCTCTGTACGGGAGAGAGTCCGACTTGCATAAGCAATTACTCGTTTGGCGCCATCTTGCCACTGAACGAGCACAGCGCCTAAGCCGACTGCTGGCGTCGGTGTGAACCGCTGTTGGAGCGTCATCGTCGAAGTGACTGAGAACTGGCGGGCTTTGAAGACGTTCTCGCAGCTCGTTGAACGCTTCCTGCTGCTCTTCACCCCACACAAACGTGACGTCTTCTCGGGTGAGTTGTGTTAAAGGTGATGCAATACGCGAAAAATTCTCAATGAAGTGTCGGTAATAGGCGCACAGGCCTAAAAATCGCCGCACTGCCTTCTTGTCTGATGGCGTAGGAAAACTTGCAACAGCGGCTATTTTGTCTGGGTCAGGTCGTACACCTTCATTGCTGACAAGGTGTCCCAAGAAAAGGAGCTCTTCGAAGCCAAAGTGACATTTTTCTGGATTGAGTGATAGTGCGGCCGATCGTATCGCTTGAAATACAGCATGTAGTCGCTTCAAGTGCTCATCAAATGTTGCTGAAAATACAATTACATCGTCCAAATATACAAGGCACATTTTGCCACTTTAGACCTGACAGGACTGTGTCCATGAGCCGCTGAAACGTTGCCGGTGCTGAGCACAAGCCGAACGGGAGAACTTTAAACTCATAAAGACCATCGGGTGTCACAAATGCTGTTTTTTCTCGATCTCTTTCATTAACTTCTATTTGCCAATATCCTTGAAGCGTGGAAGCTTGGGCAAGTTGGTAGGACATAACTGAATGCAGGAACAGCGCAACCTACAAGTAGTTACTTCGTAACTACGGAAGCGAAAAAACAAGGACAGAAAAGAGCGCTGTCCTTGTTTTTTCGCTTCCGTAGTTACAAAATGGTTCCCGGCTCACATGGGTAGGGACTTGATACCAGGATCTCCGAACCGCAACGAGGAGGCGGATGCCGCGGCCCGTGGTCTCGCCACGTGCCGGACCGCGGCCGCGCCCGCCTCCGAAGACGCGACGGCGACCGAAGAAGAAGGCGAGGAGCAGCTGCTCGATTACGGCGACATCCTCGCGTGGTACAGGGAGCAACGACGTGGCTTCCCGCCTCCGCACAAGGATCTTACCCGGTGGGAGGCGGTGAGGTTGCGCCAGCTCCAAACCGAGACTGTGCTGACCCCATCGCTAGCGCGACACGTGTGCCCCGAACTCTACGTGAGTGAAATGTGCAGTGTGTGCGCGAGCGCGAGAGCCACCCTGGCTCACATACTCTGGGGATGTGACGCAGACAGCGCGGACGGTCCGGTGTTACCGCCGCAAGTAGAACAGCGTGTGGGGTCTACGGACCCAGAAGACCAGCGAAGGGCCGTCCGGCAGCTCGAGGTCGCACTGGCGCTGCAAAGGCGAAAGGGGGACACCCTCAGTAACCCGAGCGGCGCCGGGGCACGAAGGCCTTGAGGTCTAGGCCCGCGTGACATTAGGACTTCTAGTGTAACGTGAGATAGGGTGAACCCCACGCCCTGCGCGGCCGGAGGGAATCCCGCATGCTGGAACCCAATAAAGTTTATTCTCTCTCTCTCTCTCCGTAGTTACGAAGTAACTACTTGTAGGTTGCGCTGTTCCTGCATTCAGTTTTGCCAATATCCGCTCCGTAAATCCATCGAAGAGAAATACCGGGCATGGCGTAGTCGACCGAGAGAATCGTCTATACGAGGCAGCGGGTAAACGTCCTTTTTCGTAACCTGGTTGAGCTTGTAGTAATCAACGTAGAAACGTAAAGTGCCATCTTTTTTCTTCACCAATACTACTGGTGATGCCTAAGGACTTTTTGACGGCTGAATAACGTCATCCTGAAGCATCTTTCGCACCTGACTTTCTATGGCCTCACGTTCCCGCGGAGCTAGTCGGTATGGGTTCTGCCGTATGGGTCTTGCCGTTTCATCCGTAATTATGCGATGTTTCGTCAACGGTGTTTGGTGAACTCTAGACGTCGAAGAAAAACAGTCCTGAAACTCATTAATAAGCTTCAAAAGGCTTTGCTTCTGCGGGGGCAGTAAACTTGGGCCAACGTCGACGGATAGAGGGGCAGACGTGGTGACATCAGCTTGGCTTTCTCCACAGTCAAGCAGCCTGCAGCCTCAATGAGCTCCTCGACGTACGCGACTGCCATACCTCTTGCAAGATGTCGTCGCTCAGTACTGAAGTTCGTAACCAGAACGTGCGTGTGTCCGCAATTGAGGCTTACGACGGCTCTTGCAACAGATAGGCCATGGCTGAATAGCAATGCTGGAAGTTGCTCAGCGATGTGGTCGAAGTTGCCTGGGTGGTCGCATGTTACAGCTACGAGAGCACTTGAACAGGGTGGAAGGGTCACGTGATCTTCGAAGACGCGCAGATGTTTACGCCGCTGGTCGTTACATCTCATATCTGAAACTTGATCCGGAGCCATCAAAAATGTAACTGACCTGTCTGGAACGTCTATGACGGCGCCGTTTTCACAAAGGAAGTCCATTCCCAATATCAGGTCTTTGCAGCACTCGGACAAAATCACGAACGTGGCAACGAAAGCTGAATTACCGATACTAATTCTGGCAGTGCACTTTCCAGTCGGTGTCATCAGTTGGCCCCCCATGGTTCTTATGTTAGGCCCCATCCATGACATTTTAACTTTTTTAAGCCTATCGGCAAGCTTTTTGCTCATGATAGAGAAATCTGCGCCAGTGTCTACTAGCGCTGTCACAGGGCATCCGTCTATGTAAAGAGCTAGGTCAGCGCTTACAATTTCCAGCGGGGTCGGCGGCGTTGCATAGTTCGTCGTATCGTTGTATCGTACTGATACTGGAAGTATTGCAGCATCTCGACGAGTGGCAACCTTCCCTCCAAAGGTCGCAGCTGTTAGTTTCCCTGATGAGGGCTTGGGGACCTGCCCCGGACAGCGTCGGCGTAACTATGACGGTTCGGCGAAGAGCTCAGCGAGGGTGACGGAGAACGGGATCGATGATACAGAGCGGATGGCTGTCCTTGCGGGTGCGCGCTGTCACGTCGGGTGTCGAAATGAGGCCATGAAAAACTCGGCGCATAGGTCGGGTATCTTTGTTCACGATAAGGACAGACGCAGTAAACATGTCCAGCTTCTCTGCAATTGAAACACAGTGGACGGCGGTCGACGGTGCGCCACAGATCCGTCTTGCGAACAAATGGTCGACTGGTAGGCACCTTCGGCGACCAAGTTGCAGGTGTCGGCAGAGGATAGAAAGGCGGGTAAAACGGAGTTTCGATAGATGCGTTATATTGCGGCGGCGGCATCGTTGGTGGTGGTGGCGGCGGCGGCGAGTTGTAGACTGGTGCCGTAAGCGCGTTGTAAGAATGAGCCAGTGCAGACGAGTTGTGCGGCACTGGCGATAGACGACGGGTGGCTGCCGCATAGTTAATAGATCGCTGGGCTGGTAGTGATTCGGGCTGCGAAAATGCTTGCCTGATTTCCTGCCGCACAACTTCTCCATCTGAAGCCATCGCCCGTTCTTGCGGAGTCACAAGGAAGCTGTGGATTTCCTCACGAACAATTCCGCGAATAAGCTCACGCAGAGAATCGTCACGGCCGGCCGTAAGAGCAGAGACGCTGATTGAGACACCGTTTGGTCGGTCGTAATAGCGACATCGTTGCTGCAGTGCGCGCTCGATAGCTGTAGCCTCTTTGATGAATTCCGCAACGGTCGTCGGTGAATTGCGGAGAAGGCCAGCAAAAAGCTGTTCTTTGACGCCTCGCATCAAATGACGGAGTTTCTTGGCTTCAGGCATATCAGGGTCAGCCCGTCCAAATAGACGCGTCATGTCCTCCGCAAACATGGCGACACTCTCATTCGGTTTCTGAACCCGAGACTCGATGAGTTGCTGAGAAAAGTCACGGAGGTCGTTGTTTGCGAAGGTGCTGATAATTTGCTGCCGAAATTCATCCCATGAAGACAGCGTTGCCTCGTGGTTTTTATACCACGTACGAGCGCTGTCCACTAAAGCAAAGTAGGCCTGTGAAAGCTTTAGCTCAGTGGTCCAGCGGTTTGCCTTAGCGACTCGCTCATACCGGGCTAACCAGTCCTCATCGTCTTCATACGCCTCACCATGGAATGTCTCCAGAATCTGAGGCTGCTCAAAAGTCAGCTGGGAAGCACCTGCAGCTGCCATTTCTCTAGGCGGAGTGCTTTGCTGGGAAAGTTCCAGGAGAATCACCTCAGGACTAAGGCCTTGCTGTCGGCGACTGTAGCGGCGGACAGGGGTATCCACTGAAGGAATGGGTTCCGGTGTCGGACTTGAAGTGCCGGACCACGAAGGAGTACCGAGCATCAGTTCTAGAAGCCCAGCACCTCCACCAGTGTTGCAACGTGCAAAGAACAAGACACAAGGCATCCTTTCGACGTTAAAAACAAGGCTGTATTCATATACAAAAACAAAGCGCAAGAGCAGACGCGCAACGTCGTCTTCCTCGAAAAACGCCAGAGACTGCCGCTCGTGATGCTGGCCTCTTCTTCCTTTTGTGTTTATGGCTAAAAACCATGACAATATTATTAGGAACACCACACCTTGTTTAAGTCAATTAACCTTTACTATCGTTACAACAAAATAAACTTAACTTCATTACAGCGAAATCTTCGTAGAACGAACCCCACATTTAACAAACTTTGAAGATTAAAAAACTTAGATCGCATGCCAACTGCTAATAGTTTCAATTAAAACTATTTCACTTCTATGAAGTTAAGAATACCAAACATTTCATAATAACGAGCACTAATTTAGTTCTACGTTATATTAACAATGCCTCAGTACAACGAACTAATGTTATAAAATCTGTAGCAACCACCGGAGAAGTACGCAAGCAGACGACACAGCGAACTAACGCCTTGCTTCTCGAAACACGCGCAACAGTGCGGAGGGAAAAAAAAACACAAAAGAATGACTTTATTTTCTAAACGCCAACGCTGCAAGTTTACAAGCGCCGAGGCGAGGGGCAAGGGCAACATGGGAGGGCGAGGTCGGCGAGAAGGAGTGGTAGTTGTGAAGGAGGAAGCATGGGCGCGGAAAACCTGAGACAGCGAGGGAGCGGAAAACGAAACACAAGGAATTTTCTTTTTTAGCTCTTTCTTTTCTTCGGAAGAGGTGATGACAGCCAGTCTTTGTCACTTCTGCATGTACTCCAGGAGGCCTTGTCAGTCGTGTTCATCTCTTTTCGATGATTACTTATCTCGTCTGCAAATCAAGTCCGTGTTCGCACTGTGGTGCTACTACAATGAGTTCATCTTTGTTTGCGACGAAAAAGCAGAAGCAGTTTTCAATAAGCGAGAAAGTGAATCGCACCACCAGAATGTGGATGAGCTAGAGGCCTTTGCGCTGCAAAATTTGTGCTGCACGCATAAAAAAAAAACAACATCACAGACTTCTTTAAGTAAACGGGCATTTTTTAGAGTTTTCTTGTGCATTCGCTTTTTCTCATAAAAAACGAGTTAAAGGACCCACCTTTTTCAAGGTAAGTTGTTTTGGTCGGTGAAAAATAAGTATTTATGATTAAGTTTTAGCCTTTCACTATAACGACTTTTTAAGAAAACGTTAACTCTACTGCCCAATATGGCAGCCCCCAGAGGTCTCAGGTAAAATAGTCTATATTTTCTTTAGCATCACAATGTGTTAGTTCTATTTATTTATTTATTTATTTTACCCTCAGGGTACACAGTACATCTCAGAGGGGAAGGGCATGCAAAACAATGAAAAAACGAGGAATACAAAGCAAATGGCATAAAAATGTTGTCACTAATTGGGGTAGAAAGAACACTGGCGAAATTTGGGCTTGTTGGTGCATTGTGACGACTGAAAATAGCGCTAAGAAACGGGGACACAAGAAGAGGACACACGGCACAGGCGCTAACTTCCAACATAATGTTTATTACCACCGCACGCTCGTCTATATCACCAAAAAAATATCACATGACATGAATGATGCGGACAAAAAATTAATTTCTTAGAAAATACAATTCTTTATCACTAAGCGTAAGAGAGGGAGTGCTGACGCACTTAGACCCCAGTGAAGCGATAGCCTCAGCCTCAATAATCTCTCTAGTAAGCTTATCAAACATTCTCTTGATAACTGTGCATGCATTGAATATCGGCGCGCAGCCGCAGAATTTACAATGTATGGCCAATCAACTCCCCTGGCCGTTTTTCACATTATTACAATGTTCTCTTAATCGATCATTAAGGCAACGGCCCGTCTGTCCAATATACTCTTTACCACAAGAAAGCGGGATACGATAAACAACGCATATGATGCAGGGAACATAAACAGTTCGATGCTTCTTACTACACCCTTTGGGTTTTCCGTCACGGTCGTGAAGGCCACAAAGGCTGACCAACTTCTTGGGAGCCGAAAAGACAACCCTAACTTCAGAGCGCTTAGCTAACTTCTTTAGGTTGTGCGATATCTTGTGAAAGTATGGTGTGACGACTAGGTGCTTCGGTTTCTCGGCATCACGAAATAAATTTCTGTAACATAGCCTAGGCTTTTGTAAACACAAGTACGTTCATGAAGCTTTCATCATATTGTTGCTGCCATAAGCATTTATTTCAAAATGGTTCATATTCATTTATTGGTTTCTTTTTATTTGTTGGCTGTGCGAGCAGCGTAGCCAGAAACTTCTTTCAAGTTGAGGCTTTACCTTTCCTTATGCATGCTGGTGCATCTCTTTGTATGTGTACGTGTTTGGGGGGGGGGGGTGCACAAGCACCCCCCCCCCACCCCCTCACCGCAGCACTGCCTACGCAAGGGGTCCATGTGATTTTGGCAGCTGAAGTGAGTTCTGACACCAGCAAGACGCCCAAATTAAGCACTCCTATGGTTTTATGCTTGAAAGAAGTTTCTGCAGTGGTAATGTTTGGTCGGTGATGGGCTCTATCTCATAAATAAAAAAATGTTGCTGAGGCTTGATAAACCCCAGAAATGTAAGTATTTGTGAATACTTTATTTTTATCTTTTTGTTTGAATGTATACAATGTGCATTTATTACTGAATACTTTGCTTGAACATATCTACCTGCCTTGTGTTATGATCTTGGCATTGGCATCTGTTTACAGGCATAATTTGTAAATTTGTGCGCGCCATGATTTTTTATATCTGTATCGGGATGTGTATATAGGTTGCACACATTTTGTGGTGGTTGTTGTGTTTAGTTTTTCACGCATTCATTTCAAAGGTGTGCACAATGAATGTCTAACAATCTTTGTATTTGCTAGGCACATTGTGGAAATATATTATAATGCAGTTTTACAACATAATATTTTTATAACAAGCGAGCTGCGTTGTATTTTGCGTGTGCATTTTTTACTACAGGCTACAGTTTTGTCGAGCCTATCGCTTTACATAGGTACTTTACCTTATCGGTGGAAGGTAGGGGAGGTAATTCTACTTCTCAAATCAGCTTAGAAAAACTTAACAACCAACTATTGCCTCATTTCTCTTACCAGCACGTGCTTCAAACTACTAAATATTATTTCGTAATCAGGAGCAACCTGATTTTGAAAATAACACCTGAGGAGGTGTTATTTTCTTGAAAATAACACCTCTTTTTCGCCTTCACATCATGGTTTCAGGAAATCATAATCATGTGGGACTCAACTCCTACCTTTCACTGATGTAATTCTTGATCGATCATCATCCGCTGACAGCATTTGTATTAGATTTTGCAAAAGCGCTGGATAAAGTGCGTCATAAACTTCTCATCCACAAGTTAGGGAACTTAAATCGTGACATTAACCTATTAAAATAGATTGGATGCTTTCTTGCTAATCGCTTACAGTACCTTACCGCCAACGACTACATTCATAAATGTGCCATGTTACCTCAGGAGTGCCTCATGAGTTGGTCCTCGGTCTTTTGTTGTTTCTAATATATTGTTACGTGGAAAATAACAGTTGTCAATCCGCTGTTACGAAATCACGTAACAATATATTATTGATCTAACCTCTCAAGTAACTTCTAATATCCACCTTTTTGCTGATGATTGTGATACTTTTACAGAAATTACATTAGAGGACTATTGTTATCACCTACACTACAATTTAAATATAATATCTAACTGGTGCAACTTGTGGCTAATGGAACTAAATATTAACAAATGTAAAGTTAAGCATATAATTAGGTCACCTAACTCTTCTCAGGTATACTACTTAAATATTCTCCCTTGAGATCAAGTAACCTCGTACAATACTCAGGAATTCATATCGCACCCAATCTTACTATACGCATGGGCTTGTAATAGTGCAATGGTGACTGCCCGGCACCCTACTCAAGCCAGGATGTAGAAGGGGAATACCCATATTGACAAACAAGTTTTTTGTTATCTCGTTGAACATGAGCAAGGGTTCGCCTCGAGGTAGGCGGACTGTAGAGGCAGCAAGCCACCCTGGCATGGTCCTCTGGTGTCGTCGTCCGCACAATAAAAATTCGGCGAACGCTTTCCTCAAACCACATTCCCACAAACACCAATGACACGCTAGGGGAAGGGGGGTAGGATGGACGCCAACCATGGTCGGAGGCTTAGCCGAGCTCCCAACGAAGGAGAATGAACATTTTTCTGTCTGCAGTCTACCTCCCCCTCCCCCCCCCCCTTTTTTTTTTCAATAGTCGGCTTGACGGAAGGATAATAATTACTGCGGGAGCAGGTTTTTCCTTGCCGAAGTGCCGGTGTGTGGACAAGTGCGGAGGAGTCAAAATCCTGTCCGAGTCGGATACGTGGCAGGATTCCGGCAGTGCTTTCGGCAGACATAACCACAGCATGCAGCTAGCGACCCAGTGCTTCCATTTTGGACTCGCTCGCTTCATATAAGGCCTTATGTTGGCTGCTCTACGTCTCATCATATTTCGGTTCTGGCTTTACTGCGCATTTGCTCTTGAACATTATTTTTTGTGTATTCTCTTTCTGTGGTGTGCCTGGATGTTCTATTCACTCGTGTTTTTACCGATGAAACGGGCACATGGCAGAGGTTTTCCTACATGATTTATTTCATTACAATAATATCATAAGATGAGCAATGCGTGTGTGCGGGCGTGTCTACCCTCTCTATATGTAAAGTTTATTGGATATTGTGGTACCACTCAAGCCTCGTGATGTTTTTCAGGCCGCGTGCAGTAGTTTATTTGTGTTTTAGGCCCCTAAGTTATTACTGAAATATTTTGAATTTCTGCTTGAGCTTATCGGCAATGTGATTGCCGGGCATGTGTTGCAAATGACTAACGTTCAATTTCGAATCAACTTGACCTTATTTTCTTGGAGAATGCGAGAAACATAGGGGAAGGGGTGGCTTTGCTGTTAGTACCCTTAATTCCGCGTTTTTGCCGGGTCGTCTAACATTATCTTTGTTTTCTTCGGGCCTCTTTTTATTCATACTTTAACGTGTCTTTCTTTTACATCTCCAGATTTTCTTTCGTGAATCATCGCCGGCATTACTAAAAAGCGCGATATTGTCCGCAAAACTGAAATAACAAAAATGTTATACGTTATGCCTTATTATTTTGTTTTCGTTCTAGCTCTTTATTATTATGAAAGTGCCGCGAATTCAATTCAAGAGATCCTAACTCTTACTGAGCGCATTACCGATCATAATTTTCTTGCTTTTCTTTAGGCATACGGTGGTTGTGGGATCGTTTAGAAGCATGTAATAAACTGTTACATAGCCTAGGCTACTACGAATATAAGTATTGCTGATGACATTTTCTTTTATCATGTTGGTACTTATGTCGTTGCTGTAAGCATCTGCTTATGTGTAATTGTTTGTGTTTCTTTATAGTTTGATTTTTTTAATTTGTCTGGGGCAGCACAATGAACAGAACTTTTTTTCTAGAGGAGGAGGGGGAGCAGGTGTTTAACCATACTTCATTATGTTCGCGCGTATAGTTTATATGTGTGTGCGTACATAAACACATGCATCCACGCACTCCTGCATTCGCCAGGGGTCCGCAGCTGTAGTTAGTTCTGATAGTAATGAGGTGTTCATAGCACTATCATGGTTCTATGCTTGAGAGAACTGAAAGATGCAGCTTTATTTTAGTAATCTATGGTCCCGAAATGGTGATAGGATCTTTCTCACACCAAGAAAAATTGTTGTTGAAGCTGGATAAGGACAAAAAAATGTACTTGCAATGTAATTATTTCATTTTTTTCATTCTTCGTTTTGAATATCTCCACAGTGAATATATCTTTATACTATGCATGCATATACTTGCCTTGCATAGTTATGATCTTGACGTCTACATTCGTTTGCAGGTAAAGTTTGCAGATATGCACAGCATAATTTTGAACATCTGAACCGGGACATGCACATACGTGTCACACATTCTATTGAGGTGTTTGTGTTATTCAAAAAAAACTTTTTGCCTGATTGATTCCTTAATAGCCCACAATAAGTATCAAAAGATGTGTATATTTTTAAACACATTACAAAACATATCATAATATTAATTTGCAGCACAGGTTTGATTACAAATAAACTATGTCATATTTTGCAGGTATGCTTCTTGCTATAGGCCACCACTTTTTCAATGACAAAAATATTTCACTTTCCTCGGAATATTTTACAGGCTCAATATTTTCGGAACATTTTACGTGACTCAATCAGCACTACAAGTTGGGCTACTGTGATTCGGTTTGGGGTAGCAGCTATAAAATTCCGACGATAGAAAGACTTATGAAAATATACGAATGACCACATCACTGCCTTTCTCATTCCTATATTCGCTCGAGTACAAGTGTTTGCACAGTATTATACACTGCACCATAATTCAGAAGCATAGCCTCAGAGGAACGGGACTTGGACAATGTCGATAGAAGAAGCATACATAGTGTAGATGAACTGCATTTATACGTCTAGTGATGACACCTTCACACCTAGGATATTTTGCGTGCGCTGAGAGTTTCACTAAGCACATCGTGCTCTGGAGGATGCATCAAGGCCTTCAACGTGCACTTTGATTACGTTCAGGATGGTAACTATATGCGGATAAGGGGTTCTGACCCCCACGAGATTTTTTGTTATGCTTTAGCTTTTTCAGTTGATACAAAAGTATCTCCACGCCTTCACATCGACCACCGTTGCCAAAGTTTGCCGATTTACACAAACACAGGTGGGATTGCTTGAATGCTTTCAATTATTTTTTCGCAGTATCAACTTTTTAGACAAGCACGCTCCATGAACGATGATGGCACGAACGCAGATCAAAGCAGCAATTCAATTACACATAAATTTAATCTGCTACTTCAGGTGCTTATTAGTAAAGCACAACACACACACACAAAAATACACACACACACACACGCACGCACACACACACACACACACACACACACACACACACACACACACACATATTTACATATATATAGAAATCGATTGTGAAAATCGTGGTCAACTTCACTACCCAGAACATTTATTTATTTATTCTTGCTTTTCTTTTGGAAGTTATTAATTTGTGGAGTGCGAATTCTATACGCTTAAATGTAAGCATTTTGACTGAAATCTGTTGGGCTCGTTAGAAGATCTCAGAAGTTGGGAAGTTCATAGAGGGCCTGAGGTGTCAGGAACGACTTGGTAACTTCCTCCGGATATGTCTGTGTTTGTCACAAAACATATCCGTGTCTTCTTTTGCCAAAACTGTGGCTTTCCGTTTCCAACACGTTTCAAAAGCCATGAACGAATACTGAGGAGATTGTTCCTAGAGAGCGGTTCAAGTTTGTTGGCGTGTTGTAAATTTGCCAGGATTCGCGCAAGGACCTCCTTCTGAAATTCCTCTCTGTTTCTAGAATAAAAAAATCTGTAGAAATCGATCATATGGTCGGGCTGCTCAAGGGCTCTGCAAAAGCGCCACATTGCAGTTCTGCCTTCCTGACGTCGTTCTTAAGTTGGCGCAATCGTAACAAGAGGGCGTGAAAGTTTATTGCTGCCCGGCAAGATGCACGTTGTTAGCGCTCAGCGGCTGACTCCCATGTCGGGAACGCCAGTCCAAGCCTGTCGGCCGCTCAACGGGCTTTCTGAACGGAAACATTCGCTTTTGGCTATGTAGCTGGCTGGACACTCTTAAAACGGCAACTTGCAGACTACTCGCTGGTGTTGCTTTTTCCTTCGGCAGTAGTAGCAAGCGGGTGAGCATCGAAGCAGGCTTGCAAATCACCTCTAACCCTGATTTTCCGAGAATCGCGGAGAGCTCTTCACTGGCGCCCGGCACTTATGGGATGACAATGCGCTTGACTGGCTTCAATTATTTTTGCCAGTGGGGTGATCAGGGAAGGAAGGTTGTCGCGTAGTGTGTCTTTTGCGGGTCTCTCTACACGACGATAGTTACAGCGCGAGAACAAAACGACGACACAGAGACAAGAAGGACACGAAGGACACGAGCGCTAACTTCCAACTAAGTTTATTGCGCAGAGCGCGAAAATATAAAGAATAGACAGTAACCATGTGACAAAAACCATATTGCACAAAGAGCAGAACATGAGTCAGAGAAAAACAAAAACAAAACAACAAAATCACAGAAGAAAGGCAAAAAAAAATTTACAAGGAAACGAAGCAGAAAAGTAAAGATAATATAACTACTTGCGCGCACCGAAACCTTCGAGGAACCTTAGTTCCTTTTCGGACAGAGACACGGAGGGCCTGCTTGTCTCTGTGACGTCGTTTTGCTCTCGCGCTATAACTATCGTCATGCCATACCAACTAGCCCAAGCTGCCACACATCCCTCTACACGATACAGTGGTCGTTCTCTCAGTACACGTCGTGACACCCACTTATAATAATAAAAAATGCAGGCACAAACGGAAAAAAAAACAAAAGCCATCTAACCTAAATACACAACACTGGGTAATATTTTTGTCAGTCTTTGCCTCTCGAGGGAGCTTTACAAAAGTGTAAAAAGTGAACATTTCCGTGGCTAAAAGTAAAACCTGGTTGCTTAGATGTATCAAAACTGGTAAGTCAACTGAAAAAAAGAAGTGTTAGGAGTGCTTTATGCTGTCATTTACCATAATTGAAAAAATGCCGTAAGTAAATATTGTGTTACTGTGTTGCTTTCCGGCACTAAAACTCAGCTGTTGCTCCAGTAGTTGTAACACTATACGGTGGGTGTAACACTATACAATGGCACCAAATGTAAACATCAGCTTACTTTTTCCTGGAAGGAAAAATAAAAGCATATCGCTGCCACTATTGACCTCACGTTAGCAACTAATAGAATATTATCAATCAATAACTGCCTTATAGACTGATACAAAATGTTCTGCATCACTTTTTTTTTCTTGACTACAGCATGATTAGTGTTCTTGCCGTTGCCATGTTTATACATACAACAGCGAGACCATTCAGTAAAAAGGGGGATTATCATCAAGATTTTCCTATCTAATATAGGCAATACTTATGGTGCATTCATTCGTCAATCGCAAAATCAAGCTCACAACATCCGGGCGTAAGAGGAAGATGTACACTTGAGATGTACACATAAATAAACAGTGTGGGTTTAAAATTGCTTTTAAGATAAGCATGTTAGCCCTTACATCGTACGCCAACGACCCCATTTTATAGCTGCTTTATTGGTGCACAGGCCTTCGACACGTATATCAACAATGCGGAGATCGTTTCACATATGACTATCTGTTGCATAAAGCACTTCTAATGTGTGCAATAACACTATGAAATTTACTTTCACATGTTGCAATGAAATCTCACCAGATGAAGTGTTACATAAATAATTTATCTATTACTATTTTTAATATATCAAGGCAATTGAAATGTGCCAAAAACATAGATAAATACACAATAGTTTTAGGTGTAGCAAATCTTTTGTACAACACGCAACGCTGCATAATCTGAAGTTGCAAACCTCATTAATTTTATGTTGTCAAGTAGTAGTGCAAAAACAATCAGGGGCATGCTGTCCCTTGAAGCAGCCATTGTTTGAAGGAAAGTTTACGGAACTATGCTGGGTATCTTATAAAGTAAGACGCCTGCAATGAGATGCCAGCAAAATAGATGCTAACACTAAATTACAAAAAGGTCTACAAAAGCCGCTCCTCCAGCTTACACTGTAACTGTGCTGTCCATCCCGAGCATCTGTTTTTTTTTTTTTTCTATGAAACTATACTCAGCTCTTTATGTACATTTACGCCAAGAAGAAGCGCTACAAAGAAATAAGAAAGTGAAAGAGCTTCCACAAGAGATAACTGGACAGTACAATCTCGGAGCGTTTACTGTGTGGTTGCCAAGCATATTCCTTTCCTACCCCATGACTAGTGTATTGAACATATTATTTATTATTACTATTTATTTATAGTTACTGCAATCATCATTTGGTGATTTCAGCAGGGTGGTACATATACTTAGTATTAACAAAAACATGACAAAAAAGTGATGCAGAAAAGTAAGCAGAGCTACAGTCGGAGCTGAAACCACTTTGGTAGCTTCTGTAAGAGTCGAGTAACATGTTTTTAAGAGTAGTTCATCCTTCAGCCCCACCTATTTATTGGTCGCCCCACTGCAGTGGTCTAGTGGCTAAGGTACTCGGCTACTGAACGGCAGGACGCGGGATTGAATCCCGGCGGCGGCTGCATATTCAATAGAGGCAGAAATTTTGTAGGCCCGTGTGCTCAGAGTTGGGTGCACAATAAAGAACCCCAGGTGTTGGAAATTTCCGGAGCCCTCCACTACGGCATCTCTCATAATCATATGGTGGTTTTGAGACATTAAACCCCAAATATATATCAACCTATTTATTGGCCACCAGAAGTAATTGCGTAATCTACACGAAAATACATGCGCACGATGCGGTCAAGTATACAAAAGTATTTCAGGAGATATCTTTGCAATATTGAAACCATTTAAATTCTACGAGCTCTGTTATGTCTTTTCGATAAATCGTAGAAAAAAATGTAGCTTTTGTAATCAAAACTTTGCTGGCAATGCGAGAATTATTTACGTCCAGTACACTCAACACAAGATGCAATTGGTGCACATCGTGCTCAATATAGAAGGAAGAAAGAAATAAAGAGGTGGCTTGACGTGACACTTTTGAAGCCCCGTCATAGAAAAATTAAACTGAAACATGCTGGGAATCTATCAACAGCATGAAGCACGAGGGGGGTCGGCGTCTGATGATGTTAAATTGTGGGCAAAATATACACGCTCTCTTCTACGTATTGTTTCCTTTGTGGTGCTGAACACTATGTGCTACAGCCAACTATGAGAAACGTTTTCTCGGGTCAAAATAAACCTCGCTTGTGTTTTATAAGGCTATTAACCTAACAGGGCCAAAAGCAGAGCTCTTTCAAAGAGAATAGCAGAATGTAAGTACCTATATGTTCAGCAAATGAATCCCAGTGTCCAGTATAGTGGACACGGTTCTCCTGTGAAAATCGTTGTACTAACATCTTTCTTAACTTTTTGCATGCTTTTCAATAGCCTATTAGCTAAAAAAAGAAGATTAAAAACTTTGTTCTGCCTTAGAAAAAGTTCGGGTCGGCAAAAAATATGACTTAGCCACAAATTAAGTATTCAACCTGATATTATGAATGCTATAGATTACCTATGACGAGAAACAAAGTAAAGAATTTAATGCAGTTGGTCGTAGCTTCTTCGTATATAAATTATCTATGACTATATATTAAAACTGTGAGGACTTGAATTCAACCGAGCCAAAGAAACACAGAAGTCCTCAGTCTAAACAACCGTTCATGGCCGGTACGGAACCTGTTCGCGTACTCTACACCGGTCGGCGTTTAAACTGTGCGGGTAGGAATGCGCTGGCAGCGCGGCGCTATTCTTTGGTTCCCACAATGAGGGGCGGGCGAGAACAGGTTGAAGAGCGAAGCCATTTCTGTAGGGAACTCGTCAGCGTCATGGTGGGAGGAGAAAAGAGCGAGCGGGGGAAGGGTTCAACTTCATGCGGCACGTGATGGACATTTAAAAAACTAGCCCCTCGTGAGCCGGAATCCTGGCCTCGTGCGTAGTAGATACAAACTGTCAATCATTCGAAGCACATACCTGCATACCTGGGCACATGCCTGTTCACGGGTATGTGCTATATGTTTGGTGGAATTGGTTTGACGAGATACGAGAAGAGATAGTGACATTATTATTGTCATGACCCGAGAGTCATATTTGCGAAACCAACTCACCCACCATACCAACTTTGGTTTACCCCAGGTCAAAAGGGGTGATCACGAGAGTACCCAGATGTAGGGGGCTAGATAGATAGGTAGATAGACTGTCAAAGTGCCTGTAATATGCAATGAAATGCTTTGCACTTACAAAAAGTACACGTAATGAATATGGCATGCAGGGTCAGGAAATAGGTGAGAGTGAAGTGCCCTCCTGCCTCATCATGTGACTGCATTTTCTTTTATGTGTCCTGCCAAGTTGTGCAACAGTTAGAGAACATCAACTCACCTAAAAAAATTCTAAGTGATAAGGAAACTATAATGCACTCACGTTGTCAGCAGTGTAATTTTTCTATCTTGCAATACTTCAGCACATACTGTGCAAAGATAGGAGTGATATGTCTGGCAGTATACCGAGCTCTAGATAGGTAGATGTTATTATATGCACTGTTTTTGACACAGCCTGATGCTTGGCTATTGATGTCTATGCAACTGCCCAAAAACTTGTCAAGCCACCCACCGTATTAGGGCATCAGATGCAGCCGTAGCTACACGGAATTCCGAGGACCCATGTTCCCAGATGCAGACATCTAAGTATCTAGCAAGGGGATCTGCAGATGGAAAGTGGTAGGCATTGCGCTGCGGTCGGTCCAGAGACCACAGGCGGTGGTCATGCAGTTCTTCACTTGTCAGGCTGCCTGCATAACACACAGCACAATCATGTCATGACTTTGCAATCTGTTTTCAAATGTAATATAGAATGGCAAATTAAAAAAGCAGCAAAGCAAATTGACGTGGAAATTTTGTAGAATATGAAAGGCTGTTGCAACATGACTTCGGCGATAACTATGCCCCCAACCACAAAACGCACCAGCACATTAGTTCATATCATAACACATGGACTGGAGACAACAGTGGAAGCTTTTATCCTTGAAAATTTTTAGAACTATGTTGAATGCTAAGTCAGAGTGAACCTTAAATGTTGTAGTGGTATTGAGCAATAACCTCCAAGCCTGCACAGAACACACCACACAGTCAAAGCGAAAGCTTGAAGCGGCCTTTCTAGAGCTTTCTACAGTGAAAGCTGTCATGAGATCATAACAAGGATCGCGTGTGCCGTAGTTGTCTACCACCACCACCCGTGTCCATAACCGCTATCACGCAAAATCAGAAAAAATCAAACTTAGAGAATAAAGAACACCAAGGTCCCCATAGCATTCGAGCCCCGGTCCCCTGTGTACCAGCTTAGTGTTTTTACTACTGAGCCACGTCGGTGCTTGAAACTCTGTTTCATACTGACCCTAGGCAAATTTGATGTCGGGAAAAGAATCACGTTAAAATGAATAAGAGATTGATTGATATGTGGGGTTTAACGTCCCAAAACCACTCTATGATTATGAGAGACGCTGTAGTGGAGGGCTCCGGAAATTTAGACAACCTGGGGTTCTTTGACGTGCACCCAAATCTGAGCACACGAACCTACAACATTTTCGCCTCCATCGGAAATGCAGCCGCCACAGCCGGGATTTGAACGTGCGCCCTGCGGGTCAGCAGCTGAGTGCCTTAGCCACTAGACCACCGCGGCGGGGCAATGAATAAGAGAGCATTTTAAAACAGCCAAAAAAAAAAAATCAGACTTCAACCAATGCGAATTTCATACCGAGTGAGTGATCAAATTATTCAACCCATACACATGATGCTAAAGCGATGAAGTGGATACATGAGCGGTGTATCTGTGGCCACCACTGTGCACAAACCTGCGCAGCCTCCGTCTCATCACTGGTTAGCCCAGTGTGATACGGTCACTTGCTGAAACATGCTTTCGATAAGGGACAGCTTCATCGTAGCTTCACCGGAGTCTTACGTCACCACTGGTGGCTAACAACCCAAGCTGCCAAGCTTAGTTTCATTTATTGCTCAGTCAAGTTTGATGAGCATAGTGTCAGTTTGCTCGATTTGATGCCATATCTATCGATCAAATAAACAGTTATGTTTTCATGTTGGGATCCATCCTTCGTCGACCCGTTGTCCCACATATCTTATGGTCAGCAGAACGAAGCTCTCTTTATTCAGCACGAATGACCCAGGCAATTTCTGTCTTTGAAGTTCCATTCTCCCCCCATCTCTCGCTTCCTGAGTGTTGAACTGTTAGGCGTTCTATAATGTTCCGTTAACGTTTGTCTTCCGTTTGTATATATGTACTGCTAATGGGGATACATGCGTGTCCACTTTCTAGAAGTGCAACCAAAAGCAATACCGAGGCCTCTGAGAAAGCTCCGGCAATAATGGAGACCAACGGCAAGCAAAACCTGATTGCGGTCATGATCAACATTATGCAATTTGCTAGCTTAAGGTACATGTTCACATTCCCTACTTGAAGGTGGAACTTGGAGCCTTCAAAGCCTACATGCGTGATGCTGTGTCGTAGCGGCCACTTCAGATTGTCAGTGGTCACAATGTGTGTGATGTTTTTCGCGCACCTCAGCAGTCTACTGTTGCACAGTGCACACCATAGTCAGAGGCTTTGTTTTGCTTCATAAACAATGTTACCATGGTTTTCCGTCAAGGCTACCTAAAACACTAATAGGAGACTTACATCATCACACTTTCTCATGCGACCGGCTGAAGAGAACGCGAGTAATTCACTTATAATCAACTCATTTGCAACGCATCTCACTGCTTTGCTGCTTTCACTGCTCTCACCACTTCGTGGCAGCTATAGGAATTAATAAAACTGACGTCCTTTACATCCACGGTACATAACAACGCAATAGTAGCGTCGACTGAGGCATTTCTTCATAGAACGCAGGGCATCTGCTCTCGTTTTCGCTGTCGTTCTGGCGAATTAACCAGGAAGCAGTTTATGGCAGTTTGGTGACGGGTTTGACTAGCGGTGAGAAATTTATAGCTCTTTTTCCGAGTGTTCAATGCGCAGACACACCTAATATTTAGCTCAATCATTGTTTCACACAGGCTAGTTGCACCTGGTTGTGCTAGGTTGCCCAGCAAGCTGTACAAGACAGTTGGACTTTGCACTACACCTGTGCCCCGGTACTGAAATTACCGGCGGCGGCGCAGCAGTGTTTTAACCTCGGGCGGCGGTGCATGACCAGCACGGAGCTCATCAGATCCCGGCGGCGCAACACGGAAGAGGGGGAAGGGTTATACTCTAAAGTGAAGTGAAGAGAAGAGAGCAAAGATTCATTCGAATTGAGAGGAATAGAAAGAAATTCGCCAATACCATAAAATTATGGACTGTCATCTTGAGCAAAGCTCTGTGTTGCTAGATTCTTCTTCGATTCTGCGCAGTGCGCCATTGGTGCTCCATGGCTCCGGAGTATGGTGGTGTAAGCCACCTTTATTTTCCTGTACTGCCCTTTGCCCTTTTGGCAAGAATATGATAAGGACTGGAAAACCTGCCATCGCCAAAATGGAAGCATCCGATATAAAAAAGCGGCTCGCGAGCTTTCCGCCAAGAAAGGGAGCATGCTCTGCCACATTGGCAAGGGGCGGATTGGACCACCCAAAGTCTGTGACTCAGTTTCTTATGACGTCAATATTGTCCTAGCGATATTACGAGCAGTCGTGAATACGTTTTGACATGACTAGCACGCACATAGCGAGTATTGAAAAAGAAGGTGCATAGAAACAGCATCAGCAAGCAGCCCAGCATGTGACCGGGCGCTAAAGTGGCGGGAAGTCGCTATAACCGAACAAATTTTGTATGAAGGATCGGTAACGTTGCATATAGCTGCTCAGTGATAGATAAACCATATATCGCAACGGGTGCTAAAGTGGCGGCAAGTCGCTATAACCGAACAAATTTTGTCCGAAGGACCGGTAACGTTGCATATAGCTGCCTGGTGACAGATGAACCATATATCGCAAGTGTGCTACACTCAAATGAGTGTAACGTTTGCTTGTCCTCTCTCGTGTATTTATGAGTTTCAACAAGAACATGGCTCATGTCCAAGCACATCCAATTGCTTTATGCCACAGTGACCCCAAAGCAATGATTACCTTGGTGACAAAGCAAATGAAAGACAGAATGAAGAAAAAATTTATTAGTCTTTACATGTTCAATATATATATATATTGTAGTGAAGAGGAATGCCCACTACTGCAGCGCCATCTACACGTTGGCACGAGGCACGAGCTAAGACTGCCTGGTTGCTGCTGCGACGCTGCCCGTATACTCGACCTGCTCTTGCTGCTTCGGTAGCGACGCCTCTACCGCTGTTTACCTTGCATTTACATTATATTTTGGTGGAGAGTGCTGCAATCTTCCCCAGTCCCGGAACTCCGTAGCCGAAAGCTGCCGTCCGTCATGCCTGACGGCGCTGTCTTCACACCCGTGATTCAAAAAAGAAGTTCTGTGGGTCCGGTACACATATAACAAAAAAATAAAGGAGCACACTTACGAAAACTGGATAGTTTTTACTTTACGTTTCGGCCGTGGCACGGCCTTCGTAGGCAGTTCCTGACGAAGACCGTGCCACGGCCGAAATTTAAAGTAAAAAACTATCCAGTTTTCATAAGTGTGCTCCTTTATTTCTTGATTATATTTATATTTTATTTATTTAGTACATACTGCCAATCCCTTTGAGGATTATTGCAGGAAGGACACAGACTATAAATTTTCAAGGAAAAAGACAAAGGAAAAAATAATGCGAAATAACATAACTGCTGTTTTTTTTTTCTTTTTTTCCCCTTCTTGTGCTGAATGGCAAAGTAAAGATAAATATGAAAATTCACACATGATAAACATTTATACAAAACTGTGAATCTGTTTAATGCTGACAAATCATATTATATGAATATAATTGCGCTTATACAATCATAGTTACACGTTAGTAGTTACATATTAGCTTTACAAAAAATATGAAAAAAACACATTCTAGGCACAGGTATTGGAATGTAGGTAGCGGGATAAATACTAATAGTAATATACATCACCAAGGAAAGGCCCGAAATATTTGTAGTTTTATGTTTGTGCATCATGTAAGTAATTTTCAAGTAGTGATAGAAAGGTAGTTAGTGAGGTGGTATTGGCAATAGTGGAAGGTAAGTTGTTCCACTGTCGTATGGCTAGCAGAAAGAAAGAGTATTTAAAACAATCTGTATAAAAGCAATATTCATTTAGGGTGTATGAGTGCTTTAGTGGAGTTATTTTTGTGTCTGAAATAGAGATGTACTTAGAACTATCTATATCCCTGGAATGTACTGATTCTTTTACTTACCTAGGTGTTGTTCTAGACCACTGTTTAAATTGGCCGAGTCAAATAGAAACAGTCAGCTCGAAACTAGCTTCGAGTTATGTCCTTTTGCAAGCACGTGAATATTTTGACACTACAATTTTGCGCACTTTGTATTTTGCTTTAGTTAACTGGT
The DNA here is from genome assembly GCA_013436015.1 of Rhipicephalus annulatus. NCBI lineage: Eukaryota > Metazoa > Arthropoda > Arachnida > Ixodida > Ixodidae > Rhipicephalus > Rhipicephalus annulatus. The sequence goes on along the minus strand of WOVY01011134.1, from coordinate 249,762 downwards.
ACCATCTGTACTGCGTAGAGTCCTGGGGTTTGTCGTATGACACTAATCTTGAGCCAATACGATGGCTGCAAAAACGGGCTATACGTACGATTACTTTCTCACCATACTACGAACATAGCAAACCACTTTTCTCTAGGTTAAAGATTTTCTCTAGGTTAAAGACTTTACCATTTGATTTTGTGCGGGAACTAAAATCAGCTACATGTATTAACGGTGTCGTTAGGAACAATTAACTATTCCCAATTTCATTACTGTGTATTCCCCGACGCCAAACGAGGAACCAAACTTTTAACAACTTCAATATACCGCCCATAAAAAACGCCTATGGCAAACGTCCGCTACAATATAGCGGAGTGAAAGTTTGGAATGGCATACCGCATTATATAAAGAATACCCAGAACTTTTCCAGATCATTGAAAAAATACTACTTTGAAGCAATTTTCTCTGCTTGAGTTGACTGATACTTTAGGTTGTAATTTTTCATTATGTATATATGTTGCCCTTTATGTGTTTAGTGTTTTCTTTGAAAGATGTTTTCTTTGAAAGATGTTTCAATACCCTTGTTCTCTTTATTAAGCCATATAAGAGAACTACTATTGATACTTGCAACTACAAGTATCATTCTTCAGTTCTGTACGCCACTAATCACCAAATATTTGTGTTTACTACAAGTTATGTACCTTCCTGTTTTTCTATGTTCAATCGAATTCAAGTGACTGTTGTTAGCAGATAAACATTACTGCTTGTATGATGATATCAAATTTGAATTGTTTACTTCTGTTTATTTTTAATTAGAACTATCACAGTTTCAGTTATGTACTTTCAATGGGACCTGCACTAGCCTTTGGCTATGGGACCATACAGTTTGTGCTTATTTTGTATAAGATATGAGTGCAATAAAGATCATTCATTTAACTTGTTATGAATTAATTGATGAAGCAGTTTCAATCGGGTGAGCGCAGCGCAGTTTTCGATTGTGAGTAATCCAACTGATTTGATTAAAGCACTTGGAGAGTCTGAGAGTTGATATTTATTGAAGATGAGCCTTATCGATTTTCTTTGCACTCCCTCTATAATGGTGATTAATTTATTAGTCCATGGAAACCATGCCGGGATAGCATATTATAATACTGATTTACTGAGTGTATTATATGTAGTAATTTAGTCTCACGGGGCGCTTGACAAAGGGGTCGTTTAAGAAAAAAGAGCCGCCTAAGTGCTGTTGAAGTGATATTGTTCACATGGCAACCCCATCTAAGGTCAGACGTTATTGTTAGTCCAAGGTACTTGTGCTATGCGACTACTGTTACCGGGTCATCGTTTATGGCATAAGAAAACTCCTGTACATGCTGTTTCCTTGTTATTCGCAAAAGAACTGTGTTTTTAACATTAAGGCTCATTTGCCAGTTAGCACACCATGCGGAAACTGTCATCAGTGCATTATTTAATGTTACATGATCGACTGGAGAAGTAATTTCTTTGTAGAGTATACGGTCGTCAGCAAAAAGTCTTATGTTGACGGGGATGTCGGTGGGTCATTGATAAATATGAGAAATAGTGCAGGAGCCAAAGCGCTACCCTGAGGAACTCCGGAGGTGACATGAATAAGTTTAGAACTGGTGTAGTTAATTTGTACAAATTGCATCCAGTTGAATAGGTAGTTCTTTATCCATTCACTAATAGGCCCTTTGCCTAATGTGTGTTCAAATTTTAGCATTACTTTTGGTGTGATACGCAATCAAACGCCTTTGAAAAATCAAGAAAAATAAGGTCTGTCTGATTTTGTTGATCAATACAACCCGAGATGTCATGTATAAGTACAACAAGTTGAGCGACTGTAGATGATCCCTGTCGGAACCCATGCTGCGCTAGCAATAGAATGCTATTCAGGTCAAAGTAAGTATTTATATGTTTGAGGATGATATGCTAAAGTAGTTTGCATGGGGGGCTGGTAAGGGAGATGGGCCTAAAGTTAGAAGGTACGGTTTTATTTCCTGGCTTGTGGACTGGGATAATTTTTGTGATTTTCCAATCATTTGGTAGAGTACAAGTTGCTAAAGATTTTTGATAGATAATTGTTAGATAATAGGATATTTGCTCAGCATATCTTTTAAGAAAGGCATTTGGACTTTTGTCTGGTTCGGGGTGTTTTTTGCTGTCTAGTTTCAGTAGTAGATTCAGCACACCACTTCTGCTTATGTTCAGTGGTGCTAGAGCTATGTTAGAGGAAGTTTTAAAGCTCTGTAGGTGACCATCATCTGCTGTAAAAACGGAATTAAAGTATTCATTCAAGACGTTAGCTCTGTTTTCATCTTCCCGTGCAGACTCAGCACTGGGCTTGGCCTTTGGCAAAAGGTAATTCCAGAATTCTTGTGGAGAGGACTTAAAAAAGTTACTGAGAGTGTTACGAAAGTAATTATCTTTAGCTGCTTTTACCTTTGCTCTCATGATTTTTATGGCTAGTGTGAGCCTGTTTTGTGAGTTCTCTGAGAATTTGTTTTCAAATATTTTCTTAGCCTTTTCATCATTCTTTTTTCATGCATGATGTCGCGTGTAATCCAAGGATTACGTTTGTTTTTCTTTTTTGTACCGGAGGGCACATATGTATGGATGCTGTGCAGTACAATTGATTTGAATTCTTGCCAAATAATTGCTATGTTACTATCGGGAGCGTCGGTGAGATTTTCAAAAGCACTTAGTTCGCAAAGAAGATAGTCGAGTATGCTGTTATCATCTGCCTTCCTGAATTCGGAGTAAGTGGTGATTTGTTTTTACGGTAAACAGGCATTGTGTACAAGGAGGGAGCATAAGATGATTTGGAGGTGATAAGGTGTAGAATGCAAAGCGACGGGCAGGTGCCAGCACTGTGTTGTCTTAGCAAAACGTTAGAAACACTTGCCTTTTTAAGCATCACGTTGCACTGTGTGAGCAGCGCGATAAACGCTACGGTCCTTAGAATTACTTGTGTCTGTCTTCTCTAGTATAAAGGCACACATACAAAACATCCATGTGTTGTTATGGTGCCTTAGGTATGGACAATAATTGCTTTTTAATTGACAATCGCACAAGTATTAATGCTGAATCTTAAGCAATATTGGTGGGCGCTGCGAATGGGGTCGGCCGTTTGGTGCCGTTTGAGATATCGTTAAGGCCAAACAAACAGACAAATGCACAGACAGACCAAAAATTTTTTTGTCGAAGGTCCCCAAGAAAGATTATCGTCTTTAAAAACAACAAATTGTGGCGCGCCACCTTTAGGGTGCAGGGGCGGCGTGCCTGCTCTAAAAATTTCGACGGCGGCACCAAAACAGCGCGAAAAAACCAGGCGGCGGCAGCGCACAGCTCTACTTTGAACTACCCAAAACTGGACCAACAGGTGGGGCCATGTGCCTGCAAAATTCCAACACAGCCTTTTAGATGCAAGAAACAAACTTCAGGGCATGTTTAAAACAGCATTACTGATCAATTCTACCCTTTTTCTTTTGTCCATGTGCCTATTCGATGCCTGGCAAATTTTCTTTACCTTGTTTACTCGAAAACTTGACATTCATTCTAAACTTAGATGCGACTTATTTTTTTATCTGTGGCAAAAGGAATGGACGTATGGGATGTAAACAAAATGGTTATAATCTTTTTTTCTTTTGTTCATTCATGAGCCTGCCCCTTGATTTCACGCCGCAGCTTATTGCAGGTCATAGAAATAAAAGAATTGAGATAGCCTGCTACACACAGCAACGCCATCTGGTTTTTAATGCTGTGAGATATAAGATGGGGACAGCCCTTGTTGACGGTGGCCCTAATAGCGGAAGTTGCATTATCTCGTCAATCAGTTTGGAATGCCGTGACTTGAATTCAAGAATACACTTCTTTGACCTGATTGATATGTGGGGTTTAACGTCCCGAAACCACCATATGATTATGAGAGACGCCGTAGTGGAGGGCTCCGGAAATTTCGACCACCTGGGGTTCTTTAACGTGCACCCAAATCTGAGCACACGGGCCTACAACATTTCCGCCTCCATCGGAAATGCAGCCGCCGCAGCCGGGATTCGAACCCGCGACCTGCGGGTCAGCAGCCGAGTACCTTAGCCACTAGACCACCGCGGCGGGGCCACTTCTTTGACCTTGGTTGGTTGGACTAACACTTGCCGCAATGGCAACAGGAGGCGCTGACTGTCGCTCATATTTTTAAAATGCACATATATATCCAATAAAGTCCTATCCTACATATATATCCTATCCATATATATACATATATATCCTACATATATCCTATCCTACATATAAAGTCCTATCCTACATATATATCCTATAAAGTTGCGCGATTCTGTTCGAGAAATAAGAAGGCTGAATTCGCTAAAAAGGCAAGAAAGGCACGCTTGTCTACCACAGATATAGGGTTTTCTCAGAGCACAGGCCCTAAACCTGTGTATGTGAATGACCATCTCACACCAGAGCGAAAGCGCCTCTTTGCACAGGCACTTGCGCTTAAGAAGGCCAATCAGTGGAAGCATCTCTGGACTGACAATTGTACAATCAAAGCCAGAAAGGCGGATGACAGTCGCGTGTTTCGAATTGCATGCGCAGAAGATCTCCGAGTATTCTCCTAGTTATCCTATCAGTCCCCATTTTAAACTGACCTTAGATCAACATGGCTGCGTTCTCGTGCCAGCAAACATCAGAATTGCTACTCGAGAAGTCACCATCCCTATCACTACTTCACTTAAACATTCGCAGTCTTAGAAAGCACCAGGATGACCTTGTTGCGTTGATTTCCTTGCTTAAACATTCATTCTCTGTCATATGTTTATCTGAAACTTGGTTGTCTGGTAATGAGGATAACTTGTACGGATTGCCAGGTTATTATTCCGAATACTGTAATCGGGAGCTCTGTCGTGGTGGCGGTAGTGCCATACTTGTCAAATCATCCTTAACCTACACACGCCGTAGTGACATAATCTTTAATAATATTTTATGTGAATCTGTTTGGCTTGAATTCAACCATAGTGTTATACCATTGAATAGCCGTAGTACTATTATAGCTTCCATTTATCGGTCACCTTCATCGTCGTATTCCGATTTTTGTAATCAGTTAAGCATCATTCTTGATAACCTAGTGAGGGAAAACAAAAACGTTGTCTTATGTGGTGATTTTAATATAAACATTATTGATCCTGATAGTGCATCGTGCTTAGAATATATGAACTGTTTATACTGCTATGGCTTTACGTCGCATATCTCAGCACCAACTAGAAACGATTTACTAGGTTCGAATACCCTAATAGATCATATTATCTCCAACATTTCCACTGAACACGTAGCAGGTGTAATAGATCATAGCATTACAGACCATAATCCCGTATTTTTCATTCTGGGCTCCGAAAATACCAAGGCCAGTAACATCTCTACGAAACGCCGATTCGACGCGGACAAGTTTGTGCAAATAATTAGCACAGTAGACTGGACATCGGTGACTAATCTAGACTGCGCAGAAAAGGCTTTTGAGTCTTTCTCAGAAGTAATAGCTTCAGGTATAGATGCATCCACCACTTCCACTACTGTCACGAAGTGGTATCGTTCCCCTAGAAATCCATGGATAAGCAACTCGTTGTTGAAGTCCATTAATAAAAAGAATAACCTTCATAAGAAACTAAAGTCGCAGCCTTATAATCTCGCATTAAAATGCCGCTTTCACAAATACTCAGCAACATTATCTTCCTTACTTAGGTGTGCTAAGCGCAATTACTACCGGAATCTCATTGTAAAAAACACGGGTAACACGAGACGCTGCTGGGAAATCATTAAAGATTTCTTGAACATGAAAAAATGCTCAGATCCCACAATAAAAATAAAGCAAGGCGACGAAATGTATACCGACCCTGTAAGAGTGGCCGCCACGTTCAGTGAGCATTTCTGCAGCATCTGCGGATACGCAGCAATCACCAGGTCATTTACGCAATATACCACGGTGTACTCATTCTTTTTATCTTCATTCCACGTCTGCAGATGAAGTCCTTCAGGTCATCACATCACTAAAGACCACAAGTGCTGGTTTAGATAATATTGATCCTTTTAAAGTAAAGCTAGTTTCAAACTTAATATCCCCACCTTTGGCAGTAATTATTAACAAGCTGTTTTCAGCGGGTGTGTTTCCGAGCTGCCTTAAGGCTGGTAAAATAGTTCCAGTTTTTAAGAAGGGTAATAAGACTTTTGTACAGAATTATAGGCCAATCTGTATCCTGCCTTTCTTCGGTAAGGTAATTGAAAAGTTATTCCACATTAGATTAATGCGTTATCTGAAAAAATTTAATCTTTTATCTCCACAACAATTCGGATTCCGTCATGGATATTCAACTGAGCTGGCACTAATTACCCTAACGGAGGAAATTAAACAAGCTATTGATAGAGGGTTACTTGTGGGATCTGTGTTTATCGATTTGACGAAGGCTTTTGACACTATAAATCATCACGTTCTACTTGCTAAACTCGAATCATTTGGTATGTCTGGTCCGCCACTAAGTTTTATTAAGAGCTACCTCAGTAACCGGTCTCAAATGGTTCATGTTAATGGCCATCTTTCAACGCCCAAGTTAATTAACGTCGGTGTTCCACAGGGATCAATTTTAGGCCCACTTTTATTTTTGATGTTTATTAATGATCTACCTACAATTCTTACAAGGACCAAGTGCATACTTTACGCTGACGACACAACCATCTTTCAGTCATCTAAATCAGTTTCTTCACTCCAGTCTCACCTCAACACAGATTTACATAACATAACTTTATGGTGCCAGGCCAATTATCTTCAGATCAATGCTACTAAAACCGTGTTTATGTTGTTCCATTCCCCGCGCATTTCACTTGACATACAACCTTCCCTTCACATTGGTAATACCGTCATAAACATTTCCAGTGAAGCGCGGTTTCTTGGCGTCATCTTAGATAGCGAACTAAAATTTCATAAACATGCAGCATCACTCGCTAAAAAGATTGCATTTGGTATTCACGTTATCATCAAGACACGAACTTATTTTCCGCCTCACATCATACGTACTTTGTATTTTGCTTATATTCATAGCCATATTTCGTATTGCGTATCATCTTGGGCCAACACATATTTCACGCACATCGAACGTTTGCAGCGACTTCAGAATCAAGCAGTTAGATTAATGACTTTCAGCCCATTTTACTTCTCCTGCAGCTCGTTGTTTTCTCAGCTTAACATACTCCCATTGAGACAATTATTTTGTCATAGAATGTCCATTGTCGCCTTTAGACTCATCACGCATGACATTTTTATTGCATGCATTGATCATCGTCACTTATCTAATGGTAACATCACCAGGTTTTCTCAGTGCTATAATCTTCTTTTGCCGGCCGTAAGGACAAACTACGGCAAGTTCTCAACCTTATTTACTAGCATAGCCCTTTGGAATTCATTGCCTTTCGAATTGAAATCATCGCATAACATCCATATTTTCACTTCGCGTAGTAAGAAATATTACGTTCAGGAATTAATCAACTCATCCGATTTGTGTAATTAACTGTTAATAGCTCTCCACAGTTCTGTGCTTTTTTACTACTTCAATTTGCCATTGTATAATTGATAACACTGATAATGAAACGTGTTACATTTGTCACGTAGAGTTCATTAATATTGTTTTTTGTCTTAACTTGCTTTTGATTGTTTCCTTGTTATTTTTCAATAGTGAGTATTACCATTATGTTGTGTATTGATCGTGTTTTTATTGTTAATCAAGATTATTCATTATTACTCACAAGACCGTATACTATTGCTGTATTTTTTGTAATTACCCCATCCATGTAGCCATAGGAGGTCCCCCTGTCAGTTTCTCTGAAACTTTGGGACCTCCTGCTGTAATAACGCTAACCATGTAACTCAACTGAACTATTTAATAAACTTGACTTGACTTGACTTGACTAAGTGGACGGGGGGCTGACCGCCACTGTAAGTCAATCGAAGAGCATTGAAGGTCGCAGGTTGGAATCTTGCCGGTGGCAAGTTATTTTTTTGGCCCACTTTTATTTCTTCACATTCACATTCCAATTACTTCTAATAGGAAACCGTACACTATTCTTGGCACTATTGTCTATTAGTAGTTGTAATTATTAATGTATTTTATCGTCACTCCTTAGTAGATATAAACTGTCAAACACCTGTGGTGCATACCCGCATACAATGGCGAGTGGTACGTGCCACACATGTCTTAAGAAAAGGGTACAAGGTCGTACCCAACAAGATTTTCATGTTTCTCAGATCATGACCAAATTGTCATGATCGTCAAACCCTCTTAGCCTTTTCCAGTAATTCTGGTCCACTAAGGGTAAGGAGGTGATTACGAGAGCACTCAAACATGAGCAGCTAGCTAGCTAGAAGACAGACAGACAGTCAGACGGACAGACAGACAGACACAGACAGACAGACAGACAGACAGACAGACAGACAGACAGACAGGCAGACAGACAGACAGACAGACAGACACAGGACAGACAGACAGACAGAAAGACAGAGTGTCTACAGTACGCAAAAAGATGCTTCGCATATAAAATACCGTTTTCAAGGGTCACAACATACCTTAAACAGTACCACCATCTACCAGCTGATTGAATCGCCCAGCGGGCATCGTCTGTTGACAGGAAGAGAAACGTGCTGGCCAAGATTTGGCGAAGAGAACGAGGTGAGTCAATCTTACGAAGGACACCGTGAACTCTGCTTAGCTGAGCTACACTTGTAAATCTAGTAAATAAACGTGTTCTGTTGTCACAACTGCGATGTTTACAGTATTTTCGATAACTTGCCAGCACTGAGAGCTTGTGCTGTTGCACTGGATATGGCTAGATATTATGCCAATGTAAAAGTAAATGCAGAAATAACGATTGCCGATTTCGAGGACTATGTGTTTAAACTACAGGTAAAGGCCATTTTTCAGCTTAAGCTGACTGATTATCTACTGAATGGCTATCACGATCCCAGTCTAACCGTAAGCCATGCCAAGCCACGTTGCACCAGATCGTTTCCATACCATTTGAAAATTTGCCAGTCAGCTTTTTCTGCGACTACAGTAAAATGCCGAGCAAGCAACCCCTTCCCTTTTTTCAGGAATTCTGAATTAAGTGCCAATGACCACCAAGTGCCCCGACCCTCCCCTTCGGCCACATTTGTTTCATGACGAACATAACTTGTGTAAAAAGAACCGTATAATGACTACACTGAATGCGTATATGATCACTGCTTGAATGGTTACACTTGCATCAGTTCACCCTCATTGACATGATCAAGAAAATACATGGACTGTAAGATTATCAGTTCCATTCCACATTCCACCATTGTAAGCATGAGTGACGTGGACGAATAAAAACAGTAAATGAATAAAGCTTTATTTCATTAAAAACATAGACAAGCTATGTTATTTTTCCTATGCTCTCTCACCGCCACCTTGAATTTAGGTCCGGGAGTGAGCAAGCACCTCCTCCCCTCCAAATCTGGTCGGATAATTTTTCACTATAGAAAGAGTGCTAGCTTAGCATTTCACAGTAGGCTTGATCTGAGTCTCGCTCTCTTTTTTTTTCCTTGACGTGTGAGGCGTGATCTACTTGTATGGCTCCAATGCCACCCGATCCATCTGCGCCGTTGGTAATAACGATGAAACACGGAAATTCAAGACATTGACGATGGCGAAAACAGCCACCATTATTCGGCAGATTGAAGGCAGCCGACCTCAATCCTATATGATTGATTGATTTGTGGGGTTTAACGTCCCAAAACCACCATTTGATTATGAGAGACGCCGTAGTGGAGGGCTCCGGAAATTTTGACCACCTGGGGTTCTTTAACGTGCACCCAAATCTGAGTACACGGGCCTACAACATTTCCGCCTCCATCGGAAATGCAGCCGCCGCAGCCGGGAATCGAACCCGCGACCTGCGGGTCAGCAGCCGAGTACCTTAGCCACTAGACCACCGCGGCGGGGCGACCTCAATCCTATATTACTTGAGCTTATTTTGCTAAATTGGGTGATAATGAGATCGTCTGTCAGGCCCCCAACCAGCACAGGTGAACAGTGACTCCGATCAGTGACCCACACCACTGTTATCCCATGTGAGTTTAGCACAAGCTAACAGTGCTTGAACCAACAGTTATGGCCAAACACTGGCTGAAATACAGGCCAAATTGGTTGTTCTTCATCGAGCTTGTGTGCAGACGTAGTCTGGCCTGTTTTCCCAGCGACTGGGACAATAAGGATGCCTTATTTCTGGTGAATTCTTTTTTTTTTCAGTTTCTTTACAGTCGAACACAGATATATCGAACTCAAAGGGGATCGCAAATTAGTTCGATATATGAAAATTTCGATATAAAAAATAAAGGACTTGAGAGCTTACCTGTAGCAGATCATCACCTACAATAGGTGCATTCAAGTATGACAGCTACCTCCGCACACACGCTGCAACAGAATAATTTATTTGCGTGAAAAAAAATCACTAACCTTCGCCTGCTTCTTCGTTTTTGAAATGGTAAAGATTATAGTCTCAATCTTATCACAACTCGCAAAACGCGTCGTCTATGCACTCATCATCGTCTTCACCAGTTTCCGCAAGTTCCGCCGTCTCAAAGCCTGCCTTGCGGAAGCAGTTGACCACTGTGTCCCTCTTTATGTCTTGCCAGGCATTAAACATCTCCGCGGCAGAAAACTTCGCGGAGACTTCCCACCACTCCTTCGTCATCCACTCCTCGATGTCTTGGCTGCTGCCATCTTTGCTTTTGCCATAAATGGTTTTGCCAACAATGTTATAGCGCTGCTTAAATCAGTGAAGCCACCCGCTGTTATCGGCGAAGTTGTTTTACCGAGTACAGCGGCAAACCATTTGGCTTTAGCGATCAGCATCGGGCCATTCACCAGAATGTTCTTGGCCTGCACTTTTAAAAACCAGGCATAAAACCCATACATTCCCATGGACAGAAGAGCGCACATGACAGGCTCCTCACGTTTGCTGCTCTGCCGCCTTTGCCTTGATATCTGTCTTGTTTTTCAACAAGGTACTCAAGTGCTCTGTGGTATCTCGACTTTGTCTGCGATGGTCGAACATTTCTCGCCCACCTCAACACGCTGAATAGCCTTCAACTTTGTCGCAACGAGTCTTGCGCTTCTTCACGCTGGGCATAGTTACACGAGAAGTCGACCATTCAAGGAGGTCGCGACGACTTTGCACATCATGCACGCAAGAGAAAAATGCTGCCCATGCGGTGGTATAAAGGCGATGCGTCGGCAGAAGCAAAAAAGCGCTCACAAGATGATGGCTACCTGAAGGGCAACAGCAAAAGGCGCGAGCTGTGGTTGGCTGATCAAACCTCGCAAAACAGCAACAAAAAATCAAAGAAAAGGCAAAAGGAGGAACACGTTGGCTCCTTCGTTTCTGCTCTCCGAGCTGACGCGTACGCGATGAAAGCATGAGAGAAAGAGAAACGAAAAAAAAAGCCGTTCCGCAAGTTGGACATTGCCCTTAACTGTTTTCGAGCGCTGCGGGTTGTGGCGGAGGCATGGTGCCGTGCAGAGGTCACTGGGCACTGCTGTGAGTGCCAGAAACGCGACTTCCAACTCGCGCGCGGAGCCGCCCTGCCACAGATATCGGGGGTATGGGAATGGGGTAAGTTCCAAAGCGCACCTTCCAGCTCGCACGGTGTTCAATATCTCCGAAGGTTGTTAAAAATACCCTTCAATATAAATGTGTAAATTTCTATACTTTTTCAAAGGAATTTCAAGGAGATAACTTGCGAGCTCCATATACCCGAAAATTCTATATATGTGGGTTCGATATAACCGTGTTCGACTGCATTGTTCCGACTTTTCAGCGGTTCCCACCGGGTCTGATTAAATGGTCGGTTAATTTATACGTGCCGATGCCTACCAAGATAGTGCTAGCAATTACAAGTGTACCCTTACAATTATTGTTCACTGTTGTTTCTCAAGCGATCTCTTGTCCTTGTCACTTCTTTACTCTGTGTTAGTGATATTTCGTGGTTAAAGTATGTCATTAAGCAAGTACTAAGTAGGCCAACAATCAGTCTTGATATAATATATTTCTAGTGCAACTGGCCTGTCTTCATGTCTGTCTTCATCAGACTTGCTATCTAGCACCGACAAGATTGTCAGTTCCAACGTTGCAACTACCTGCCATGCAAGATACATCGGTTTCTCCGAGAAGAAAGGACTTGAAGTGAGTTCCCTTTTTGGTCATGCTGCCCCATCCAGGGAACACAGTGCTCGCCTGTGCGAAATTTTGGGTTCAGAATCGTGGAGACATGTGCGCTTACTTCATGACTGGCTACACATTATGAACCTGAAGAAGAATATTCCGTGGGTAGCGGAAAAAAAATTAAGAACCTCCAGATGAATCATCCATCATATGACTGAGTACTGGTGCCACTTGTCCTTGTCGTTTCTTTGCTCTGTGTTTGCGATATTTTGCAGCTAAAGTATGTCATTAAGCAAGTATCAATTAGGCCAACAATCAGTCTTGAAACAATCTATGCTTTCAGTAAACCGGAACTATAACGAAAACACAATATTCAAGGCATGTTTTCGGGCATCAGGCCTGACGGTTGCTGCACCTTAAGGCTAAGTTGAGGTGCCACAATGCAGAACGGCTGTGATAAACGAATTTGACGTAACAGAGATGGTTCAGATAAGAATGGCCCAATAATAATAATATTATTTTAGTAATACAAAACTACCAATAATAATAATAATATTAATAAGAATAATATTATCTAGGACTTAGTGTACCAAAACAACGATATCATTACGAAAAACGCCGTAGTGGAGGTCTCAGAAACTTTTGACCATCTCGTGTTCTTTAACATGCAACGACATCACAGAATACATGAGCCTCTACCATTCCACTTCCATTAAAATGAAATCAACGTGACCGGGATCGAATTCGCCAGCACCATAACTGCTACGCCACCACGGCGGAGCAGGATGGCGAAAGTAAGCAAGTTTGGTACACAATGACGCAAATGGCAAAGTTGTTCCAGCCCTGCTTTGTGAATTAAACAGCCGGTTTACTGTTGGACACAGGGGCACTACGTTATGGTCGCCATGTTTACTTTGGAAAATGGGTGTGCTGAAGATAAGATGCTCTCAAAGAAACAAAAGCGAAGGCATTCTTGAAACAATAACTAAGTTTTACTGTGACTTTCTTGTTAGCTGAGATACTAGTGACACTTGCTGACGATTTGGAAAACAAAATATAAATCATTACCTCAGTGTTAAAAAATTCATCCCTCCTACATAACCTTCTGCAAAATCATAAATGCTCATTTGTAGCTTCAGTTTGTGCAAAAACTAACGTGGGTTATCACTAGCAGTACAAGTGTACTTGATTTTATTGTGATAGCAATTACATTGACACTCTTGACTGGATTTGGCCGCCAACATCAGTGTCGTCGTCATTCACTGTATGTGTATATGTATCTATATGACAACACAAGAACAAAAAATATTCCAGAAGAAGACTCCTGCACGCGAAATCGAACATCCGACCTCTTGCTTGTGAGTGTGAGGCATTAGCTACTGAGCAACGAAGGAGTACCTCCTTTAACGTTGAAGCGGCAAACGGTGATGCTACCGAGCTCTTCCGATTTGGAGCAATTTTCGGAGCAGCAAAATTTTCATGTTGGAGCACTTTGGAGCAGCAAAACTTTCCATTTGGAACACTTTGGAGCAGCTAAATATGCTATTTTGCAGCACTTTGAAGACGCAAAATTTTCTGTTTTAGATCAATTTGGAGCATATAACTTCAAATCCTGGAGGAGAAGCAAGTTGAATCACACACACACACACACACACACACACACACACACACACACACACACACACATGCACGCACGCGTGCACGCACACGCACACGCACACAATGTGTGAAAAAAAAAGTGTATAGTTAAGGGCTTGTTTTGTATGTTTTAGCACAATATTAATGAGATCTAACAGACATAATGCCAAGGAAAGTATAGGGGGAAGTTATTAGACCGAATTGTAATGTAAACGAGAAGAAAGAAAAGTGGGTAAAAAAATAACTAATCGTGGGCAGGAACCGATCCTGAGACCTTCAAATACCGCGTTTGATGCTCTACCACTGAGCTACCATGGCGGCTATCCTCCCAGCCACTTTATTGGGTATATATATATATATACATATATATATGTGTGAATTTAAACGTGGGAGTGTCAGTCAGCGCCCTCCTCCCAGCCACTGCCCAGTACTGCCCAATTTGAAGTCTAGCCCTTTGGCCTCTGCAACGCTCCGACGACCTTCAAGAGAATGATGGATGTGTTCCTTCAAGGATTTAAAGGTCGACATGCTTGTGTTACGTAAACGACGTGATCATCATCTCCCCTACCTTCCCAACCCACCTTGAACGCCTTTCGAACATTTTATCGATACTCCGAAGGGCTGGCCTGCAGCTTAATTCCTCCAAGTGCCACTTTGGTCTTTGTCAAATTACCGTGTTGGATCACCTTGTTGAGACTGCCGGTGTACGACCTGACCCAGCGAAAGTACGCACTGCAAAGAACTTCCCAGTCCCATGTTCTGTCCATGATGCACGCAGTTTCATGGGCCTCTGCTCCTACTTTCACCGGTTCGTGAAGGACTTTGCGACACTCACACGCCCACTCACTGACCTTCTCAAAAAAGACGTCTCCTTTTGTTGGGGCCCTCTCCAAGTTGACACCTTCTCTCAGCTAATCACCGCTCTAAAGACACCTCCTATTCTTGCACATTTCGACCCCCGATGCTCCTACAGAAGTGCACACAGACGCGAGCGGTCACAGCATTGGTGCAGTTTTGTTGCAAATTCAGCGGGGCAACGACCATGTAATTGCGTATGCAAGTCATCTTCTTTCAAAGTCTGAACGAAATTCCCCTATAACAGAACAAGAATGTCTTATTTTTGACTCGGTGGTTTCAAAATTCCATCCTTACTTGTATGGCCGCCCTTTCCGTGTCATCACAAACCAACACGTGCTGTGTTGGTTTTTTATTTCAAGGACCCCACTTGGACGACTTGGTCGTAGGGCGTTATGCCTAGAAGAATATTTCTACTCAGTTGCTTACAAGTCTTGACGTCTCCATATGGACGCTGATTGCTTATCTTACTACCCTATTGATCAGCCTGATGAATCGGCCTTCGAGCCTAGCCCCAGCGTAATGTTAATGTCTCAGTTTTTTTAGATTATTGATAAACAATGTTGTGATGCTTCCCTGTGACAACTCATTGACTGTCTCGAATTTGCTTGAAGCAACGCGTTGCTTCGCATGTACGTCCTCCTGAATGGCATGCTGTACCGTCATAGCCTCCAGCCAGATGGCCCTGAGCTCCTTCTTGTAGTGCCGAAACATCTGTGTTCAAATGTGCTGCATGAGCTCCATGATGAACCAACTGCTGGCCATCTGGGTGTATCTCGGACGTATGACCGTGTTCCTTGCCGCTTATTTTGGCGCGGTCTCGCCAGGTGCGTTTGCCATTTATTTATTTATTTATTTATTTATTGATACTGCAGTCTAAAGCAGAGACTACAGCAGGTGTGATACATTGAAACATGCTATCAAAAAAAGGCCCAATAGTTTAAAAAAACACATGAAGTGAAAAATACAATGCAAACAGATAAAACATTAAGGTTAAAAAAATGAATAAGAACACAACAGAATTTAACATCAAATAGTAATTGTAAAAGGCAAGAGTACAAGAACAAGCTCAATAAACACAAAAAAGAATATAATTTCAAGGAGAAAATTTATCGAATGGAACAAGAATATGCAATAAATTAGAACACATAATAAAAAAAATATATTAAATGGTGCTAACGAGCTACTGCAATTATTTTTCAAACAAAGAAAGTGAGGGTTGTGTTACAATATTGTTGGGGAGGTTATTCCAATCAACAATAGTTCTAGAGCAAAATAAGTATTTAAAGCAGTTATTTCGTGAAAGTAAAGGGGTTATCATGAAAGAATGCCTTTGCCTCGTTTTGTAACCATGAAAATAATTGATAATGGAAAAGGAGTCTATATTATATTGCCCTTTAACTATTTGGTAAAATAATTTTAGCCGACAAATTCTACCCTTATTGCTAAAAGGGCAACCCAGATCGTTTGATGAGTTCAGTAATTGATGAACAACCACATGAGTTATATATGTAACGAACAACTTTTTTTGTATTCTTTCGAGTTTGCTGATATTTGTTTTGGTGTATGGGTTCCAAATTGGCCTGGCATATTCAAGCAAGATATAATGGACTGATATGAAAAGAAACAAACGGAAAAAGTTGATGATTTTAAGGATTGTCTTAATAATAATAATTTCCGCAATGCCTTATTCGTAACAACATCTATATGTTTCAACCATGATAAATTATTTGTGAACCAAAGACCCAGGTACGGTATTTACACTCATCGACCTCCGAGAGGCTATTTCCGTTTGCCCCGTAAGGAAAAAAAAGTGGTTTCTTTTTGTGAATTATTCACATAAAGACCGTCTTCTCATAATTATTAGTCATTTGCCACTGATCACACCATAATAGAATTTTTTGGCAGTTTTCATTTAATTTTTTTTGATCCTCGATTGACCCAACTGTTTCATAAATCATGCAGTCATCTGCATAGAGTTTAATCTTAACATTAATATCAGAGGTCATGTCAATTATAAATATAAAAAATAATGAGGCCCAAGCACGGACCCCTGAGGTACACCAGAAACAACATCAACTCGACCTGAACAGGTGTTATTTAGAGAAACTTCTTGGTCACCAGGTAAGCTCTAATCCATGCTAGTAGGGTATTATTTCTTAAAATAAAACCTAGTTTGTGAAGTAATTTATAATCCGATACTTTATCAAAGGCCTTACAAAAATTCATGTAAATAGCGTCCGTCTGATATCCTTTATTTATACCTTCAGCAAAATCATGCGTAATTCCAACTAATTTTGTACTTGTAGAATACCCACGTCTAAAGCCATGTTGTGCATCTGTTAAAACTTTATACTTATCAAAAAATTTGACTATAAGTTTATAAATTATGTGCTCGAAGATTTTACATGAAGTAGATGTCAAAGAAATGGGCCGATAATTTGCGATGTTGGATTTATCACCAGATTTAAAGAGTGATTTGATTTTCAAAGTTTTACAGTCCTCCGACAACGAACAGTTAGCGAGAGAGTTTTTAAACAATACGAGTAAATACTTCGCACACCACTCTGCATATATATTTAAGAAGGAGTTTGGGATATCGTCTGGGTCAAGGGGATTTTTTAACATCTACGTTAATAAGAAGGTTTATATTACCCTGCTCAGTGAATCTCACATTTGGCATAGGTGGCAAAGACATACAGAACATTGGAAGAAAATCATTATCTGTTGTAAATACAGATCTAAAGTGTTTGTTGAAAAGCAGACAAAACTGTGTCATCAGCAATGATATGCCCATTTAGTGAAAATGAGGTAGTGCTACATGAACTCGGCTTAATCGATCTCCAAAACTTTTCAGTTGACGCCTTAATAAAAGAGGGAAGTGATACACCATAGTATTTCGCTTTATCTTCCCAAGTTTGTAATTTCAGTTTTGTTGCTAATGTAGCAATAGAATTATCTAGTGAAGAGCAAAACAGATTTCTGGCCTTTTTATTTTTCAGTCTCCTGAGTTTGCCTTGTAGCTGGAGGGTTTTTCGGGTGATCCAAGCATTTTTCCTGAGTGATATTTTAGTCATTAGTGGCACATAACATACTATACATTCCTTAACAACATTTTTGAAAGCTAGCCATAGATCGCTTATATTGCTCGTGTTTTCTCAAAAAGCATTAAAGGAGGGGTCTAAAAAGTCAATGATTCACTCATCATCAGCGCGAGAAAAGTTCGGGTACTGGTGATTGAAAGCGAGCTGATCATACGGAACATCAGTTAAAGTTAAAATCACAGCTTCATGAACAGATATTTCCAGTACAACATCACACAATACGTCATTTTTAATAGTACCACTAACAAAAAGAGATCTAGGATTGAAAATGCACTTTGAATTCTAGTAGATTGAGATACAATCTATAGCAAATCGTAAGTAAAAGCATAGCTTTTAATTAAGCACTTTTGTGACTTTGATCAGAAGACTGCGTAGAGAAAGCGTTCCAATCGATATTTGAAAAATTGAAATCACCTGCGAGAATTAATCTGTCTTCTGGTTTTATATGACAGGACATGTAATCATCAACATTTTCAAGAACCGAGACAGAGGAGTCAGGTGGCCTATAAATAGCTCCGAGAACGTATCTCAATTTGTTAAGAGATGTAGTGCAAAAAATGCATTACTCTCCTGAAATTACAGGCATTCTTACAAGTTTTAAGGGTGTCCTAAATAATATAGCGACCCCTCCCCCTCTTCTTTCTCTATCTTTACGAAAGCACATGTAGTTTTTCGGAACAAGTTCGCTGTCAAGTTTCTGTAAGCACAGCAATATCTGGTTCATGGGTAAGAAACAAGGCTTGAAGCTGTACAGATTTATTTACAGTGCTATGACAATTTACGTTAAGGATAGATAAATTTTGAGTATTCACTTTTTGTTGTCATTTGTTACGCTTTGAAATATAATACCTCTTAATGTTGGTTTCATCCCAACATTATAGAATGTCGTCTACGTACAGGTTATCATAAACCAGCTTGACTTTTAAACCATTTTTCTTTTCATGTGTTGCGGTTTGCCACAATTTCTTGCGGGTTTCTCTAACGCCGGAAGAAAAATCTTCTGTGACTGAAACAAACGATCCCTTTAGTTTAAAACATGCCTTAAGTATTGATGTCTTTTCTCAATAGTCTAACAATTTTATTATCATAGCACGATTATTAGCAGATTTTTTACCTAGTCTATAACACCGCTCCATGCCATTGATCGTCGCTCCATGCCATTGATCGTAACTCGAAGTTTTTTTTAAGAACAAGTCCTCCTGAATATTATTGGTTAGAGTTTCAGTTGTTTCGAAGACGGCTTCTTCAATACTGAAAATTATTAGGTTATTTCTCCTGCTTCGATTTTCAAGCTCTTCATTTCTTCGCAATGTATCCTCCTGCAATAAATGCCAACGTAGGAAGCAACCTATTGCGCCCCAGCTGAACTTCGGCCGATCTCCATCCCAACTGAATCTTTCTTCTGACTTGGTATAGGTCTTCTCAGTCCTTTTCCTGAGTCAAACTCGGGCAACAAGTGGGTCACTGTTGCTATAGACTATGCGACAACGTATGCTATCACTTTAGCGCTCCCCACCAGTACCGCTACTGATGTTGCAAATTTTTTGCTCCCTGATGTCACCCTACACCAAGGCGCTCCTCCCCAATTGCTCACAGATCGCAGCCATGCATTTTTGTCCCAAGTAATGGACAATCTGCTGACCACTTTCTACCGTCCCCAAACAAATGACCATCCCAAATGCCTAAATCACACCTTCACAGGTATGCTCGCGATGTATGTGTCCTCCGACCATCATGACTGGGACCTGGCGCTACCTCTCTTGACCTTCACATGCAATTCTTCGGGCCATAAAAACACTGGTTATTTGCCCTTTTATTTGCTCTATGCCTGTGATCTGACGTTACCACTGGACACTCTACTTTTAACCACTACAACACCGACAACCAAATATGCACACGACACTATTGCTCGAGCCGACCACTCACGTCACATAGCTCGCTCTATACTTTCAGCTTCGCAAGCCACTCAGAAAGCCATGTACAACAGCCGGCATGTCAATGTTTGCTTCTCACCCGGTTCTCTCGTTTTCCTAGCTGTGGTGCCCAGTTCGTCGAGTTGGCTTATAACAAAAATTGTTGTCTCGGTACATGGGTCCTTGCCATATCAACCGCCAAGTAACTGATATCACCTAAAAGATGAATCCTGCATCTGAAACCACCCTGCCTGCAACCGCACTCAGTGATGTAGTGCCCGTCAGCAGGCAAAGAACCCTACCGTCTACCTGCTGAAAACCGTAATTAATGTGCACCAAGACCCGGGGGTAATGCTACATAGCAGACATATCAGCAATCAGAAGAGGACCCCAAAGAAGTGGGATGATCTGTCCGCTGTGCGTGCTGTCCTCCATCTTAGTCGATGCTATACGCATCAGTGTCAATATAGCTTATGAATAGACAGGACTTGTGTCACTTTTACAACAGCCAGCAACATATTATCAACGCAACAATATTATCAGGATAGCGCAGTAAATCTGGTTTGGCACACTTTAGTGCAGTTCGCACAGAAGTGAGATCACTGGGCAAGCCAATAATGATCATCATCATCTTCCTGACCATGTCCACTGCAGGGCAAAGGCCTCTCCCATGTTCGGCCAGTCAACTCGGTCCTGTGCTTGCTGCTGCCAATTTATACACGCAAAATTCTTAATTTAATCTGCCCACCTAACTTTTTGTCTCTCCCTAACCCGCTTGCCTTTTCTAAGAATCCAGTCAGTTACCCTGAATGATCAGCGGTTATCCTATCGATGCACTACGTGCCCGGCCCATTTCCATTTCCTCTTCCTGATTTCAATTATGATATCCTTAACCCCCAATTGTTCCCAGATCCACTCCGCTCTCTTCTTGTCTCCTAAGATTACAACTACCATTTTCCTTTCCATTGCTAATTGCATCGTCCTCAATTTAAGCTGAGCCCTCTTTGTAAGTTTACAAGTTTCTGCTCCCTAAATAAGTACCGCGCAGCTGTTATATGCCTTCTTCTTGAGGGATAGTGGCAATCTACCAGTCATGGTTTGAGAGTGCTAGCCAAATGTGCTCCACCTCATTTTTATTCTTCTAGTTACTTGAATCTCGTGGTTCCGCTCTGCGGTTATTACCTGCCCTAAGTAGACATAGTCTTTTACAACTCGAAGTGCACTATTACCTATATCGAAGCGCTCAACTCTTTCGAGGTTGTTGTACATTACTTTCATTTTCTGCAGATTAATTTAAGACCAGCATTTCTGTTCTCCTTGTCTAACTATGTAATCATGAGTTGCAATTAGTCCCATGAGTTACTCAGCAATGCAATGTCACCGGCGAAGCACAGGTTACTAAGGTACTCTTCATTAACCCTTATACCTAACTGTTCCCATTCTAGGCCTTTGAGAACTTCCTGTAAGCACGCTGCAAATAGCATTGGAGAAATTGTATCCCCCTGCCTTACTACCTTCTTCACTGATATTTTGTTGCTTTCTTTATGGAGTACTATGGTAGCAGTTGATCCCCTGTATATTTATTTAAAATGTTTATATATACTTTGTCAGCACCTTGACTTCGCATGCTTGCATGACTGCTGATATTTCTACTGAATCAAACGCCTTTGCGTAATCTATGAAAGCTATGTATAGTGGTTGGCTGTATTCTTAGCATTCCGCTATTACCTGATTGATAGTATGAATGTGGTCGACTGTTGAGTAGCCTGTCTAAATTCCTGCTTGTTTCTTTGGTTGATTGAATTTTAATGTTGTCTTAATGCTGTTAGCAATTACCTTTGTAAATATCTTGTATACGAAAGAGAGCGAGCTGATCGGCTTGTAATTCTTCAAGTCCTTGTCATCACCTTTCTAATGCATTAATATGATGTTAGCATTCTTCCAAGATTCTGGTACTCTTCTCATCAGGAGACACTTCATAAACAGGGTGGGTAGTTTTTCTAACACAATCTGTTTTTGGTCTTTCAGCAGATCTGATGTTATCTAATCCTCACCAGAAACTTTGCCTTTTTGCATTCCTTCCAAGGCTTTTTTGACTTCTTTTATCATTACTGGTAGGATGCTATCTGGTTTACTGCCAGTTCTGAGTTCCCTAAACTTAGACACTAGTTCGTATTTAAAACAAAGGAACACTCGCACCGTCAGGGGTAGCCATGTGGGCCAGTTTCTCGCAATTAATGCCAGGGTAGACGGTTTTAAATATTCGTTCCTACCGAAAACAATAGAAGACTGGAATGCCCTTCTACAGGCTGCAATTCCCGCAGTCATAGTTAATCAATTTGAGTCGTCCTTGCTTCGTCATTATTCACTTATAAGTGATTAATAGCTGCTGTAACGTTTTATTCGTGTGTTCTTGCATTTTCTTGTGCTCCTGTCTTGTGCACGCGCTGTACACATGTTTCTTGGTGCAGTTCCTGCGCATTCCATTGCAGAATACTTGCTGCACTGTTTGTATGCGGGGATGTTGTGCGTGGCCGATGAGACCTCGGTTGTTGAACACGTGTTGCTTGTCTTCGTTGTCGCTATTGCTTGCCACTGCGTGCAAATGGTATCTGTGCTAAAATTTGCTCTTGGATTTGTCTAGGAAAATGCGTCTTTGTATCGGGCTGAGAAGTATTTATAGTGTTATTTCTTTTGTTGTCTACCACCCTGTAACGGCCCCACTGGGGCTAACAGTATCAATAAATAAATAAATAAATAAATAAATAAATAAATAAATAAGGTCGTGGTTGTCTCGGCGACTGTACATATCGCTGTAAAACTTCTCCGCTATTATAACTATCCTATCCATATTGGTAGTTATTTTGCCTTTCTTGTCCCTTAGTGCATACATCAGGTTTTTGAATATCCCAAGTTTCCTCTTCACTGCATTGATGCTTTCTCCGTTCTTTGAAGCATGTTAAATTTTCTCCGTGTTATAATTTATTACATTGGATACCTTACGCTTACTAATCAGCTTCGAAAACTCTGCAAATTCTATTTTATTTGTTGTATTTGAGGCATTCATGCTTTGATGCTTCTTAATGAGGTTCTTCGTCTCCTGGGAGAGCTTGCCAGTGTCCTGTCTAAGTAGCATACCTCCATCTTCCACTGCACACTTCTTAATGATTCTCGTCAGATTATCATTCATTGTATGTATCCTAAGGTTGGTTTCCTCACTAAGAGCCGAGTACCTGTTCTAAAATGAGACTCTGAATTCCTGTACTTTCCCTCTCAGTGCTAGCTCATTGATTGATTTCTTGCGTATCAGTTCCTGTCTTTCCCCCTTCAATTCTAGGCGAATTCGAGACCGTACCATTCTATGGTCACCGCATTGTATCTTGTCAAACACTTCAACATCATGCATGATGCCTGGGTGTGCACTCAGTATAAAATTTATTTATTTCTTACTTGGGATGGGATGCGTAAGCTCCAAAAAGCCTCTGGGAGTGTGCATGTGACCATATGCACAGTCCCAGAGGTCTGGGGGCAGTCTCGTGGGATTGAAAGAAGGGTAGTGGAGGCCAACTGTGTGATCAAGGGTATGAGCCGCCAACTCGGATACAGCCTAATGGAGGTGAACCAAGACGTGTACGAGCCCAGCGCTCACCCCTTTGCACAGGATGGCATTCACCACAGCGGTGCGATGGGCAGGAGGGTCGGTAACAGAATGGGTCGCCAAGCCATAGCCTTTTTAGGACCCAGAGCCCTGAGGCCAACAGTGTAGCCAAAGACGGACCTAAAGGGGCACAAATATTCAAGCCACGCGGAGTCCGTGGAAGAAGAAATCGACGTAAGCACAAGGGCCGAGCTAAGTGAGATATGGGCTATATTAACATGCAGGGTGGCAGGAATAGGTTAAAGTGGGAAAAGATAGAAGAGCAGTCTAGGCAGGAGGAGTTGATGATATATGGGGTTGTGGAGACATTTTCGGGACATGGAGCAACCACCTCGCAATCCAAACTACGCATGGGAATATATGTATTGCAATAGAACAGAAAGCTGCAAAAAAGGGGGTGGAATTGGTGCATTCATACACGTTGGCATAGAGTCAAGCAGGGATGCATGGAACATTTATGGTTAAGAGGGAAAGTAGCTGGGCAGATGACACTCCTTTGTTTGGTGTACTTGTGGACGAGAGCAAAGGCCAGAGAGGAAAACCAGGCAATGGTGGAGTGTATATCAAAGGACATTTAGGCGTTAGGAGGAGAGTGCGAGATAATTATACTAGGAGATATTGTCACGTAAGAGTGAGGGTAGCCCGAAGACAGAAGACCGGGAGGCTCGTAGAAATAGAAGCAGATCCGTTTATTTGGCGGACTTGCGCCCACTAAAGGAAAGCAGACACATCGGCTTAGCGGGTGGTGAACAGCGTGTTCGACGGCCGTCGGGGAACAGAATGTCCCACTGGATCGCAAGACACGTTCACCATCCGATATACAGTCGCCGTAGCATATGGCGCTATCTCGTTACCAACGAATGGTCAACGTGCAGGCCACGATCTTCGCAGATGAATCGCGGTGCATCCTGGACCACGATAAGGCCGCGTACCAGCGGTATTGGCATGCGCAACACTATCCGCAATACGCTTCGCGGCATCGCTCCCCTCCTCAACGTAAGCATCGACCCGATGCTTTGTTTAAAATAAAACCAAAACAAAAGGACAGCCTGTGCGAAGGTAAATGGCAAATAAGCACGAATCACATACACATAAACAAAACAAGAGATGCAAACAGGGAGCGTCCTTTAGCGCGCATGATAGGGCTTCAAACGGGCGACATGTACCATTTCTTGTCGTGCGCGGCGTCATTGGGATGAGCTGGCCCCATCAGGGACCACTTCATAGTCCACTTCACCCACTTGACGGATGACTTTGTATGGGCCGAAATAACGGCGCATGAGTTTTTCGCTTAATCCGCGGTGGCGAACGGGCGTCCAAACCCAGACTCTGTCACCTGGCCTGTATGTTAGATCGCGTCTCCGCAGGTTGTAGCATCTTGTGTCGTTTCGCTGTTAGTCTTTTATGCGCAGACGAGCAAGCTGCCGGGCTTCTTCTCCGCGCTGAAGGTAGGCGGCCACGTCTAGGTTGTTTTCATCGGTGACATTAGACAGCATGGCATCCAGGGTAGTAACGACATCCCTCCTGTGGACGAGATTAAATGGTGTCATTTTAGTAGTCTCCTGCACCGCGGTGTTGTAGGCGAAGACCACGTAAGGCAGAATTAAGTCCCAGGTCTTGTGTTTTGTGTCTATGTACATAGCGAGCATATCGGCAATGGTCTTGTTTAAGCGTTCCGTGAGACCGTTTGTCTGCGGATGGTACGCAGTTGTTCTTCGGTGATCTGTATGACTGTAATGTAAGATTGCCTGAGTAAGATCAGCCGTAAACGCCATTCTCCTGTCTATTATTAGTACCTCAGGTGCCCCATGACGGAGGAGAATGGATTCTACAAAAAATTTGGCAACTTCTACGGCTGTGCCGTTCGGAAGGGCCTTAGCTGCAGCGTATCGGGTAAGGTAATCAGTGGCCACTATGATCCACTTGTTACCGGATGTTGACGTGGGGAAAGGTCCAAGCAGGTCCATACCAATCTGTTGGAATGGTCTCGACGGGGGTTCAATTGGCTTGAGAAATCCAGCTGGTTTTGTTGGAGGTCTCTTCCGGCGCTGACATTCACGGCAACTCTTGAGGTACCGCGCAACATCTGAAGAGAGGCGGAGCCAATAGTATCGCTATTGACTTCTGTGGAGTGTGCGTGTAAAACCGAGGTGGCCTGCAGTGGGTTCGTCATGTAATGCTTGTAAAATTTCTTCTCTGAGGCTGCTTGGGACGACAAGAAGGTAAGCTGCCTTATTCGGTGCGAAGTTCTTTTTAACAAACGCCCCGTTTTGCACACAGAAGGAGGATATCCCACGCTTGAACAGTGCAGGCGGTATGGAGGCCTTTCCTTGCGCACATAGAAGATATAGATGGGTATACCGACCCGACAGGAAAAATGATCATGGATATGTGTGAAAGGCGTGATTTGATCATTTGTAACAGTACTGAGAAGCGTGAAGGGCAAATAACATGGGAGGTAGGAAGGCTCCAGTCGACGATAAATTACACACTGATGTCACGTAGAATGTATGATAAGCTCGAGGGAATGCATATAGATGAAGGTAGCCTCAGAAGTCTGGGTAGTGATCACAAACGTATCAAGCTAAACTTTGGAAGAGCAGTGAAAGTGGGAAGGAGACAAGATGAGCAACTGCAGGAAAATTTTTATTCAGAAAGGCAAATAAAAATAGCTACTAAACAAATTGAGAAAGTAATATGTTGAGGATAATAAAACATTGTGGACATACACGAATCTAATTAGACTGTTTGAGCTAGAGCTCGATAAGGCACGTGACAAGTCACCCAAGAAAAGAAGACACAAACCCAAAAGTTGGTGAGATGAGGAAGTTAAGAGAGCCATAGCAAAACATCAGGAAGCCTCTAGGAAACAGAGACATGCTAAGCAGCGGGGTGACTAAGGTTGCACGGCGGGCTTGTTGGTTATTCATGTTGTTCGAGGTATAGCGCATAAAGGATGGGACAGAGAAGAAGACACAGAACACATGCACGGCGCTGACTTTCAACAAGGCGGTTTATTCCGAAAAAACACAATACTTATACCCAAACATGGCGCGTCACAACCACATGCTAGAACCAGAAAATTGTGATTTACTGCAACTCATGTGACATCCAAATAATCCAATTCTTGCAATGATAATGATACTGATGGCTTACTTATACATGCGTCCCCAAACTTAGCAATGAATTTCGCTTCTATGATGAGCCTTGTCATTTGGACAGTTAGACAGAGACCTTATCGATGTACATCAAGGGTCAAATGTTCTTAAAAATTTCCGCTTTGTAGGCGATTTTATTTTATTTGTTGACAGCTAAACCGAACAGTTTGAGGAAGTGTGTTCTGTGGTCTCACCGTCTTTCTCAGGTCGACTGCAGGTGCTAGATTCCGTCGAAGGAGAAGTCTTAGGCACTGGTGAACAGACTTTTCGCGTTCTCGGTACCTTCAAAGCAACTTTACAGTGGCGCGACAGAGCCCCAGTGCAGACGTTGTATGTGGTTGACCGTCAGCGTACACACCTACTTGGGCAGCCTGCAATTGAAGCCCTTGGGATCGTTCAGTTCGTGGCTTCTGCGAGGGCGTTCATTCCTTTAAAGCAAAAATTTTTCAGGAACAAGGAAAATTTCGGCAAGCTGAATACCGCACACGCCCCAAACCCGGTGACCGGCCATTTTCCTCAAGTGCCTCACGGCAGATTCCAATTTCTTAGAACGACGTTGTCAAAAGAGAGCTGGATGAATTGGAGTCGCAGGATATCATATGGAAGGTAGAGACGCCAACGGAGTGGTGCTCCGGACTCGTGGTCGTGCCCAAGTCATCTGGCGACTACAGGATTTGTGTTGACCTGACGAAGCTTAATGCAGTAATTGAAAGGGAGCACTTCATATTGCCAACGGTGGAGCAGATTCTTGGGCAGTTGGGTGGACCATGGGTGTTCTCTAAGTTAGATGCGCTGTCTAGCTTTTATAAGGTGAAACTGAGTGCAGACAGCCAAGAACTGACGACTTTTGTCACACCGTTCGGTTGGTATTGTTACGAGAGACACCCTTTTGGTATTGCCACAGCACCTGAGTACTTCCAACAGTTAATGTCAAGAATCTTTGAGCGCTTGCCTGGAGTCGTGAACATGATTTAGGACATACTAATCTTCGGCAAAGATTGGCAGGAGCACGATGAGCGCCTGAATGCCATCCTGGCCCACTTGGAAGAAGAGGGTGTCACCCTCAACGAACAGAGGTGTGCGTTTCGAGTCACCTCAGTGAAGTTCCTGGGTTAAGTGGTTAGAGCAGACAGGATTTCACCAGACCCAGACAAGGTTAAGGCTGTCAAGGACCTGCCGCCACAGACCGGCGTCAGTGGAGTACGACGGTTCCTTAGAATGGCCAACCACGTTGTACGCTTCATACCTCATTTATTCGATGTCACAGAGCCCATTCTTTCCCTTTTGAACAAGAGCAGCGCCTGGAGTTGGGGTCCCAGTCAAGAAGCTGCCTTCTCACGACTGAAGTTGTTGCTAAGCTCCGACACGTACATGGCAAAATATGATTCCTGCTAACACACAGTAGTATCTACAGATGCCAGTTCCTACGGCCTGGAAGCGGTACTCCTACAGGACCAGCCTAGAAGTAATCCACGGGTTGTTGCGTACGCTTGAAAAGCACTCACTTCCACAAAAGTGCGCTATAGCCCGACAAAGAAGGATTGTCTTGCAGTGACTTGGGCTGTTTCAAGATACGATCAGTTTCTTTATGGCCTCACCTTCAAATTAGAGACAGACCATATGCCTTTAGTTACACCTCTGGGTGACAAGGACCTAGAGCTCGTGCCACTTCGCATACAACGAATACGGATAAAACTGATGCGCTATCAGTATGTGGTGAAATATGTGCCTGGGAAGTACTTAGCTACGGCAGACACTTTGTCGCGAGCACCCTCTGAAGTGCCGGCTGCCCCCATAACAAAGACGTTGAAGCTGTTCATTAGCGAAGTGTTTAAGCGATTGCCGCCTCTAGAAGCAAGACACCTGGATGATGTGCGCAAGCATCAAGCTTAAGATGGTGTTTGCTCTGCGGTCATGACCTACTGCACGAAAAAATAGCCCGACAAAACAAAAGTGTCTCTGCAGGTTACTCCGTTTTGGAAGGAGAGAGACAGACCGAGCGTGTACGAAGGCATCCTTCTGCTGGACGAACGACTTGTGATTCTATCAGCCTTGCGCCAGGATATTCTCGCCCTAATGCTCAAAAGGCATCAGGGAGTGCGCCGTTGCCAAAAACGGGCCAGGGAGACTATTTGGTGGCCTAACTGTAACATGCATGTGGATCACATGGTGTTGCAGTGTGCTGTATGAGCCGAGACTAGAGTTCAGCGATCCGAGCCTATGTTGCCAATGGTTACACCTGACAGGCAATGGCATCAGTTAGGCATCGATCTGTTTCAATTGAAAATGCGCGATTACGTTGTGATTGTTGATTATTATTCCAGGTTTCCCAAAGTAGTCTTCGCTAGGTCCATCACGGCACCAGTCGTCATTTCGGCAATCAAGAGCTGTATCGCCCGTTTTGGCATACTAGATGTAGTCCGAACCGACAACAAACCGCAGTTCACCTCACGTGAGTTTGCAGAGTTTGCACAGTCATATGGCTTCTGTCATGAGACCAGCAGTCCAAGGTATCTCAAGAGCAATGGAGAAGCAAAGCGCATGGTGCGCACGGTAAAAGATTTGCTCTCCAAAAGTCCTGACCCTAACCTGGCTTTGCTGCCATACGGTGACACACCCGGTCCAAACAGCATTTCTCCGGCCCAAGCCTTGATGGGAAGGAAATTGCAAACATGTCTCCTACGACTACCTGAACAACTACTGCCGTCATTACCGTGTCGTACGAGTTGCAGGGAAAAGAATACGAGTTACAGGGCACAGCAAGCAAAGAACTACAATCCCCGTAGGGCTTCAAGTAAGCTGACCCTTCTAAGTCCTGGCGACTGTGTGTGGGTCACCGACAAGTGCTGCAGTGGGGAAATGCTTTCACAGGCCCAGCGTCCACGGTCATACCTTGTTCAGACCCCCAGAAGTGTTCTGCAGCGTAATCGTCAACACCTGGTGCCTCATTTGACAGAAACGAGTTCAGCATAACTAGCAGCTTCTCCGCCAGCCCTTCCCAAGAACTTGCAACCTGAAGCTCCGCGAGAACTCGTGCAGTCAGAAGTAACACCACACGAAACTGTAACGCGGACTCACAGTGGTCGTATAGAAGGCCGCACTGACGTTTGAACTTGTAAGGACCTGCCCCATAAAATGTGAAAAGAAGGAATGTAGAGGGTACTGCCAGTGTTCCTTGCAGCATATGGCCACAGAAGGCACTACTGTGCACCGTGTGTGGCCACATACCTGTTAGGAGTGCAGTCGTGCAAGGTCGAGCAGGTTGGTTGATTTGTGGGGTTTAACGTCCCAAAACCACCATATGATTATGAGAGATGCCGTAGTAAAGGGCTCCGAAAATTTCGACCACCTGGGGTTCTTCAACGTGCACCCGAATCTGAGCACACGGGCCTACGACATTTCTGCCTCCATCGTAAAAGCAGCCGCCGCAGCAGGGATTTGGAACCGCGACTTGCGGGTCAGCAGCCGAGTACCTTAGCCACTAGACCACTGTGGCAGGGCGAGCAGGTTGGTTGGTGGCGAAGCAACGCTCAACGAGAGATAACTTTTCCTTTATATTTCTGTGCTTGTGAACACCATTATTATTTTTACTCTCCTAATCAATAACTGACGTTGCGAGTATTGTAGGTGTAGGACATGGGCAACGTTGCAGTGATGTTGACCACGTGAACAGGGTAGGCGGCTGTTTTCAAGACGTTCGGTGCGCCTGGTTAGTTAAGAAACAGCAAGATTCGAACACGAAGTGGACCTATTGAGAGGCTGCTAGTGAAATTGAACACGAGTATGCGCGGTGTAGACAGCAGCTTCAAACAGTTGTTGAGGTAGGAGAGTAAGTGGAGGCGGCTGGATAGCGAGATTAGGGTTGAACTTAGGGCTGTTGGGCGCTCAGTCCGATGATCGGGCAGGCGATGTATAATTGATTTTGATTGATTTGTGGGGTTTAACGTCCCAAAACCACCATATGATTATGAGAGACGCCGTAGTGGCGGGCTCCGAAAATTTCGACCACCTGCGGTTCTTCAACGTGCACCCAAATCTAAGTACAAGGGCCTACAACATTTTCGCCTCCAACAGAAATGCAGCCGCCACAGCCGGGATTTGATCCCACGACCTGCGGGGGCGATGGCTAAGGAGGCTAAAAAACCACAGGCGAGAGTGAGCTGGTGCAGTGCGAAAAATGCAAGCGCTGGTGCCACTTGGACGAGACAGCATTCATGAGTTTGGCCGACGAGTTGAAGGCGAGCTTCGTGTGCAGGCTGTGTGAGGCACTGAAGGGGACTGTGCAGTGCATGGAGGCTAGCATCGAGGGGCTTCAGGGAGAGCTTAGGGCGGAACGGGAGCAGAGGACAGAATTCAAAAACAGATCCGAGCATTGCGTAAGCGGCTACCGTCAGCCTATTAGAGCAAATGAAGACGACCTTTAAAAAGAACGGGAAGGGCGGACCGAGCTCGAGCAGCGGGTAAAGGAGCTAATGGTGCTTTGCCCCGGCCCAGAGCAGTGTGAGATGGAAGGCGTAGGTAGTGGAAAAGGCGACAGGCGGGAAGAAAGAGGCGAGAAGGGAGGTCAAGGGGCCGCAGTGTCTGGCCACCGCACGGAGGCTCCGAGAACATCTGAACTTCCTAAGAAAGGAGACAAGCCTAGAGCAGGAGTTTATAACTGCATCTCAAGGTGCTAGGCTAGAAGGGAACTAAGCTATTGAATACATAAGAACAAGGGTGACAAAAAATTTTCAACAAAAAAGTGCTTTATGTACCGCAATAGACAAGGATGGATCAAGTGGTGCGATGGCTTAATTTTCACAACGAGAGTGAGAAAAGGCTAAGCAGAGGGTTCTTAGTAGTACATCAATAGGCCCAGATGGCATTCCAATTATGCTGATAAAGACATTCGGTCCGAAGTCTCAGCAGATCAGCAGTGAACAAAACAATAATCGATGATGAAGTCCCAAATGAATGAAAACTTAGCAGGATGAGCATGATCTATAAAGAAAAGGGGGACAAAGCTGACAAAAACAACTACCGTCCTATAAAAGTGACATCAGTGGTCTACAGGCTGGCGATGCAGATTATAAAGGAAAGACTGCAGGCATGGATAAAGGATGAGGGGTGCTGGAGGGACTGCAGAATGGGTTTCGGAAACACAGAAGGTTAGAAGACAATCTGTTTTCACTGACGCAGTGCATCGAAATAGCAGAAAAGAATCGCAGGCCCCTGTGGCTAGCATTTTTGGATATCAAGAAAGCATACGATAGCGTGCTTCAAGAGAACTTGTGGGAAATACTGAATACACTAGGTGTGGAAGATGAAGTCACTTATCTTTTAAAGTATATCTATAAAAGTAACAAGGTAGTTATAAAGTGGGAAAAACAGGTATCCAAGCCCACAGAGGTGAAACGGGGACTTAGACAGGGGTGTCCACTGTCACTCCCGTTATTCATGATGTACCTACAAGGATTAGAGGCCAAATTAGCGGGAAGTGGACTTGGCTTCAACCTCTCTTTCATCAAACAAGAAAAACTTATTGAACAGGCACTACCAGCATTGATGTATGCAGATGATATAGTGCTAATGGCCGACAATAAGGAAGATTTGCAGAGATTGATGGACATCTGCGGTAATGCGGGAGATAAGTTAGATTTCAGATTCAGTAAGGAAAAATCAGCAGCCATTATTTTTAATGATAATGAAGGTAGTGAGCTTAGGATACAGGAGGTCACGCTAGAGGTAACAGATAAATACAAATATCTGGGCGTATGGATAAGCAATGGGACCGAGTACCAACGGGAACACGAAATATACGTGACAATTAAAGGTAACAGGTATGCATTGGTAATGAAAAACAGAGCACTGTGGAACTACAATAGGTATGATGTTCTGAGAGGCATATGGAAAGGGGTCATGGTTCCTGGTCTGACGTTCGGCATTGCGGTCTTGTGCATGAGATTAGAAGTTCAAGCATTATTAAAAATTAAGAAACGTGGAATAGGTATTTTATTTATTTATTTATTTTGTGAAGAAGAAGATGGGCCTGCAGCAAGCAGCATCGCCAACGCCCGGCTCTCTCGGCTCGTGCTTCGGTTGGTTGCTGTGCTGATCGCTGGACGGTTCTTCACGCTGTCTCGTCGCTGTCTTTAACGGCTATAAACCTCTTCACATTTCGTGGAAGGTGCTGTTAATCCCCGTTGCTACACCTTGGAGCTGCGAAGCCGCACGCTACCGCCTGTCATGACTGACAACGCCACTACATCGGTGCCTTCGCCCCAGTTCAACTGCCCTGGCCATCCTAGGCTACGGGACCCGAAAGTCTTCAGCGGTGCGGATGGGACCGACGTCGAAGACTGGCTCGAGCACTACGAACTGGTGAGCGCCAACAATAAGTGGGATGAAGCCGACAAGCTGGGCCACGTCATATTTTATCTCACTGGCGTCGCTGAATTGTGGTTTAACAACCACAAACACAACATCCCCACATGGAGCGTCTTCAAGACGTCATGTGCTGAAGTGTTCGGTTGGCCGGCTGTCCGCAAGCAGCGGCAGAACAGCGCTTGCGCGTCCGCTCTCAGCAGACTGGCGAGACCTTTACCAGCTATATCGAGGACGACGTCGACCTTTGTCGACGTGCGAATGACATGATGCCCGAATCTGACAAGGTCAAAAACATCCTGAAGGGCATCGACGACGGCGCATTTCAAATGCTCTTGGCGAGAAATCCGAGCACAGTTTCCGAAGTCGTCAGCTTGTGTCAGAGCTACGACGAGTTAAAGAAGCAACGCTCTCTGACTCGGCAGCCGCAGCATGGTGGTGAGTCACTGTCCAGTTTCGACACCCTGCCTGACAATTCACCGTTGCTTCAGCAAGTTCGAGCCTTTGTCCATGAGGAAGTCGCCCGCCAACTTTCCCTAGTGCCTTTCACTCACGAGACCACCACCCGTCTACC
Organism: Rhipicephalus annulatus; assembly: GCA_013436015.1. Lineage (NCBI taxonomy): Eukaryota > Metazoa > Arthropoda > Arachnida > Ixodida > Ixodidae > Rhipicephalus > Rhipicephalus annulatus. The sequence goes on along the minus strand of WOVY01011134.1, from coordinate 216,286 downwards.
TGCCCCGCTTCGCACTGCTATTTCGGAAGAGGTTGCCCAAGCTGTTCCTCTTGCGCACCACGAGCCGCCTCTATCCAGCCGTGTTCCCTGCCAGCGTGTAGCGCAGCCGGTAGGCCCTTCTGTCGCCTATTCGCCAGCCGTGCAGCCTGTGGCCGCACCCCTAACGTATGCAGCGCAGCCTGTGGCTCCTCCTGTCGCCTGTTCGCAAGAGATGCAGCCTGTAGCAGCGCCGTTCACATATGCAGACGCTGTTCATAGATTTTCGCAGCCACCCTACACCTCGCGCTCACAGCCCGCTCACCCGGCTGCTTATACTGCACCTTGGGCGGCACCGCCAGTCGCCAATCCTTGGAGGACGCCCGATAACCGACCGATATGCTACGCCTGCTTCACTCCCGGACACGTTGCCCGCTACTGCCGCCGTCGACCTCAGATGTTCGGCGACTATGTCCGATCGTCGCAACCTGGCAGCCAACCCTTCGCGCCATACGGGCTGGCCTCGTCACCTCGCTATGCCCCTCCTAACGACACCGACTTCGTGACGCCGCGCGCACCCTCTCCTCGTCGGCGATCGCCCTCCCCCATGCGTCGCCGGCCTAGAACTTCTGAACAGGAAAACTAAGCACCGCAGTTCAAGAGGCAAGAACTGCGCCATTTTCGAACTGTCTAAGCCTTCGCCCCTCTCCTGCTAACATGGTCGCGGTAACTGTCGAAGGTTATCGTACTTTCGCCCTTGTGGACACCGGCGCCGCTGTTTCTGTTATTGCCGCTAATGTCTGCCGTGTATTACGTAAAGTCACGATGCCGCTTTCGGGACTGTCACTCCACACCGCAAGTGCACAGCAAGTAACGCCTCTCGCAGCCTGCACTGCAAGAGTGTCCATCGAAGGCATTGTTTACATTGTGAAGTTTATTGTCCTCGCTGTCTGTTCGCATGACGTCATCTTCGGATGGGACTTCCTATCCCGCCATAATGCCGTCATCGACTGCGGACGCGCTGAAGTTGAGTTTTCACCCTTTTGTGATGTCCCATTACTTGACGCTCTTTATCAGTCGTCGAAGTTGTTCGTGCATGAAGATACCGATATTCCACCTGAAAGTTTCGCACTTGTTCCACTTTCATGCAACGCCTACACAGACGCTACAGTTTTTTATGCCTTCCGATATCTTCACGAGTCGTCGAGCTCTGCCACTGCCTTTCGCAGCGATTGACCTTGCCGCCGGAAGAAGCAATATGTTCATACTCAACCCGCTTTCCACACCTGTCACTTTGCTTGCGGGGGAATGTCTTGGCCGCATGCAGGATCTCGACCCTTCGTCTTTGGTTGATGTCCCGGATGACTACTGCGACCACCCAAAATCACTGTCGGCCCTCGAGGAGTCGTCCAAGGATACGTTTTCTAGCGCCATCGCCGACACCCTCACTCCCACCGAACATGCCGGCCTGCTTGATCTTCTGCATGAGTTCTGGAATTCTTTCGATGTGTCGCAACCTCAACTAAGCCGCACATCGCAAGTCAAGCATCATGTTGACACCGGCCTACACCAGCCACTCCGTCAAAGACCACACCGTGTCTCCACTGAAGAGCGCCGCGTCATCAACGATCAAGTCGAAGATATGCTTCGTAGAGACGTCATTCGACCATCTCACAGTCCCTGGGCGTCTCCTGTCGTCGTGGTGCGTAAGAAAGACGGATCTATCCGATTTTGCGTGGACTATCGTCGTTTGAATAAGATAACCCGCAAGGACGTATATCCTTTGCCGCGCATTGATGACACGATTGACACCCTTCACGGAGCGGAATTACTCTCGTCGCTAGATTTGCGGTCTGGCTACTGGCAAGTTCCAATGGCTGAAGCCGATCACCAAAAAACTGCATTTATTACACCTGACGGACTATATGAGTTTAACGTCATGCCCTTTGGGCTTTGTAGCGCGCCCGCCACGTTTGAACGACATATGAATAATACGCTACATGGCCTCAAGTGGAATATATGCTTCTGCTACCTCGACGATGCCGTGGTTTTCTCGCACGACTTTCCTACGCACCTCCTTCGCCTCAGGCACGTTTTGACTTGTCTGACCAACGCTGGCCTGCAGCTTAACCTGAAAAAATGCCGCTTCGCTGCACGCGAGCTCGTCATCCTAGGCCACATTGTGTCGAAGCACGGCGTATTACATGACCCAGAAAAACTTCGAGCAGTCGCAGAATTTCCCAAACCCACGACCATGAAGAAACTTCGCAGTTTTGTAGGCCTATGCTCTTATTTCCGACGCTTTGTTCGCAATTTTGCATCCATAATGTCACCATTAACCCAGCTTATTCGCGGTGACGTGAACCTCTCCTCCTGGTCCTCTGCATGCGCCGTTGCCTTCACAACTCTGCGCCGTCTGCCCACCTCCCCACCTATTTTTCGCCACTTCGACCCGACGGCTCCTACCGAAGTGCACACCAACGCCAGCGGCGTCGAGCTAGGCGCTGTCCTCGCTCAACGAAAGCCCGGCTATTCAGAATACGTGGTAGCCTACGCTAGCCGCACTCTGACGAAAACCGAAACTAATTACAGCATGACCGAAAAAGAGTGTTTGGCTCTGGTGTGGGCACTTGGAAAGTTCCGGCCGTGTTTATACGGCCGCCCGTTCGATCTAGTAACTGATCACCACGCGCTTTGCTGGCTCTCCACGCCGAAAGACCCTTCTGGCCGCCTTGCGCGATGGGCACTCTGCATCCAGGAGTACGACATTCACGTCGTATACCGCTGCGGACGCAAACACTCTGACGCTGACGCCCTGTCCCGCTCACCTTTGCCACCAGACCCGACGTGCGGAAACGCGTGCCCCCAGACCTTGTCATCGTTAAATCTTGACTCAATTGCCACCGACCAACGTCGTGACCCGTGGATCGCATCTCTTCTCGAATATATATCCGGTACGCCCAAGCTTCCGGTATCTCAATCCCTCCGACGTCAAGCTTTCCATTTTGCCATCCGCGATCAACTACTTCATCGACGCAACTACGCTCCTGATGGCCGCCGGTGGCTACTGGTCATTCCACGCACTTTACGATCGCAGGTATGCGCTTCTCTTCACGATGATCCACAATGTGGCCACGCCGGGGTGTTAAAAACATATGAACGCCTTCGACATCGCTATTACTGGCGCGGCATGTACAATTTTGTACGCAAACTTGTGCAGTGCTGTCCTGACTGCCAGCGACGCAAATCAACACCGCTACGTGTGACTGGCAAATTGCAGCCACTTCCGTGCCCTGCCAAGCCATTTGATCGCGTTAACGTTGACCTCTACGGCCCCCTTCCATTGACACCAGATGGCAATCGGTGGATTATAGTGGTGGTCGACCATCTAACACACTACGCCGAAACAGCCGCTTTGCCGAGCGCTACCGCTCAGTATGCTGCCTCTTTCATTTTACGTCATTTTATCCTTCGACATGGCGCAGCTCGAGAGCTCCTTAGTGACAAAGGCCGCGCTTTCCTCTCCGAGGTCGTCAAAACTCTGCTGTCGGAATGCCACGTCATTCATCGGAAAACGACAGCATACCACTCGCAGACTAATGGGCTAACGGAACGGTTTAACCGCACGCTGGGAGATATGCTCTCAATGTACGTGGCATCTGATCATAGCAACTGGGACCGTGTTCTCCCATACATCACATTCGCATATAATACTGCAATACAAACAACCACGGGATTTTCACCTTTCTTTCTTCTTTATGGACGTGACCCTTTCTATACAATTGATACTCTACTGTCCTACCGTCCTGATGTTTCCGAATGTCCACCTATCTCCGATGCTGCTCGACAAGCCGAAGAGTGCCGCCAGCTCGCCCGTGCGTTCACCTCGGACGAGCAACAATGCCAGAAAGAAAACCGTTGCACCTCTCTTCCGGATCCAAGCTATGCCCCAGGGTCTCTCGTGTGGCTTGCCATCCCATACCAAACTGCCGGACTCTCATCAAAACTTGTCTCCTGGTAGGAGGGGCCTTACACCGTTTTAGAGAAAACCTCTCCGGTTAATTACCTAATTGAGCCAGTTTCCCGATCGGATGACATGCGCCGGCGTGCACGTGACATTGTCCATGTTTCCCGCCTAAAACCGTATCATGAGCCTCTCCCTGAAACTTCTAAGGTCGCCAGGATGGCTCCTTTTTCAGCTGGGGCGATTGTGAAGAAGCAGATGGGCCTGCAGCAAGCACCATCGCCAACGCCCGGCTCTCTCGGCACGTGCTTCGGTTGGTTGCTGTGCCGATCGCTGGACGATTCTTCAAGCTGTCTCGTCGCTGTCTTTAACGGCTATTAAACCTCTTCACAATTGATTTATTTACATTTCACCTACATCGTCGTAAGGCATTACGTAGGGGAGGTACACATAATAATTTGGTAGGCTTGCCTACCAATTTAGGTAGGCTTACCTTAGGTAGGCTTGCTTTAGGAGCTCACGGCAATACACCAAATCAGGGAGTACAAGGTGATATGGCATTGACATTATTTCAGGGCAGGGAAGCTAGCAGCAAGATAAAATTTGAGAAGCGATTGAGAGAAGTGGGGAAGGAGCATTGGGCTTGGAAGGTTTTCAGCTACTTATACATGAAGAATGTCGATACAAAATGGAGGAAACAAACTAGAAAATTGACGGGTAAATACTTGGAAAACAGCAGGGGGCCAAACCAAAAAGAACTATCGGGTAACAAGAAGGTGAAAAAAACGAGACCGACATGTGGAGAATTGACATGATTAAGAAGTCCGCACTAGAGATCTATCGAACTTTTAAGCAGGAAATTGCCAAGGAAAGGATCTATGATAATACTCGGAGTAGTTCTCTACTGTTTGCGGCCAGCACGGAAGTACTGTGAACAGAGACATATCGGGCGAAATGCGAAGGGGTAAACACGGTATGCAGTGCATGTGGAGAGGAGAAAGAAACTGCCGTACACTTGATCATGTTCTGTAAAGGGCGTCACCCTATAGTTCAGGATGATGGCCCAGAGTTTTTCAAAGCACTGGGGTTTAGGGACAGGGAGGGCAAAATGGACTTCAAGCGGGTAGAATTAACTAAAAGGAGGTTATCTGATTGGTGGCTAAAGTCAAGGCACAAGTGAAAATTAAACCTTTCACTGCAAAGTACCAGTCCTCAACTTCACTATTTAAAGAAAAAAAAGATAAATTTAGTTGTTGGTTCACTAAGTATTAAGGCTAGGCGGTGTTAGCCGCCACCCAATCTAAAGGGTACAGCCACATAAATACATACATCCATCCATCCATCCATGTATATAAGGGATTTGGGGAGAGAGAATAAAGTTCTTTTGGTTTCCGCTTGCCAGCAGTCCGCCTCGTTTCTCGGCTCCCGGGCTGAACAAGAACAACTTGGCACATGAGAGCCCAGATAGAACTGAGGCTTCACTATTTTCATGTCCCATTCCCCAAAACCCAGACACAACAAATAAAGCACGCCCGAACAGTGCCGCTTGAGGGCGCTGCCTTTTAGCTAATAACAAGTGTGACATTCCTGCTGTTGCTTGCTTCGAAATTGTTGCTATCAGCGCTTCGGGAATGAAACGTTTATGATTACAAAGCCATGCTTTTGTCATCACTGAAAGTTATCCTATTAATTTGATGCACTAAACTTACATCTGAGATGTCTACAGTCTGAGGCGTATGGTTACGAGACACTTATATTGCTTAGGGGCGTAGGTGGGGATACGCAGATGCTAGATTGTACTCCATCAGCAAGGACATAGTGCCAGATCCCATTCACGCCTCATCGGCATGAGAGTTGCATAGATTGGAAACTCCACCTGAGTAGCAAAGCATTTGCAGTCTCTGCTACTCTGCCTTCAGAAAAAAAGCAAGTTTCGCGGCTAGCTTTGCTGTATTCCCCAGTAGAGTTAAATAACTCTGGGGAGAATATTACAGTTTCTCTGCTCTTGCAGTACTCTCTATAATTCTGTAAGTGTATTCATTGCTCATTTATTCAGCCATAACTGACGTATTCATCCATAATGCCATATTGTATTAAAATAACAGCACTGCACAAAATGCACGCATTCCAAAGAACCAAACTTTTTCTTCGTCCAACATATTCTAGGAATTTACTCTTTTCAATAAGTTTTCATACACATTTGAGATGGCCACCAAAATGGCTCGGACATACCGCATGCAATGACCAAATGTTAAGTTTGGCTTACTATTTTCGATTTCAAGTTAAAGTTATAAAAAAGAAATTGGTTCTATTGAGGAGCTCGCGCATAGTTGTTCACAAAGGTACGTGCTGTGGATCACAATCTATAATGAACTTGAACAAAAAGACTCACACTGCCTTGAGGCACTGATTCGCCAGAGGCACAGCTGAGCACGACCTCCCACTGAGGCGAGTAGCCTCTCCTCTTGACCAGGAAGATTTGAGGGACGGCAGCAAGCCAGTGCCTTGACTGACGAGATGTGGCCATACAGACGGCATGCTACACGCTGCACTAAATGTGTGTGCTCTTCTAGAAAATTGAGCACGAGTCAAGGAAGATGACTATTAGTAGATTTTAATATTCTAATGCAACAAAGAGGTTGTCAAAAACACCATGCAGAAGGGTTTCATTGTCCGTAAAAATTAAACGATGGCAATCAGTTGTGCTCAAGTCCACAAAAATTTAGGCTTTGCACTACAAATGGGTTAATGACAATAATTGTCCTTCCTCAATTAAAAGTACACCAAAACTCTACTGCCGAAAAAATGAACCGAAGACCTCATACTTATACTAAGAATGTTATAGCCATTGAGCCACCATGTCGGTGATCCTGTGCAAAAGACATGAAATCAAAACAATGTCTGGGCATTATAATAAAAGACTTGAAGCATTAAAGAAAAGTGCGCTTTCTGTGCAGAAAGCGCAGCACAGTCATAGCAAAAACTGGAAGAGGGAAGTATCCACTGCGTGATAAATAATAAATTTTGTCAAGTAGGGTAGGATCAACTGCATCAAAAAATGAAACAAATAAAAAAATACCAACAATGCAATGAGATTCAAACACAGCCTTTCTGCGTGGCAACCACACATCCAACTACACGTCCACGCCTGTGCTTGAATCTCAGTTGCGAACAGGCCCTATGCTAGCCTTATGTCGGGTACGGAGTCGTGTTAACATTTGAAATAGAGCACTTCAGAAGAGTAAAGTAACAACCAGGTGCCACACAACGCGAATCGCACCATGAGTGGGTCGTTGAATGCTTCCAAGGCATTACCAGAGGCTCAGCCAGAATTTTGAATCGTCATCAGCCACAACAAAGAGCGCATAATGCCTTACAAGTGTGCAGCGAGTTTCACGCTTCTCCAAAGAATAATGAATTAAGGCACAGTGAGTGCATGTACACTTCACAAAATTTAAGATGATTTGTGCGTAGTGGAAGCTGTGCAAATGCACGGCACCACAGTCGACATCCGCTATTGTGTGAGAGGGGTTAATACTCATTTCCACTCCCCCAGCGCGACAGACCGCGGAAGAGGAGAGAGCCATGTGAGGATATGAGAACGGCAGAAATAAGCGACAAAGCCCACGCAATGGCGGCAGGCTAGCCTCAATTCCCACATCCCCCTCTGCTAAATTTGCCCTTTACCGGTCTGCAAAGACAGCCGGACGTCACCTATGCAGTTAAAATGACACTGCTATGAGCAACAGCTAACCTTAGTCCAGCCCTGTAACTGCTGCTAAAAAAAAAGATGACAAAGAAGAAACACAAATAATAAAATAAATAGACACAGCAAAATGTTTGCAAAAGGGAGTAAGGAAAGTAAGGCAAGTGTTCGCGGTGCGGAGGCAGGATCGCATCCATTGCGCGGAGGGGCAGAAAAGCATGATAATGGTCACTGAGTGCGATGTTCATGTGCATGATCAGAGGCGCAGGGGCTCCCTGATGTCTCGTGGCTGCTGTCGATGATTGGTCAGCATGTCCAACGAACACCGCTTTGGTGGTGGTTCGGAGGCCCCTAATTTCTTGATGGATGATAGGGGAACCTGGCTGGGAAGCCGGGCCTCTCCAGGGATCAGGGTGGCTGAACCAGAAATGATTGCCTGGCATTGGCAGGCAGCATATAGCTGCTGTCAGCTGGCCTCGCGCAGGAGCTAGGTAGAAAGAGGCAGCAAGGCTTTCCAGCGACGGCTGAGAGAAGGGCACAGCCAGAGTGTCTCACGTCAGCAGGTCAGAGCTATGAGCACCTATAGTGTCCATGTCGATGGGTAGAAACCACGACGAGCACTCTCCCCGGGCATGCACAGAAGCATCACACACATACACACGTACATAAGCCTGCACACACACACACACCGCCGCCGACTGCACAAGCAAAGGTGCAAAGCATGCACGCATAAGCACCGATGTTGAAGTTCACAACTCCCTTTGCCAGTAGATGAAAGACAGCACAAAAAGTGTTAAACAGAGCAAAAATTACACTCAACATTAGGCCAAAAGAACACAAAAACATGAAATACAAATGAACACCTAAATGAAACACCGGCAACAAGCCAGTGCGAGGTCAACTTTTTTACGAGAACAGGCCATAAAGATGCTTGCCTATACTGAGGCTAGACAGTAAACTGAGGACCTTCAGTTGCGTAAAAAGTCCGCCGTCCAGCACGAAATCACAAATTTGACCGCTTCCTCAGACTATGCCGGTGCAGGGTTCGAATGCAGTCTGCCGCTCCGGGTGTGCCTCGTTGCTTGTGTGAAGTGCCGCAGGGTGCTGGCGCGAGCTCGTCAGACCGTGATACAAAGGGTTTCAGGTCTGCAATATGTGCACAGCCGAGATTTCCCAAATGGAGATCTTTCAACAAGCATGCGAGTGAAGTCTAAGCTTTCTCAACTCGAAATGGATCAAGCCACTTAGGAGCGAGCGAGGTTGGGAACCCTTCACTCGCATCGCTAAGAGCGTGGTTATGCTTCAGGACAAGATTGCCCACCTCAAAAGCTAAGTCGTGATGCTTGCAGTCATATTGGGCTTTCTGCTAAGCCCTGGCCTGACGCCAAACTTTGCCTTGCTTTGCTGAAAGCTCAACAAAGCCCGTCTTTAGGTGTCGGCCCATAAGCAGAGCAGTCTGCCTACGTCTCCTCATCCTCAAGGCGGCAATGAATGAGGCTGGTCACCGGATTTGCCAACTCCCTTCCAAAATTTTAGAAGGCGGGCGAGAAACCAGTCGAGCGATTCTCGAATTTCCGAATAGCGAACACGTACTCACTAGAATAATCTGCCCAGTCACTTTGACTTTCAGCAAAGGCCGCCAACATCAGTTTGAGCATAGGATTTACGCACTCCATGAAATTGGACAGGGATGATAGGGTGAAGTGGTACAGTGATCGATTCCGGGAAAACAGCAGTGGCACCAAACACCCGAGGGGTGAAATACGAAGCATTGTCCAGGATCAGCCTTTCCGGGAAGCCGAACACGTAAAACACTTCCTGCAGCTTCTCGAGCACCGCTCGTGCTGTCAGCTTTCGGAAAGGGAACTATTCCACCAAATTCGAAAAGTGATCGACAACTACCATCAGGTGAACGAACCCTTGCTCAGCATTGGGAAACGAGCCCATTAGATTGCAGGTGGCCATTTGCCGCGGATGCTCACTGACAATCGGTTTCATGAGACCGGGCGGTTTGCCACCCCTTGATATCATAGTTTGACATATGTGGCAAGAACGGCAATAGCGAAGAATATGTCACGCTTCGTGCCAGGCCAGGTCACAACACGGCTCAGTTTTGCAAAAACTTTCGACCCACTCGGGTGACCAGCCATGGATTTGTAGGAAGATGTGCGGCGTTTAGTTTCCTACATCATTTATTTATCCCTGCTCTGGCTTGAACGTCCACAAACGCTGTTGTTCTTGCTGGCATCTTCTTCTCTCGTCCTGGCTTGAATACAGGAAGCAGCTGCGGCACAACTACTTCGTCTTCTCCGAGACGCTGATGGCTTGCCATAGGGCCCCCCCATAGCGAGGTAGCCCATGCGCGAAGGAGCGAACACTATGAGCAGGTTGTAGGTTTTGCTATTGCAAAGCGCATTCGTCTGGTTTTCGCGGATGGCTTGTAGTCTTCGAGAACAGCGTCAGTGTCGAGGAAAGCCGGCTTTATGCAGTCAATGAAGGCACTGTCTTCGAGTCCATTAAGCAACAGAACGAAATGCTTCGGGCAATGCTTGACGATCTTAAAAAGTCCGTCGTACTGAGCTTGAAGTGATGGTCTGGTTGCCTCATGTCGTACAGAAACGTAGGTGCAGTCACGGAGCACACGACTGACGAAACTTGGGCGTGAGTGTTGACGTGCAGGAATAGGGAACACATCTTTCATGGCATTCCTGAGGAGACTGGCATAATCAGCTACGTTCAATGGTGATACCGGTGACGTGTCGAAAAACTGTCCAGGAAGCCTTACGATAGTGCCAAATACGAGCTCAGCTGAGGAGAAAGACGCGTAAGTACGTATCGAGCTGTGCAGAATGAGGAGGACGAGCGGTAGTCACTCCGCCCAGGGTATCAACGATTGCGAGACCATGAGCGAAGCTTTGAGTTGGCGGTGAAATCGCTCAATCATGCCATTTGACATTGGATGGTAGGCCGTCGGCTTGATGTTGTTGACACCAAGCATTCATGACAATGTGCAGAAGAGCGGGGAGTCAAATTGACGACCATGATCCGTCATGATGGTCTTGGGAACTCCGTAGTAGCTTATCCACACGGTGATGAGTTCGCGGGCCACTGACTCTGTCACGATGTCGGTGAGGGGTAGGACCTCAGGCCACCACATGAACAGGTCTACACAGGTTAGCATATACTGGCTGTTTTGCGATGGGGACAAAGGGCCTACGAGGTCCAGGTGCACGTGACTGAACCGCGAGTCAGGAGGCGTGAATGTACTCAGTGGACTCATCGTGTTGCGCTGGACTTTGGTTAGCTGGCACTTGAGACAAGCGCGTGTCCAGTGGCAGATGTCGATGTTTGTTCGAGGTCATAGATATCACCCTGTGATGAGGCGCTGAGTCGCATGTATACAGGGGTGCGACAAGAATACAAAGCGTCGAAGACTCTGCGGCGAAATGGTGCTGGAACTTGAGGGCGAGGACAACCGGTAGAGGTGTCGCAAACAAGGGGAATCGCGCATCCTGGAAGTTGGACATCTTCGAGCTTGATGAAGTTCTTTTGAAGTTGCAACACCTGAAGCTTGTTGTCGCCCTGTTGTGCAGTACCCATGGCTGCAAAATTGACTGGTGGGCGTTCATCCATAGTTGCGTTGATTTCTATTCGAGAAAGCGCATCAGCAACAGGGTTGTCTTTGCCACTGATGTGCCGGATATCACTTGTAAACTCCGATATGTAGGCAAGCTGGCGGGTCTCACGTGGGGTGTGGGCAGAGTTGGTAGCGGTTGATTGACACGTAAGCGGCTTGTGATCGGTGAGGATATGAAACTGCCAACCTTCTAGGAAGTTTCGAAAGTGCTTGAAAGCTAAATAGACCGTGAGAAGTTCGCGATTGAATGTGCTATAATGTCGCTAGGTCTAGGAGAGCTTCCGTGAGAAGAAAGCGACCGGCTTCCAAATTCCGTCGACCAACTGTCCACCAACTGCTGCAAGACTGCTCCTATGACGACATCCGAGGCGTCCACTGTGAGCGACGTGATGGCGTTGCTCTTTGGATGCGGGAGGAGCGTTGCGTTAGCCAGAGCTTCCTTGATGGAACTGAAAGTTGTCTGTGCATGGCGCGTCCAGATGATGGAAGCGTTGATTTTGTTTGACCAGATAGAAGTGCATAGAGTGGTTGCAAGATGGCAGCGCAATGAGGAATAAACCGCCGGTAATAGTAGGCAAGCCCAAGGAATTCACTTAGTTTCTTCGTAGTTATTGGTCGAGAAAAGTTCAACATAGCTTCAACACGCGCGGCCGGTGAAGAAATCCCACGCGAATGCACATGATGGCTGAGAAAGTCCAGTGAGGAAACGCCGAACTCGCTCTTTCGTCCGTTGGCGACTAGTCCGTATTTGCAGAGTCATGTGAAAACCTGACGCAGGTGAAGTCCGTGATCTTCTGCAGTGGTGCTGAAGACAAGGATGTCGTCGATGTACGCGAAGCAGAAGGTCAAACCATGAAGTACCTGGTCCACGAACCATTGAAAGGTTTGTGCGACGTTTCGTAGACCGACGGGCATACGCGTGTATTCAAACATGCCAAAAGGTGTTATTATGGCAGTCTTTGGCAAGTCGGAAGGCTCGACAAGTATTTGGTGGTATGCCTTTACTAAGTCAATTTCGCTGAATACGTTGGGACCATGCAGCAATGCTGTGAAGTCCTGGATGTCCGGAATCGAATAGCGGTGCAGTACCATCACTTTGTTGAGGGCGCGGTAGTCACCGCATGGTCTCCAGTCACCTGAGGGCTTGGTAACCATGAGTAGCAGTGATGACCAGGCATCGAAAGAGGGGCGGACGTATCATCGTTCAAGCAGGTGCTTGAATTCTTGGCGTGCAATCTTGTAGCGGTCAGGAGCGAGACTATGTGATGAGTGACATTGTGGCGTATCAGGTCTTCAAGAGACGGAGCACGAAAGAGGTAAAAAAATTTTTGCAGAAGCATAGACCATGGTGGGGAGACTTTAGCATGAGTTTGCACGAGACGCAAGGGTAGCAATTTTGACGTCACGCCCTGAACTGAGAGGAGGGTCTCAGAATCCACGAGACGGCTATGTCGTAGGTCTACCACAAGCTTAAAATGCCAAAAAAAATCCGCACCGATGATGGGTGCATGCACGTCGGGAATTAAGATCCATCGCAACGTGCGTCTCAGGTCGATGTCAAGCATAACAGACCTCTGTTCGTAGGTCCGTATGGTCGAACAATTGACTGCAGTGACAGGCGGCGAGGTCTGGCGTCGTCGGCGTTCCTCCAACGTAGGAGGACCAACAAACACTACGGCACCAGTGTCAATGAGGTAGTGGGCTTTGTTGACACGGTCCGTGACATGGAATAGGCAGCTGTATGTCGGGCCTGAAACACCGGCCGCCGTTAGTGCATGGCCCGTGCGTTTTCCGCAAACTGGCATGGCTATTTGTACTCACGAGCTCGAGCAACATATCGGTGGTGGTACGAGCAGACGCTTAGAGGCACACTTGGCGATCTTTCGTGGCTTTGGCACCGATGTAGTGACGCATTGCGGTAGTGGTCTACCTTGAGCCCCTCAGTTCAGTGGCCAACTTATCCACCTTGCAGTTGAGCTCCTCGTTAGCTTGGAGAAGGCAGTCCAAGCGGTCGTCGCGTACCTGTGCAGAGGGGGTAGATTCCCGTGGTCTCTTGATCTCAGATATGGACAGTGCACCAATATCCATAATTTTGTTGACTATTCGCGCTAATGAGTCGAGGGTTTCTGTAGACTATAGGCTCAAAATCATCCGCACCTGCTGTGGCAGTTACTGTAGGAAGAGTTCGCGCAGTATGGATGTGTTCAATGCAGCAGAGTGGTCCCCAATCAGGTGTCGCATGCGACGCAGAAGCTTCGTAGGCGTTCGGTCACCGAGTTCTTCCGAAGTGAGTAGCTGCTGCAGCCTACCCTGTTTCGACTCAGTTGTCCGGCATATGAGCTCATCTTTAAGGGTATCACCTTGCAGTTGAGCTCCTCGTTAGCTTGGAGAAGGCAGTCCAAGCGGTCGTCGCGTACCTGTGCAGAGGGGGTAGATTCCCGTGGTCTCTTGATCTCAGATATGGACAGTGCACCAATATCCATAATTTAGTTGACCATTCGCCATTCGCGCTAAGTCGAGGGTTTCTGTAGACTATAGGCTCAAAATCATCCGCACCTGCTGTGGCAGTCACTGTAAGAAGAGTTCGCGCAGTATGGATGTGTTCAATGCAGCAGAGTGGTCCCCAATCAGGTGTCGCATGCGACGCAGAAGCTCCGTAGGCGTTCGGTCACCGAGTTCTTCTGAAGTGAGTAGCTGCTGCAGCCTACCCTGTTTCGACTCAGTTGTCCGGCATATGAGCTCATCTTTAAGGGTATCGTAGGGATTGTCAGGGGGCAGAGAACGCAGATTGTCTCTTACGATGGTGATGACAGCCGGTGGTAAAGCGCCGATGACGTAATCATACCTTGCAGTTTGCGACATTACCCCGGTGTCAGAAGAGTGGCTCGACGCTCAGGAACCAGAGTTCAGAGTCCGCCTGCCAAAACTCCGGCAGCCAGAGGGTAGCGACGACAGGGTCAGGTACCGTGGGATTTGGCGTGGCGTGGCTGTTGGGTGTGGTGTCCATGGACAGCCGAAATTAACAGGGCTGAAGAAGCAGAGTTGACCGTGATGCTCGGTGCGTTGACGAAAAAACGAGTAGGTGCGCGTTGCCACTCGAAGTTCGGGTCAGCACTTGTAGAAAGACGTGCGGCATTTAGTTTTCTACATAATTTATTTATCCCTGCTCTGGCATGGACGTCCACAGATGCTGTCGTTCTTGCTGGCGTCTTCTTTTCTCATGCTGGCTCGAACACGTGGAGCAGCTGAGGCACAACTTCTTCATCTATTTTCTCCGAGATGCTGATGGCTTGCCATAGATTTGTTGTGAGAGGATCGCAACAGTGCAGCTCTCAGACTTTTGGGCATAACTACCTTAAACCGATCGATGGACTCCTCTTCGGTGGTTATATACTTTAGCAGGAGCCCGTCATGGTCCAGCGAATATGAATTTGCCGGAGACTCAGTGACACACGCTAGTTCCAGCCCCCTATCCATGCCTGCTGCAAGGCGAGCAGCATATCGGTGCTCCGCCTTACCGAGACAGTCGCTATTGGCGCCCGCTGCGGGACAAGCAGCGTAATGGCGCTTCGTCTCTCTGAGACCGTTGCACATTTTGCAACAAAAGGGATCACATTGCTGAGGCTTCAGTAGCTCGTTTCTGCTAAAAGCGATTACCATTCTCCCAAAGTGAGGGAGTCTGGTATTGCACCCACTCAGGACCGCAGCAACTGCCGCTTACGTTGATGTCACGGGTTCGCTCTCGGCATCATGGCCTTCGGAAAGCTTCCCTGCTCAGCTGCTTCACGAGGCGCCGCTTATTTGGATAGCAGCTAAGGTTCGTCAGCATGGAGACTAACACTTTTTGCCGAATGGCGGTGAAGCCACTCTTTCGCCCCCGACGCTTGCCCATGCAAAGGCACCGCTAGCGGCTCTTCCACCGAGATCAAGGTTTTCGGCAGACAATGGGGAACGGGATAGTGCATCAGCTATCACGTTGGTGCTCCCCTTTCAATACTGTACTGCAAAGTGATAGTGCAGTATCAGGAGAGCCCACCACGGAGCCGCATCAGCCAGCTGAGTGCACTGTGATCCGTTTGCCCCACAAACTTCGTCCCATCAAAGTAGACGTCAAACTTCCACAGTGCAAACACGATGGGGAGGCACTCATTTTCGGTAACGGAATAATTTTTCTCCACAGGGACAGAGGAGCAGCTGGCAAAAACAACGGCGGAAACACACCATCGTATTTTTGTAGGAAAACAGCTCCTACAGCCATATTTCTCGCATCAGTTTGTACAACAAATGGTCTGGTAAGGTCCGGAAGCTTGAGCTGCCCTGTCTCTGCAGTGGCGTTAGACAGTCGGCAAAAAGCCTCCTGCTGCTCAGGTTCCAATTGGCACTCAGCAGACTTACTCAAGAGCTCGCTCAAGGGCGCCTGCAGTTGGGCACAAGACGAAATGAAAGTATGGTGAATGTTAATTATTTCCAAAAAGCCGCGAAGGCCACGTAAGTCCTTGGGCAGGGGAAAATCAGGAATGGCTGGAAGTTTCTGCCGATGCGGCTCAATGAAGCCTTCTCCTAGCGTAAACCCAAGTAACTGAATACGGGTCTTCTCTGATTCGACCTTAGCAGATTTAACGTCATTCCGGCATTCCTCACCCTCTCGAGCACATTGGCAACATGAGCCAAGTGCTCTTAGAATGTTCGTGAATAAATTGCAATGTGTCGAGGTAGCACATGCCGTATGACTTTGCTTCCCCGAGGATGCAGTTCATGAGTCCTTGAAACATTGCAGGAGCACTGCAAAGATCAAAGAGCATACGAGTGAACTCGAACAACCCTCTGTGGGACGTGAACGCAGTTTTGAACTGGTCACGCTCGCCCATCCAGACCTGTAGATATCCTTTAGAGGCATCAAGTGTGGTAAAGTACTGTGCATCAGCCAGGTTTATCGTGGGGAGTGGATAGACATCCTTACGAATCACTCATTCAGATGACAATAGTCTATGTAGAGGCAATGACTGCTGTCTTTCTTGAGCACCAACACAATTAGAGCGGTGAATATTGCCTGTCGCAAGCATGTCGTCTAGCAACCTGCCAATAATCTGCTTTTGGCGAGACTGACGGGCCTGCGGTCACACTTCAAAGGAAGTGAATCACCAGTCTCGATCACGTGGCTCACAAAATCGGTGCAGCCAGGTTGATCGGTGAAAAGCTCGTCGTACCGACATAAAAGTATGGACAGACAAGTCTTCTGTGTATCATCTAACTGAGTCACGCAGGCGACCAAAAGATGTAGTGTCTCTTCGTGATGTGTTGGTCAATCCAAACAGGAGTTTCGAGCTGACGAGCACGTAACGCCAGGGTAAGACCCCGAAGATTGCATGCAACACAGTTCGTGCTGTGCCTCTCGTTACCGAAGGGGATTGTGAGAGGGCAAATGCATTGAGTAGAAGCTTGGCCCCGACCTCTGCGCAGGGCACGTTTCCGGCCCTTCTGCGGCAAAGGCAACGGTAAGCGCCGGCGGTTGAACAATTTGAGCGGGAAAAAATGACCCATTAGGATAGCTTCCTTTCACAATGTCCACAATAATCCCGGTTTTAATGAGAAAGTCTCGACCAAGAATCACAAGAACATTGAGCCCTGGAAGATGATTGATTTGTGGGGTTTAACGTCCCAAAACCACCATTTGATTATGAGAGACGCCGTAGTGGAGGACTCCGGAAATTTTGACCACCTGGGGATCTTTAACGTGCACCCAAATCTGAGTACACACGCCTACAACATTTCCGCCTCCATCGGAAATGCAGCCGCCGCAGCCGGGAATCGAACCAGCGACCTGCGGGTCAGCAGCCGAGTACCGTAGCCACTAGACCACCGCGGTGGGGCGAGCCCTGGAAGATGAATAAAAAGCCAGCGTCTCAGTCGATCTCCCCATCTGACAGTCAACCTTGCCCCACCTGCCGAATAGGCCAAGCCTTTCACAAAGGTGAATGTCGTTCGGCTGTCCCACAAGTGCACTGAGTGCTTCTGCAAGTGGGACTACACTTGTTCGCCG
Organism: Rhipicephalus annulatus; assembly: GCA_013436015.1. Taxonomy (NCBI): domain Eukaryota; kingdom Metazoa; phylum Arthropoda; class Arachnida; order Ixodida; family Ixodidae; genus Rhipicephalus; species Rhipicephalus annulatus. Next base: position 198,963 of record WOVY01011134.1, on the reverse strand, counting down.
AACAACAAGACGCTAGCCCCCGTGTCCAGCAATGCCGAAAATTCATGGCAGGGAATATTGACCGGAATGAAGGGTGCGTACGCTTTCCTGTACGCCGAGAGAAGAAGCAAAGTATCGGCCGCTCGCGCCTTCACGAATGACCTGCAAACCCGTTTTCCTGCCTCACAGGGGACCTGGATTTGGTGCACTTCCTTGCTAAGAGCCCTTGTTTACGGCAGCGGAAACAGCCTCAAGCTGCTAAGATCGGCTCGCTACAATATCACAGGATAAGTTTCTGCAAGCGTCACCTCCCACATTACGTTGGGTCAAAAAGCGTCCCTCCTTGGAGGTTTTAGGTGGTGCAGTGCAGGCTGCCTGCCTTTCATGCGTGTATGGATCAAGAGCGCAAGCGCTCAACTCCCACCCACAGCTGGTTGCAGCTGAAAAAAGGGCGCCATAAAGTTGCTGCCGTTAAAAAAGGGTCATGGTCCCTCTGGAAGCGCAGCGCAGTTCAAGGGAATCGCTGGCTGGCGGCGGCGGGTGATTCAAGGCGACCGCGAGAAAATCACCTTGAATGCGCTTTGCCTCGGCGCCCAACTCCCCCAAATCGCAGAAGTGGCTGTCGCACAGTATGCTGAAAAAGTGCCCGCCGTATCACCTGTTCGAAATTCTCCTCATTCGAGGCTTGGGGCTCAGCGATAGAGTAAAGTTCATCCATCGCAAATACATACTCTTGTAAAGACTCCTCAGGAGCCTGTGTACGGAGCTCGAGCTCTTGCCGCATCGTACTTTCGTAGTCAGCGGATAGAAATTCGCGCAAAAAGGTCAGGCGACACTCTTCGAGAGTTGCTGCTCGGTAACCGGTAAGCCGATACTATCTCCCCACCATGTCAGTCAGTGCAGCCGGAACAACGCGTCCGAGCACATCTTGATCATCCGAACCCACTGCTCTCTGATAATGTGACAGAGTCAAGGAAATCTTGGGCGGAGAGCTGATGACCGTAGCCGCTGTAGGTTGGCGCATAACAGCGGGGTGACCGCATTTCGGAATGGCCGAAAGCATTGCACAGTTCCCAAGAGCACTTCAATCATTTGCATGACGTTTTGCAGCAACGTCTGCGTGATCACACCTGCTTCACAGGAAGTCGGTGCGTTAGTGGCACGGTCGAACGAAGGTGAGCAGTCTCCCAGCTCGATCAGTGGGGTGGTTTCAAACCAACCAACGCTCTGCCCACCATTCCCAGAGCAAAAGAGGCTCCTTGTGGAATTCGCCTGCTGTCGAACATAATGCGTACATGGTGCGGCTACCGTCGACAATTGAGGCACCTGCTCAGAGTGCGTTCGAAGTGTCGGTTGTATGGCTGATGGCTGGAAAAAGTCAGCGAGGGCTAAAGCCTGTGCCTGTCAATTCCGCATAAAACCGACTGCGAGTGCTGTGCTGACAAACTGCCATGCATGCCAAAGGGCGTATTAGCAATCAGAGG
>WOVY01011134.1:0-195000 GCA_013436015.1 Rhipicephalus annulatus | reverse complement strand
TATTAATCAGCTGCCCGCTCATAATAAGTTCACGTGCTACGTGACGCCAAACATGCGCATAAAAGAGCGTTTTCACACTCGTCGCTTGGTTTATAGATGGCGCTGACTGTCACTCCTACTTCTAAATTCACATATGAACCCAAAAAAAGTGGATGGAGGGAAAGCTGCTGTGGTAACTCAGTGGTTAGAGCATCGAACGCGATATTCGAAGGTCGTAGGTTCCATTCCTGCTCACAGCTGGTTATTTTTTCATCCACTTTTCTTTCTTCTTGTTTACATTCCATTGGTTCTAATAACTTTCCCTGTACATTCCTTAGCATTACTGTCTTTTAGATCTCATTAATATTGTGTTAAAACACGAAAAAACGAGCCCTTAGGTATACACTTCTTTCCCTATTATATATATATATATACACATCGAAGCAAAAGAAGTGTATACTTAAGGGCTCGTGTTTCTGTGTTTTGACACAATATTAATAAGATCTAACAGACAATAATACCAAGGAAAGTATAGGGGAAGTTATTAGACCGAGTTGTAATGTAAATGTGAAAAAAGAAAAGTGGGTGAAAAGATAACTTGCTGTGGGTAGGAACCAATAAATTCAAAGATATGCATGAAAACTCAAACAGGGTGTCGCCCTTGCAGAAAAAGAAGATTCAAAGTATGCAAACACATGCAGACAATGACAGTGGCAGAAAGCACTAACTTGGATTTTAAGCACAGGATAAGAGGTGCACTAGGCTGCGACTCGGATAACGTCATACACCTTCTAGAAGGTAGGGTATGTAACATGCAATACGTGGGTCAGACAGACACTCCGTTTAGAATTAAATTCAATAACCATCGGGCACATGTACTTTCCCTGCCAAGCCTTCCACTTTCAGAACACAACACTGATGTAACCGGGGTTCTGCCAGAGTCTCGGGGAGATGTCGAGGAGAGGAGCTGGGAGCTGCTAATAGTCACTTTTAATTACAATATTTACAGGTAGCGTGTTACATGATGGTGGTACTATGATGGAAGCTCTCGATGGAAGCATGATGGTAGCTTTTGCGAGCTCGTGAGAGCCTGTCGGAAGTGCCTCGGCGCTCGCGTTTTATGTCCTGGCTTTCCCAGGATTCAATGCATGAAAAACAATGGAGGCCAGGACAGTCCAATTAAAATTGGCATATTCACCTTCGCCCTCGAAAGGGGAAGATGAAACGCCACCTCCTTTCTGACCAAGAAAAGAGAGAAGAAGCACGCCCAGTTCAGCTCACGGCGAGGAAGAAAACACTGCACACCGCGCACGACATAGCACAGCACAAAGATGTTGAGCCTTACGTGGAAGTCAATTTCGTAGTCTGTTGCAGTGATGAATATGTGGCGCCAGGCAGACCACGAATTGTGGAAACAGAGGCACCAAGGCGCCACGGAGAGCGTGAGAAAGGCATTCGCAGACGGTTTTGAGATGCTGGGCCCTTTGCTTGGGGCACTTAGACGACAAAGGAAGCCACCTCGACGGCCAACAACTCTTCCTAATCCGTCAGTCGGTCAGGCGTGTCCAAAGGGTTTTACGAGGGGCACTGACGACCTAGGATAACTAGAAGAACAATTTCTCTGTTGTCGCTGCTCTTGGAGCATCTCTGGGAGTGCTGACTGAAAGAAATCAGAGTAGGCTCGGCCAAAATGTCTCATGCGACAAAGCGGCGTCAAGCCAGGAAGGCTGATCATAACAGCACATTAAAAGACCACAGCTTTGATGACATCAAGGTTACACTATTAGAAAACAATTTTCGAACAATCAGAGAAAAGAAACAATGGGATTTTACTTTATCTACAGAAAAATGGGATTTTACTTTATCTACAAATTCAACACGCTAAAAAATAGACTAAATGAACACCCAGACACCCTTTCAGCATTAGGATCACTAAAAGATGGAAACGCTCTTCTCTAATCAGTCCTCTGCCCCTAGCCTCCAATTACGACAATAATATTACCCACCTAACAAAGCTTTTAGCGTATGTATCTGACCATAGAGAAATAGTTTGCCACTTCAAGCACTACCGGAATGGACAGATAAGTGGTCCCAGATGTCCTACAGTACCCCCTTTCTTTTCCTTCACGAACAGGAGCCAATGCATATTGATACGTGTATGGAACTGTCACTTCGGCACAGCTGAAATGGCATCCGAAAAAAGGAAGATGACAACGTGGTTGTTGTGGGTTGGTCTCTAGAGCTTCCCCCATAGGCCTGCATGACTGTGCGCTCTTTAAGCCGTTAGCAAGACCTGCTGTCGGTAAATAAATCTTCCCCATAACAATATAATAAATATATATGGCGGCGCCACAATTACCGGCTTTTTCATATCTTTTGACGCCACCAATATGCACTTGAAGCGATTAAGCTCCCCCACCGATTTGTTGTAAATTTCAAAGGAGGGCAAGCCGACAGTGGATTGACCCAGAAGGGTCGATACTAAAACGATGATCACATTGTTCACTTGGGGGAAGGGTGAGTGCATGGGAGGTATTGTTGACAAAGATGGCATTGCTCATTTACGTTCACCTTACTCTATTGAGTTCCTGTCCCTTCCTAATCCCGCCGTGTCTCTCTTGCTTTTTTATAACGTTTTTTTCCTCGTTTTTCTTTTTTGTTGTTGTTATTGTTAATATTTTTATTCTGTCCCCTTTTCTCCTGTCTCAAAAAGCTATAAGACACGAGTGTAAATAATATTATGCCTTGAAAAGATGGGGCTCCCGTCAAAACGTCGTCTGAATGAACAGTGGTGAAAGCGCATCAATTTTTATACTTTATATATATATATATATATAAGGACGACAGCGCTGCTTGGGTTTAGCTTTGTGCTAGTCAAGACTGAGAAGCGGACAGAGATAAAGCAGAAGAATAAGAACAACCAGCCTGGCATACAGCCCTTGTGTCCTATTTCTCTCTGACAATGATCCAGTCGCTGAAAACGAAGACATGACGCTACCACTGCCTGTGCTCGTGCGTCTTGAGCATTCCGGACTCGCCAGTCAAGCAAAGCCATCCACACTTTCTCAGCCATGGCATCCGCCTTCCTTCCAGCGCACCAAGCACAGCTTGGGGTCGGTGTCTATGCCTCCTCGACGCCTCACAACCTCCCGATGTTACAAACGCTGTCCGGGGACGGCGTCCAGGCTTCCTAGGCGGCTCAATTTTCTTTTGTCGGTACCGTGAACACTGTTTACACCAAGGCACCATCTGAGAACACGGTTCACGGGCCAATTTGTGTGGGCCCTGTCCCATCAGCCTCGCACACGGACTCCCATCAGCCTCCCACAGACGCCAACCACGCATCCTTTGCTATGAATCCTGGCACTGTGAGTTCTGGAGACACTGTTTCTTCTGCAGATGAACACTCCGCCTGTCGATGCAGACTACCCAACAGTGCCGCGCAGCTGCAGCATAGCTTCATGGAACTCCGCGTCATGACTCACGCCCTTGTAGTGTTGAGTTCCCAGCTGTGTTCTGCCATCTTGCCAACATTGTGCACACTCAATGCCATGTTGGCTGTGACTGCCTCAGAAAACTTTGAGAGAAGCCCATCCGTCGCAAACTGGGCCATTTCCTCACGGAGCTCTCAAAGCAAGTGAGCTGCCTAGCATGGGAACACTGTGGACTTTCTCCCACCTGCTCACCATCGCTGTCTTCTTGCAAACTACCAGTATTTTGCAGCGTTCAGAACGATGTCTTTGGGGGGATTGACATCGCAAACTTACTTGGCGCTCTCCATGCCTGGCCGGAAAATAAAAAAAAGGTAATCTCCATCGACCGCCTCAGCAGGGCTGCCAAGGCAAGGCACTGCTAAAAAGGTGCGAAACAAAAATTTCGGTCCGAATGGTGTGAAAAGTTGAAAAGTCTCTTTCTCCCCCTTTCCCACTCTTGCCACATTCTTTTAGCCAACCCATTCTCTACCCCGAATGGGAGATGTGCGGCTCCCAACCTCGACAGTGCATCTTGGCCATTGGACATCCCATCCTCTCTCGTGCGATGAGATTCAAAGGGGCGCAGAATAGCTGGGCCCTTTGCCTATGTGCCCACTACCATACATCAAGCTCAGGTGAGGCGCCAACTCGATGTCTTATCATAGTTCGATGTCTCATCAAGTCTCATCGCAATTTCGATGTCTCATCGCATGACGAAATAACACACCCTACCAGTCTACGATACCAACAGTGCCAAGTGTTACCAGCAAGATCCGTCCTGACCAATCTGAGTCATTTGTCTGGACCCTGCAGTTAATAGACGCATGCACAGACGCTTATAGTTTCCTGAAGGACATCTCAGAGAAAACAGATGTGATAACTCCAGTCAAGGTCATGGAATTCTAATGCATGTCGAGGCAGAGTGACTTTCCAGCAAGCGACACTGCTTTCGACCGATACAGCTCACTTCAAGCGACCCTTCAAGACCTGCTAGCCTGACCACATCGAGGAGCACTACAGCAACAGTGTTGCAAGACCATTAAAAACACCTGTCTCCACTACAGATCCTTGAATCAATGAAATCTCCTGATTTGGCAACGCTGTACATTCTATCTAGCTCAAACAATTGCAAGTCATTTATGCGAAGCGAATGCACTCCTTCGATGCTGCGCAGACATGGCGCAGCATCGAACACGCGGTCTGCCTGCAGCCAGAACACGCTAGTTTAGTCACGTTCGTTGTGTATCTCCGACAATGGGTCTAGAAACACAGCAAGAGAAGTAAGAACGATGACCACGACCATCCCGAAACATCCAGTATCGACCGCCAGAAACGTCGGCTCTCTAACATACGCAGTCGCAGCTCAGACGATATTTGGTAAGACCGCTACAGTCAGGCTCGCCCGCCAGAGACATTTGGGCAGCCCGTGATTGTACATTACAGCGTGGGCTGCAACCGTGTGCTGTCTAGGCTGGGAAGAGAGGAAAGACGAAGCAGAATAAGAACAGCCGGCCTGCCATGCGTGCATTGTGTCCTATTATTGCGAAAGCAATTATATGGACACTCTCGACTGAAATTTGCTGCCGGCACCGACGTCGGCGTCATCGTCATTCACCTTATACATATATATATATATATATATACAGTCAAGCCCACATATAACAGCCCAACTTAAAACAAACTTTCGCTTAAAACGAACAATATCCGCGTGACCGCCAAAATATACATTGGTTCAATGGCACAAAATCACACTTACAACGAACGTCTCCGAGCGCCGCCGATCGGTTACAGCGAACGGAGTCACCTGTCTGCCGACTTCCCAGGATAACAATTTCGACCACCGATCAGGCATCGGCGAAGTGCCCATACATTCTTATTGTTAAACACCAACTTTGCCTCTGCGCCCCTATAGTTGCCGCTCTTCCCGACTGCTCTTTGTAACCAACCCCTCCGTCCTTTGTCCCCCCGCTACTCTGAGCATCCCGCATCGCCAGATAAGACCCGTGTTTTCACACTACCACCGATCTTTCGAAGACCAGTCGGCCATCTACCTAGTTTTTGATAGCTGGTACCGTCGTTAATGTCGCCGACCTGGAGTGACCAGACCATTTGCCAAAATCGTCGGCCACCGACTGTATCCGATACTCTCCGTCTAGTGCGCGCGCGTATGCTACCCCAATGGCTCTGATAATTTGCGATTCATTTCGTGTTTAGGACCTGTTCTCGCTCACTTCGCACTCGACTCAGCATGCCTTCCTGCACGTGCGGAAGCGCGAAAACGGCTGTTAATTTGCACGGAACGAATCGCAAAATATCAAAGTTCGTGAGGCCACGCAAACCCGCCGGCGCAAAAAAACGATTTTTTTACCACGGCCGCCGATTCTTTGAACATACGACGTGCGCACCGATTCAAGCGGCTATGCACTCCTTTCAAGTTTTTATACGTGCGAGTTTCGCGGACCTTTCAAGCAAGCTAGCCAACCTGCCTCTTTCCCGTGTGTTTTGGTTTTCAAGGTCGCCCTCCCGCCACATCCTCCCCTCTCTTAACCACAACTCTTTGCCCTTCTCTTGCAAGTCTGCTCTCCTCTCCTGATCACAACCCCTTCGCTTGTCTTCATCGCTTCTCGATGCCCACCACGCTGGCTCGAATAAGTTTCGTTTTGTGACTGGAAATGGGCCCAGAGCTGTTCCACGCATTCTGGCATGTGTGTCACGTGAGCGCGTCTTGCTCGTTCTTGGTGTGCGTGTGGTCATGATTGCCGACGGGAGGACTAGCACGCTTTTTCATGCCACTCGACAAAACGTAGAAAGTGTGGCCGCTTGGCTTGAGCGTAATCTGCGCGTTTTGTGTCGTGGTGCGGAGCGCTTGCTCACAGCTGTTCACCAGCTGGCAGTCAACTTGCCACTTCTGGCGTCCCGGTATTCAGCTGTGGAGATAGCAAATATTTCATGGGCGGCGGTGACGGCTACATGCGCGCGAAACTGTTTTCGTGAGGCTGACTTCGTCGACGTCGGGCCCGATGCCGAGCCTGAAGCTTCCGAACTGCGGCGGCGATTTGTGACAGTGCGTCGTCGACTCCAACCTGGGAGAGCGGGTGGGACATCTTTTGCGATGGTTTAATTACAGCCGATGATGATGCCGGCACTGCGGAACCATGCACGAATTTGGGCATTGTGAATGAAGTTTGTGGCGAGAGCGATTTCAAGGAATCCGATTTCGAGAACGACGAAACTTTGAAGCCAGTGCCTCATGCAGCTTATGCCCCGAGCCTCCGCAAACGAGCACCCTGCCGTTTTAAGAACTCGAGACCGCCCTTATCGCTTCTGCTCTTCGAAACACATGCATCACACAACCTGGGAGAGCCGGTGGGACATCTCTTGCGATGGTTTAATTACAGCCGATGATGATGCGGGCACTGCCGAACCATGCACGGATTTGGGCATTGTGAATGAAGTTTGTGGCGAGAGTGATTTCGAGGAATCGGATTTCGAGAACGACGAAACTTTGAAGCCAGTGCCTCATGCAGCTTATGCCCCGGGGCTCGGCAAACGAGCACCCTGCCGTTTTAAGAACTCGAGACCACCCTTATCGCTTCTGCTCTTCGAAAAACATGCATCACAGACTTTTTGGGGTAAAAAAAGTTTGTGTTTTCAGTAGCAACTTTTTTTAAAAGCTGTGTTTCATTTACCAAGAACTTCGGGATACAGCGAACAGATGCCACGTCACGCTCAGGTTCGTTTTAAGCGGGCTCGACTGCATAAAAATTCAAGAAAGAAAAAGAACTAGAAAAAGACTCTGGCACGCGGAATCGAAATTGGGTCCTCTGAATCGTGAGTCCAAGATGTTAACCACTGAGCCACCGAGGAGCACGTCTTTCAATGTTCAAATGGCAAGCTATTTATATCTAGCCCTTACCGCTGCTCACGAGCATCTCAGGGGGAATTATCGTGTTTTCAGCATTACTAGCAAGATGGCGCAAGGAGCGTGTCGCCCCATTATGCGACAACATGCACTGTAATTTCCCACGCGTACTTTGCCCCACTTAGAGGTGAAGTGACGCTCCCTCATGCGCCCTTATCTTATGGTGGGGAGGAGGGAAAGAACGTACGTCTTGGCTGTCCTCGCTTTACGTGGAACGATTCTGTTGTATCTATAGTTACCGGGCACGCAAAGTAACTGCAATCATTGCTGTCTCCGCTTGCGAAAAGCGCTCACTTTTCACAGTGAACTAACAACTGTGAAGCTTATTCGCGTGCATCTGTACCTGTGAAGACGTTTTGTACGTCATTTGTGCGTGAGAAATGCAGGGCTCGTTTGGATCTGCTTTTCATTCTGCGTGTGACCTTCCAATATGTTGCTATCACGTTCATTGCTTCGCCTTTGTGGCAAAGCTGTTTTTTTTTCTTTGACAATATATATATACCGTATTTATATGTGTAATGAACACATAATAAACACACCCCCAACTTCGGTAGTCTAAATTTATATTTTTTTTTCTCCTGCATAATAGACGCACCCCAGCCTTCATCATCGCAGTCCTGCCATGGAGGAAAGAATAAACTGAGGAGAGGGTGTTACGACACAATTTGTGAAGGCGGAAGTAGAGACGAGTAGAGGACTACTCCTTGCAATGGTGAACACGCTACGGTGGCTCGCATATGTGCAACAGGTGCTAGTGAGAGGGAGGAGAGCGGCGCAAGCCAATTTCAGACGCGCCGGGAAGTACCGCCGCCGCCCGACCAGGTGCAAAAGCAAAACTTTTATGCTGATTATGAGCAAACGTGCTGCGATACTCGCTTGTAGAACACCTAGTGCCATTCGGAGCCTCAATATGATTCATATTGTGAATCTACAATACACTTGCAGCTTTGCATTTTGTGTTTATTTCGGTGAACGCAAGAAAGCAACGGCAGGAATCAGCAGGATTATCGCTACAACAGGCTGTTTTTTTTCTGCAGATACGGTAACTTTGGTGTAATAAACATAATGTAACAGTGAAATGTTATTTAATTTGTCTTGCTGTTTAGTCAGATAAAGCACCTCCAAATGATTTTTTGCCATGTGTGTCGCGAAACATGCACATGAGATTATTCACTGCTGCCCGAGTTGGCCGACTGCGATCGTATAAAAAAACCTTGGCCAAAGATGAAGGTTCTGCGAGCAAAACGTAAACAGGAAGCGATAATAGAAACAATAAATCACTTTACTGTGTCAGGCACATCCAACTCTTTCCTCGGCAAGCTCCGGTGAGAACAGTGGGCTGCATACTGCTTTTCGATAGTTGTGGCTGTCATTCACGAGAACGGCTCACCGCCACCTCTTTCATTAAGAGCAATAGATGCTGCCGTATCTCGTTTAGGAATTCTAAGTTGCCTTCGCAGAGGCAGCACAGTGCCGAAAAAAAAAAACAACGAAGCTGCGGCACCAACCATTTTCGGACAAGTGGTCGCGAGCTTCGAAAACAACCACTTTCAACTTCAAGCAATATACAGTAAAATCTCCGCAGTACGAACCCCACATTAACAAACTTTTTAGATTAATGAACTTTTAAAAAATCCCATGCCGACTGCTAACAGTTTCAATGTAAAATTATTTCACTACTACCTACTTCAGAATAGCGAACTTTTCAGAATAATACATGATAATTTAGTTCCGCATTATATTAACAACGCCTCACTACTACGACTCATGTTTGAAAATTCCTCGCGACTACCGAAGCAGTATGCAAGCAGACGACAAAGCGAACAGATGCCTTACTTCTCGGAAGGCGCGCGACGGTGTGGAGGGGAGAAAAAAACACGAAAGGGCGAGTTTCTTTTATTTCTTTTTGTTGAAACGCCGACGCTGCTGGTTTACAAATGCCGAGGCGAGGGGTGAGGGCAACAGGGGAGGGAAAGGCAACGAGGCAGAGTGGGAGTTGCAAAGCAAGAAGCATGGGTGTGGAAAACATGAGACAGCGAGAGAGCAAAAATGAAACGGGAGGAATTTTCTTTTTTAGCACTTTTTTTTAGGAAGAGGCGATCACAGCCACGATACTTCGGGTTTTTCTTTCTTTGTCACTTCTACTTGTGCTCTAGGAGGCCTGATTGGTCAGTCATGTTAATCTCTTTTCGGTGATTACTTATCTCATCCACAAAGCCTGTCGGCATTCGCGCTGCAGCGCTACTACACATGAGTTCCTCTCTGCTTGCGATGGAGAAGTGGAAGCAGTATTTGCTAAGTGAGAAAGTGAATATTCTTCGGCAACTGGAAGGCGAAAAGCAGGCTGTTGTGACCATAGAACCGAATCGCACAAGAGGAATGTGGATTAGCTGGAGGCCTTCGCACTGCAAAGTTTGTGCTCCATGCGTCAAAGAAAGAAAAAATTAGACTTCTTTAAAGCAAACGTGCATTTTTTCGTGTTCACTTGTGCATTTGTTTTTTCTCGTGAAAAACGAGTTCAAGGACCGACCGTTGTAAAGGTATGTCGTTTTGGTCGTGGAAAATAAGTATTTGTGGTTTATTTTTGGGCTTTCACTACAACAACCGTTCAAAATAACTAAACAATTGCCATGGCCACCTGAAGTTCGTTATACCGTGATTTCACTGTAAACTAAACTCACAACCATAAAGATCAACGCTCACTGTAGGCTTCTAGCAAATTGCATCACCTTTCAAGTGCAACAGCTATCTAGAAATTCTCCTTCAGAACTCCAACCGGCTATCAACAACGCGGTCATATGAGTGGTGATGCCAATGACACGAGACGACAGCGTGCCCACCTAATCCCACAACCCCCCTGGAAAAGCAGTGACTTTCACCACACAAACAAAGGCTGCAAGTCAGTGCTCGACAAATATTCATTCTCTAGAACGGCCATAAAAATGTTAACATAAATAGGGCCTTTTCAGGTGTCTTTTGACATGCCCCTGGTCTCAAGGTAATGAGAATTATTATATTCAAAGTTACTGAGTTCAAGAATAAGCTTCAATAGCAAGTGCAGAACTTCTTTATCGATAGGTCTCTTGAAGTGAAAATTCTCGTATGCCTTTAACACTGCAGCAATTCCATCAGCATGTGGTATATTAGTATACAGCATGGCCTTTGAGATGGCGAGCGCGCGGCATGTTTCCATTCAGCCATCCCAATCGCTGCGCTCACCCAGCAAAATGAATGAGTATCGCTTTGTGCGCCGGGCTACCGCGAAAGGGTGCAGATTCTGGTGGTGGCGAATACCGCAGCAGACATCAGAGCGCATGAGATTCCAGCATCTGCATGTTTTTTTGTTGTTGTTGTTCTTGCTACTGTTTCTGCGTATGACCAAGAATCACTCTCAGCATCTTCTGGCTGGACTGAAGTAAAGTTTTTTTTTGTTACTGCATTTACTTTCACCCCATTTACAAAAAAAAGCATGGCAACTGCGGCATTTTCTCGATAGGCAATTATAAGGAGATATCGATACGTCTGTAGCAGTATTACTTTTTTTCCATTACAGTCTGTTTTGGCTCGGTTCTAAACACCTCGATATCAAAAATATAGAGGCATTTTAGCATTTTTCCTTTCTGGAGACTTGTATAGAAGAAAACTGGGCTAGCTGTCGTCATTGAACCATATTGCTCTCCTATCCTGTCTCATAATTTTACTGTTATATCGCGTACGAATATTTATAAAGTGGTCAACCGAAGCGCTGTGACGCTCTAGATAACTGAGTGCTCTGTTCATGTCATTGAAGTAAGGTAAGTGAGAAGTAATTTTGCCGGAATATTGTAGAGGGCTTCAAGTAGCCGACTTACATTAACTCCCCATGTTTTAACAGTGAAAGTGCCCGAGTTCTGATTGTCTCCTTTTTCGTCATTTGAACTTTGACCATGTTTTGGTAGCACAGTAGCAATATAAGTACTTTCGACTGCATCCAAATCAAAGGGTAGAACATGTAATGCAATGGACATTTTATAATGAAGACTAAGTATTTGCTGAGGTAGACTACTAAACAAAGACAAAGTGCAAATTGTCACAGCTATGTAACACTGCAGTGTTTCATACCGGGTACATCAAACTCGGAACACGTAATGCGTACTTCTTGAACAATCAAAGCATATTGATATTTGTTCTCACATTGCCCAACGTATCCATTGAACACCGTAAAATTCACAATGCGAATGGGTGACCATAAGTGACCAAAACCTGTCTGTAACCAGCCCGCTGTCGCAACAGAACCAGTTACGTTCAGTCTAGACATAGTCTAGACGCATGGCGACCGCCTGCATTCTCCCCCTTGTATCCTGCTTCTGCGGCTCGCCAGGAGGGTTCTTTAAACGAAGTTATAATGAAAAGCAGCTTTGGTTCCAAGGAAAAGTAATCCTTTTAATCAAGTGTAACCCGTGAGCATAGAGCGTAACACTCTTCTGACTTTCATTGTTGATTGGGTTATTTTTTTTTTCACCAGTGCCCTCCCTATTATACAGCCTGCAAACTTTGAAGTACAGTAAGTTTTCAGCACATCTGGATCTCTTGCAGAAGCGTGGCAATTATAAGCGCTCTAATAAGGACGGCGCAAATCTACAGTAAAAAAAGTCAATTTGCGAATACGGTATATAGGCCCAATAATTGACTTCGCCTTTCGTACACTATGGACCGACGGTCTTAAATGAGCGCAAAATTATATAAAAGCACAAAACAATTTTTTTCTCTCTACATGCAAGGCTCGCCAACAGCCCGGCAGCATTTACGACCACACTGAGGGTCCCGTTACAGTTTTTTACTTTGGGACCCTCGTCTGTATATTAATATTACTGTACTACTTTTTTGAAATGAATAATAAACTGAAACTGAAACGAAGAAGCGCCACGGGGAGGGGGGGGGGGGGGAGAAGAGAGCAGGCCATGCCCATCTCTGAAAACACACTCTCTCCATGCGATTGGAACGGCCGGACAAGTACCAGGTTTTGGGGACTGTTAGGACTTGATATGTCCTGCAGAAAACTATTGGTATCCTTGACAAATGATGGAAATGCCTCGGGAATATGTTTAACAACAGAATCAACAAAGCACACCAAGTTCTCAGTTGCAGTATTTATACCAGAAATGATCAGACGGCCCAGTTACTTTGCTTTTGAATTTTCGGGAGTATGTAAAATGTGCTGGTCACAGGACTGAGCACAATAAGTGACCAAACAATTTTTGCTTATAGTTTTATTTCTCTTGATAGAGTCATAAACTTAACTTACAAGATGGATTAAAAAACTATCTAGGTCTATGAACGATTGCTCTTCCCTTATCGGTAGGTTTGATGACAATGTCAGGGTCAGCAGGGGTCATGATCTTTTTTTAATAAAGCTTGTTTTTCAGACAAGTGTTTGCACTACTTCGGTTACCGAAGTGATAGTAAAACATATTGCTGGTATATAAAAAATACATTCAAGAAATAAAGCCTTTTTTTATTGGTGAGCAAGTCTGTGCAAAGGCATACACTGACTGATGATTGGTACGCATGAGTGACGCAACATGACTGTGTCTGAATTGTTCTGTATTCTCAGCAGAATTTATGTGTTCTGAAAACCAGTCGGTACATGGCTCAAGAATATTTAACATGTGATATCTTAAGCAGCCGCTTCTTCTGTTCATCAACACATGTTCCACACATATGAATCCATATGACGGACATTTTCCACTGAATGTATGACTTGTTACAGGCCCATGGTCTAGTATTTAGAAGCCTGAAATGAAAAAGAAGCACGGATAGACAGTCCCCAATGAGATAGCTGCCATGCAGTACTGCTAACAGTCCACTGTCAACAGACTGAGAGCTAAGCTATACTTTTATAAATTATATCCAGGGACGGTGCCAGCGTGAAGCAGTACAAACACATTCAAATGTTTGGATGAATGGATGGACAGAGGAATGGATGCTATGAGCGTTCCCCGTTATAACGGGGTGGTGACGGGTGCCCCACCAGGCTTGAAAGAAAAAAAAACTCTTTTTATGTTGACCTAATGCCTTATCTATTTCAATTAACTCTATCTTATTATAACAAAAAAATATAAATTCGCGGTCCATCTCTTTGCCTTTTGAGACAGAGTGACCTCATTTTTCTCACTTTTCTCTGCCTCACCGTTACTTTTCTGCCATCAATACTCTAACCACCTCTAACTTCTATTGCGGACGTGCTCAGTTTTTCATGGCTGTCCCTAAAACCCAAGGACTTAAGTAGGCTCGTACCGATACGTATACCTGGATGAATATCACCACATTCAACCAGAACATGTTCAATCATTTTCTTAGCTACTCCAAAGCATGTTTCCTTCTTTATTAAATCTTGCTTTATAACTACGCTTTCTAAGGCAACGCAACCTGGCTTTGTACAGTAAAGTGCATTTCCTTGTGTTATCGCAAAACCTCTCCCTCCTTATTTCGTTTCTGCCATTTCGGTAATTACTGAGAGCTGGCTTATTTTCCGTCGCTCTCATCCAATAAACTCAGCCTCTCTCACTTTTCGGTTATTGCTTCTTGCTGCTATATTGCCCACACTGCGAGCCATATATTTTACTGATGAGCCTCTTGTTTTTTTTCTCCACTTTGTGTCAGCGATCTACCTATAAAAATACCTGAACACCTTCCCTGCCCATTTACTCTCCTTTATTTTGGTATCGTGTGTGATAGCCACGGCAAGCGTGTCAGCCCACCCGCGCGTGTGGAATGTTCTTGTCATTGCGGCGGCGAATGCTCGCTGTGTGCATCCACCTTTCCTGTGCACTCCGCCCTTTCCCAATGTATGGCATAATACTGCCCACCGAATACACCGATTGGTTCTTCTCGTCAAGGCTTGGCTTCACTATTAGCGTCAGTCGCGCAAACACGAAACATGGTGTCAGAAGTTGGATCAGAAGCTACGTCGAGCTGAACAGCAAGAAGCAGCGACCAGCATAATGGAATTTTCGAAGCCCCCCCGAACCGATAAGCTTCGAAGGTGATATCAGTAACCATTGGCAGCTATTTAAACAGAAGTTTGAATTCTTCCTCTCTGCTTCAGAAACCGGCCCCAAGCCCCGTGGAAGCGCAACGAAGACGGCCCTACTGCTGAGCTTGGCCGGTGACGCCACCTTGGAGGTTTTCAACAACTTCACGTTCCTCGAAGGTGAGAGCAAAGAGGATTACGACAGGGTGGTGAAGAAGTTTGATGAATACTGCACAGCCCAGCAGAACAAAGTGCACGAACGCTACCTCTTCTGACAACGAGTTCAAGCTGACGGTAAGCCTTCGGAAAAGTTCATTCGGGACCTCAGGAAGCTGTTGCGGTCCTGTAACTTTGGTGTAATGGTAGACTCAATGATTAGGGACCAAGTCGTTTATGGAACAAACAGCGAGAAAGTCCGGGAGAAACTGCTGCATGATAACGAATGAACGCTAGCCAAAGCCGAGCAAGTATTCAAGGCGGCAAAATTGTCGGCGGCGCAGCAAGACGTGTGGCGACAGGAGCAATGACAGGTCGACCGGGTGAAAAAAACTGATGAAAAACAGCATACGACCTTCCGGTGCCATAGGTGTGGGCGGCAACATGGTCCACGAAACTGCCTGGCATTGGGTCGCACTTGCCGAAGGTGCGGAGAAAAAAATCATTTTGCGGCAAGATGCAAGAGCACAAAAGAAGTAGCAGAGGTTCAGAGCAGTGAGGAAGACTTCGAAATTCTAGACGTTTCGATTGACAGTGTGATAAATCAGCGGGATTGAATCGTGCAAGCACAAGTGGCGAACGGTGACCTGACCCTCAAGATAGACACAGGTGCGCAAGCAAACCTCTTGCCATACAGCACATATCGCAAGCTCAACCCGAAAGCGCAGCTAGCACCGAGCAACACAATACTACGTTCTTACGGGGGAGCAGCCACAAAGCACCTTGGGAGCACGACGCTAAAGGTCAGCCTCGGCAGAAGGACTGTCAACGTCCCATTTTTATGTTGTGAAGAAAGGGCAGCAAGCGATTCTTGGCCTTCATGCGAGTGAACCTCTTGGATTATTGAGAAGGTGCATCAGCGAAATTACGACGAACACCAGCGAACAAGTTGCGCAGGAATACCAAGATGTCTTCAGGGGTATTGGCTGCATTCAATGACGCTATAAAATGGTACTGCAACCGAACAGCGTTCCTACAGCACAGGTCGCCAGACGACTCCCCTTGGCCCTGCAGGGACCACTGCGAGCTGAACTCGACCGGATCCAGAGGGCAGACATCATTTTCAAAGTGGAAGAGCCAATAGACTGGGTAAGCCTTTTGGTGATCACCACAAAGAAGGACGGTAAGCTGCGCATATGCCTGGATCACAGAAAAATTAAGGAGTGGTTGAAGCCCGAGCATTATGACATGCCGCGCCGCGAGAACATTGAGGCAGAGCTTGCAGGAGCAAAATTTTTCTCTCGCCTAGACGCCAGCTCTGGGTTCCATCAGATTCCACTCAATGAGGAAACATCCAGAATATGCACGTTTGCCACCCCCTTTGGACGCTATAGATTCTTCAGGCTTTCCTTCGGAATAGCGTCAGCCTCGGAGGTGTTTCAGAAGTGCATGATTGAAATCTTTGATGCCATCCCGGGAATGGAAGTGTACGTGGATGATATCCTCATATGGGGTAGCACAAGAAAAGCGCACGACGACAGGCTACGGGCAGTAATGCAGTCCGCATGCACAGCGTGATAAACATTCAACCCGGACAAGTGCGCAATAGGGGTAACGAAAATTTCTTTTTTGGGTGACGTAATATCGGCGCAAGAAATACGTCCGAGCCCTGCATCTGTTTCTTCGGTACTACAAATACCGCCCCCAACCGATAAGCACGCCGTACAAAGAATGCCAGGAGTTGTTAACTACTTTGCGAAGTTTATACCAGCGTTGGCCGAAAAAACGAAACTTCTCCGGGAGTTAATAAACAAGGAAAACGTCTTTAGGTGGACTGCCAACCACGCGAAAAAATGGGATCTCGTGTGTGGCACGCTGAGTGAGCAGCCCGTTCTAGCTATCTTCTACCCCGATCGAGACATGAAGATAAGCTCAGATGCGTCACAAAACGGCATCGGCTCGGCCCTACTGCAACGACACGGGGATGGGTGGGAACCGGTTGCTTATGCGTCACAGGTACTGACGAGTGTTCAGAAACGATATTCCCAGATTGAAAAGGAAGCCATGGCAGTGGTATACGGATGCGAGAAATTCCACCATTTCGTGTAAGGCCACAAAGTGTTGCTTGAAACAGACCACCGTCAACTGATAGAAATATCTCGGAAAGCGATTGGAGACATGCCGCCAAGGTTGCAATGTTTCTTTCTTCGTCTATTCAAATACGATTTCACCCTGCAGTTTATGCCCGGAAAGTCCTTGCTATTGGCTGATGTGCTGTCTCGAGCGCCCGTTGGCCAGCCCCGAAAGGATGACGCGGAGCAGGGCATTGAATTTCATGCTTTAAGTAGCATTTCAGCACTTGTAAGCGAGGCAACATGGCGCAACCTGATACAAGAAATAAGCGAGGATGGCTACTTGAAAAATGTCATCGAATGTCTTCAGACCAACAAACCCGTTACAGGCCAGCTAAAACCGTTTGCAGCGGAGCTGTGGACAGTTAACGGCGTGCTTTTTAAGGGATGCAAGGTTGTTATCCCAGCCAGTATGCGCGCCGACGTTTTGCGCAGAATTCACGATGGCCATTTGGAAATAAATAAATGCAAGGCACAAGCCCGCCATTTAGTTTTTTAGCCAGGCCTCGGGACGGACATTCATAGCCTCGTCGGGAAATGCGCAGTGTGTCAGACGCATGTGTATAAACAACAAAGTGAGCCACTTTTGATTCGTCCTGTGCTCGAACATGTCTGGTATAGAGTAGGGGTGGATATCTTCGACTATGGTGGCAAAGCGTACCCATGCGCATATGACGCGTTTTCCAATTTCCCAGAGATGGAATTGCTCCGTGACACTTCCCAGAGATGGAATTGCTCCGTGACACATGCGCAGCAACGGTCATTGAGAAGCTCAGCGCTATGTTTGCCAGATACGGGATACCAGTGGAGGTATGCATTGATAACGAACTGCAGCTCGCCAGTCATGAATTTCGCACTCTCCTCAAAGAGATATGACTTCACACATATTACCTCAAGCCCCTAGTTTCCTCGGTCCAATGGCCTTGCAGAAAAGGGCGCTCAGGTAGTTAAGCGGATCCTAAAGAAAACTACTGAAAGCAGCTATGACTTCTGGCTGGGATTGCTTAGTTACAGATCCAGTCCTTTGGAAGATGGCGATTCGCCCGGCGAGGTGCTCCAAGGCCGATGGCTCCGGACCCCTCTGCCTGACTTCAGTGAACAGCCTCGCATTACAGTGCGAAAACATTCAGTGAACAGCCTCGCATTACAGTGCGAAAACATTAACAACAAGAACAGCCTAGACGTTCCTTGGTGCCCTTAGGAGAGGGGGAAGTAAATAGAATTCGTGATGGCACGTGGGCAACGAAAGCAAAAGTGATCCGTGCTGTGCAGCCTTGGTCGTACCGTGTCGTCACCGAGGACGGGAAAGTTCTTCGCCGAAACCGGCAACATTTGCTGAAGACGACAGAACCTTTCGTTCCTGACACGTCCGATTATAACGACTCCGTCGACAGAGCGGGCGACGACCCGATACCAACGCAGCCACACTATACCACAGCAGGTTCAACAGTGGAAGTGCTGCTATCAGAGAGCGTGCCAGTGAGAAGATCAACGTGCCCATGAAGACCCCCTCGATGCCTCACTTATGATAAACACTTCAATCAGTGCTCTTGAAAGTGATCAAGTGTGTTCTTGTGCATGCACGTTATTACTTTGTTTACTCGAAGGTGTGACATGAGATCTTGGATTGGTGCTCCTGAAAGTAATCAAGCGTGTTGTTGTCCATAAACGGTTTTGTTTTGTTTATTGAGGGGAAGATGTATCGTTTGTGATAGCCACGGCAAGCGCGTCAACCCTCCCGTGCGTGTGAAATGTTCTTGTCATTTCGGCGGCGCATGCTCGCTGTGTGCATTCACCTTTCCTGTGCACTCCGCCCTTTTCAAATGTATGGCATAAAACTGTCCGCCGAATAAACAAATGGGTTCTTCTCGTCAAGGCTTGGCTTCACTATAAACGGCGGTCGCGCAAACACGAAAAAATTGTCATAAGCTTCTTTTAAAATGCCATTTTGCTCCAAGTTTCCCATACTTCAAAGCCTGTCCACCCTCTATCCCCCTCTACAACCTCATTTGTCGTCTTCCTATGAGCGTCCAACGCAAGGCGTACGGCAGTCCTTCGATTTGCATCCATTCTCTATTGTACCTCTGACTTCATGCACACTATTGAGTTCCCAAATGTAAGCCCCGGATCTATTACACCTTTCCAAAGACCTCAAATAAGAACTTCGTACCTGCTGTATTCCCATAACGCTCTGTGCTTCATTATTGCAGCATTCCTCTTCCCCTTTGCAGGCAATATTCAATTCCCATATATCTATCTCCTTCATTCGCCCATACTCCGAGGTAGTTGTACATGCTTACCTTCGGTATTTCTTAGCCCTGAATTAAGACCGTCAGGTCTTCTTGATCATTGAATACCATCAATTTGCATTTGTTGCACTAAATCCTAGTCCTAGAACCTTGCCTTCCCTTCAGCATATATTTGCCAGCCACTGTATATTGTCTTGACTTTCACAAATAGGACAATATCGTCAGCATAAAGTATACCTGGAAGCTTATGCTCAATCATCACACTGACCTGTTTGCGTGAGGGATTAAACAAAATGTTGCTACCTCCTAGTGCTTTTTTTCATCCTCACCACGTACAGCATGAATAACAGAGGGGACATAGGACATCTTTGTCTGAGCCCCTCGCTAATTTTGATCTTGCCATTTCCTACCCATTCTATGCAAACTGTATTTTCTCTGTATGTTTCACTAAAAAGCTCCATACAGTCGTCACCTATACCCACTTCTTAAAATCATATCCAACCAAATTTCCTGATTAACGTTGTCAAACGTCCCAGTTAAGCTACATATAAGGCCCCAGATAAGCTACGTATAAGGCCTTCTTTTCTATTTCAAATATTTCTATACACTGAGTGAGAACATACAGGTTGTTGCAAATAATAACAGAGGAACTTGGAGCGTGCCGCACTCTATTGAAGAAGAGAAAGCTGAGGGGAAATTGGGGCACGTGGACGTGGTCGGGAAGTTCACCGCTAGAATTGGCAATAAACGAACGTCTCTCCTTTACGTCTGCGCAACGAGTCATTTAGCTACATTCTTGAAACCGACAAAAGCCAGGACTTTTCCTTGAGAGACGTCCTTTCACATCACGGCCATGGTGAACTCTGACCACCTTCGAAAGAAGCGCGGCTCAATCAGATCTGGTGTCACCCGAGCCCTGGCACTTCTAATGAACCTGCTGCAGCAACCGGATCCTGCTGCCTCTCAGATTAACGGTCACATGGATTATCTCAATGACAAGGAGGCAATACTATCGAAGCTTGACGACATAATCCTTGTGACTACAGATGAAGAAATCCTCAACCACGAAGTAGGAACGGCGCAGGAATACATGAGAAAATTCTCTATGTGGTGTCACGCATCAAGTTCTGGCTTCAAAAATGTGAATGGGCAGCCAGAACACAGGCTCCAGCAACTGAGCCTGGGCTTAGCTACATCGCATCTCCGAACTTCGCCGACGCAGCAGGCCAGGTGAAAAGCACCGTCAGCGTTCAGATGAACTACCGAAGCTACAGATACCGACTTCCGATGGTAGCCTCCTTGAATGGCTGTCTTTTTGGACCATTTCGATGCTACCATCCACAAGAATACCAAGTTCCCACGCATTGAAACATTTAAGTACCTCCTCACCTACTTGACCGGGAGCGCGAAGTGAGATGCCGAAGGCATTTGTCTAGAGGAGCAAAATTACGACCTTGCAATCAAGACCCTCACGGATCGCTTTGGACACCAGGATCTGCTTTTGAACGAGCATGTCTATCATCTCCTCACACTAAGCCCCATGAAAAGCTCGTCGGAGGTTTCAAAGCTTCGTCTGCTGGACAATAGTGTGCAGTTCCACGTTGATGCCCTGGAAGGCCTCGGAGTTGCACCCGACCAGTACGCCGTGGTCTTAAACTATGTCTTGATGCGATGTCTGCCAGAGGATCTTGCTATTATGTACAGGCAGAAATCCAAGAAATCGAACTGCGCCTCCAGCATCATCGAAACCCCTGAAGACTGAACCGGCTAGCCAAGAGGCTATCAAGGTTTCACAGTATTCAAGTGAAAATCCGGGAGGAGAGCCGGCTACAGTCTCATTGTGCGTCGCAAGATGAACCCAGGACCAAGATATCTGAAGAAGTGTATGCTGTGCAGCGCATACCATCAGTATCAGCACTAACCGGATTTACATTGCCCGTTACACCGCCATGCCTACTATGTTTGATTGATATGTGGGGTTTAACATCCCAAACCCACCATATGATTATGAGAGATGCCATAGTGGAGGGCTCCGTAAATTTCGACCACCTAGGATTCTTTAACGTGCACCAAAATCTGAGCAGACGGGCCTACAATATTTCCCCCTCCATCGGAAATGCAGCCGCCGCAGCCGGGATTCGATCCGGCGACCTGCGGGTTGCCTACTATGTCAAACCAATGATCATGCTATCGCTGTCTGCAACGCCAACCTATCAGCTGAGGAGATGTGAGCAAGGCTGCTGTATGCCAATTGTTACTTTCGCTGCGGAACACGCAATCACATCGCCAGATTGTGGCAAAAATCTATCGGCCTCAAGTGTGGTAACTGCCAGCGGAGCCACCTGACGATTCTCTGCGAGTTATCCAAGGCAGCGAGTCATCCACGGCCAAAGTATAAGTCATCCCTGTCTCATCAAACCCCGTAAGGTGTCATGCGAACCGTCGCGAACGCCCAAAACAGTCACATAGAATCTACACCTGTATTATTGCAGACAGGCCAAATTTGGGCAGAGTTCGGAGACCAATGACTCCTTGTGCGATTATTGTTGGATAGCGTCAGTCAGCGGTCATACATTCGTGCAGACCTGTCAAAGATTCTTCAGTAATTCGTCGCGGGAAAGAAAAGCTATCCCTCGTCACGTTCGGCGACTCAAGGTCATCAAGACGAATCTGCACACTGGGTGTGAACGTGCGACTGTGCAGCCATTTCGACGACTCCACAATAACCGTGGAAGGATTAACAATTTCAAAACTATGCATTATCACAAGCCCACCGCTTGACCCCAACATTTTGCACTGGCTCAACCAACGGGGTTACAACACAGCTGACAGTCGTCAACCAAATGCATGGCAACCCAAAGAGATGAGTGTACTCATCGGATCTGACGCTTATTGGCAAGTTGCCACTGCGAAAATAGATCGAATCAGCAGAGGTATAACTGCGATCGAAACTACTTTTGAATGGATGGTGCAAGGCCCTATAAAGCCCGACTTCTGCTCCCTGTCTAGCGCACTGTTTGCCATGAGTCACGGTTTCGCTACAAACATCGACGTATCGTCACTGTCACCTTTCAATGCTATTGGAATCGATAAAACCTGTTCGCGAACCTTTGAGAAGCACCACTTCACATCTGCATTCGAGCAGGGAAATTAGTGGCATCAACTTGATGATGCCGTGGCCAGCGGCAGGAACAAAGCGGTAACCCCGACTTTGCGCGACTTTTTCCAGACCGGTCATGGTCGCATCTTCGACATTCGTTACGTCGAGTACACCGCTCTCAAGTATGCCAGGAGCACTAGGTGCCTTGTAATGGTCGGTCTTAAATACGTGAAGGTGTAGGACTGCCGCAAATCAATGACCGCAATGCTCAGGCAATGCCAGAAGCAAGGAGAGCAGCGTGCAAGAAATTACGTGCTGTTAATCAACTGTGAAAGCTCGCTCAAAAACGTTTCGACCGCAGAATACAGAAGGAACGCAAGGAGCGCAACAGTTCCTTCGAGGACGATGTCTACTATAAGGGCAACTTGACGCGGTACAATTCTCCGCACTACTCGCCTGACTTTGACCATATGCCATCCAGCAGAGAGAACACATATATGTTTCAGCTGGAGAAACCCCATGAGGCTTATAACTAGAATCCTGGCTCAACACTAGAATCACCGGCAAACCATATAAATTATTCCGCTAATGCAACTCAGTTAGGCATTACACCATAAAGATGTCACAACAGTAATCGTGACAAGCTCAAGCACTTCGCACCGTCGCTTTGCTTACTGATGGATCAAGACATCTCGCTAAGACACCGTATATCCGCCTTGAAGCTTTCGAAAAAACATCTATCACAACGCAAGGTACGTCATTGCGACACCTTGCAGTTGGCGAGCGAAAAACATGCCAGCAAGCCGCCCACCTATCTTTGTCAGGCCATATTGCTTCCGTGGAAGTTTCACCTTCGACGCGTACAATTCATCTTAGGCTCCCTAGGAGGATGTCGCAAAATAATAATGGAGGAACTTGGAGCGTGCTGAACTCTATCGAAGAAGAGGAAGGGAAGCAGAGGGTAAATTGGAGCATGTGGACGTGGTCGGGGAGTTCACCGCTAGAATTGGCAATAAACAGACGTCTCTCCTTTACGTCTGGGCAATGAGTCATTTCGCTACACAGGTGGTTATCGTCTAACCGCCTGTCAATTCGGAATTCATTATGAGGTTCTTCCAAAATATTATTTTGCTCTGCCTATGCTTCCATTTTAAATTTTTTAATTTTAATTTTTTAGTTTTTGACTACACCTACTGCAGGACAAAGAACTCTCCCATAATCAGACAATCAACTGGTCTTTAGCTTTCCACTGGCAGACTATACCTGTAAACTGTTTAATTTCATTGACCCACCTGACTTTCTGTCTTCCGCTGGCATGTTTGCCTTCTCTTGGAACCCCGTCAGTTCCCCATATGACCAGCGGTTATCATAGCTACGTGCTAGGTGCCTGGGCTCCAAAGTCCATTTCCATTTCTTCTTCTTGATTTCAACTACGATATTCATAACCACGGTTTGTTCCCTGACCTACTGTGCGCTCTTCTTGTCTTTTAAGGTTCCAACTATCATTTTCTTCTCTGCTCACTGCGTCGCCCTCAATTTAGGCGGAACCCTCATTGTAAGCCTCCAGGTTTCTGCTCCATAGGTAACAAAAGGAAGATACATAGACACAGCGCACAATTTTGCACAACTTTGTACTTCTCTTTCTCTCGCACCTCAGTTAAGATGAACTACCAACTTGCCTAGCAGCGCGTACTGCTCTATAGGTAAGTACTGGCAAGAAAACCTCATTATTTCAAAGTCACTGAGACCGCGAGAAATCTTCAACTTAAGCGGCTTTTCGAATGGACAGAACACACAAAAAGTGGGATGCAAGCAACTTAGAACTATTCAAAGTAGTCGGTGCTCGTCGTTTGCTGTGCCGGCTAGCTTGCAGCACCAAGAGTAAGGTTTTCCAGCAATACCTTATCTTACTTTTGCCGCAAATACGAAGAAACGGTGAGCCTTGCCGCTGCAAAAAAAAAAAAAAAAAACGCTGTCGTGATCAATTGAAATGTGCACCTGCAGAAAACAAGACATCTTCACTGCAAAACAGTAGTGATACGCAAAAAACATATCCACAGCTCCTCGCTGCGTCAGCACGTCATGGTGCGACCATTCGCACATTCTTCTGGTATAATTAGAAATTTTTTATTGGCTAGTAAGACAAAACTAGCGATGTGTTTTGGCTGGAAAAGGTTATCTTTAAACCTTTGAATTTAGTTTTCGAAGTAGGTGTTGCTGGCAAGAACTCCGCCAGCAGTGCAAAAGCACAAATTGCTGAAGAAACCAGCAATTGCATGTACACATACATAGCGAATTCCGTCAAACTGTACTTTATTAATTTCTTTGCAATCTGAGAAATAATGAGTAAACCATGACACGCTGATCTTGTGAGAAACATGCGATATGCTGCCTGTGCCTCATCGCTATTTTGCCATGAAGCACGTTTCGTTTTCCGCAGGCACACGTATATGTTGACCACGAGACCGTTTTTATTTTTCTTCCTTTTTTTGCATTGGAAGTCGAGAAGTTGGGGTGCTTTAGCTGCCACTCACTAGTATCGCTACGTTACATTGCTTTGTGGCTATCAGCGGGTTTGCGGAGAAATCGTGATCTGGAATCGGCTCAGGGCACCCAAAGTTTTCGAGTCAATGGGACTGGTTCAGGCCGCCGCTTCGAATTATTCACTCAAACTTACATTGCGAGATACGGGACCGTGGAAATCTTTTTAATTAAGCGAGATTTAGAAATAACCGAGTTCGAATTAATGAGGTTTTACTGTATATACTTTCCCTTTGAGGGTTAGTGGTAGATTACCACTAGGTACTTTAGCAGTAATCTACCACTAAGCTGTATAACCCCAATGTAATGGTTAGCGGTCTATACGAGCTAATGTTAACCTTTTTTTCTGTACCTCTATAGATTAGGTTCATTCTACTTTTCCACTAATTGTCTCTTATTTTCCTCTCTTGCAAGCACTTTACTACGGATTTCAGCAGTGCTATGTCCTAGTTTGTTAATAAGGCTGACGGGAACCCCATCGACGCCCAGAGCAGCATGCATAAAAATTTTTCCTTCGGCCTTCTTTCGATTGAAATTCTTAAATACTATCTCTTCCTCGAATGCACTCTTTTTCATACTTTTACTCACTATACAAATCCCCTCGGCGACCTTTTTAAACAAATCTGCTGTTACATTTCGGATGCAATCTAGCGCTTCATACCACTCCTTCATTTATCATATTGTCACGTAGCCAGGAACGATGGAGAGTTCTTCGGAAAACCAGCTTTATTACGGCAAACTTGTACTCGGCAATAAATGCAAAAAAGAGAAGGAAAACAGATGGCGAAGAAACAGCCTACCGATCGACGTCGGCAGAAAAACAAATGTCCCTGCGCTTTTAGTGTGAGCATTATTTCTTGCCGTAATCCTCTCCACGAACATCAATTTACACAGATAATGCTGGTCTAATGATGAAAAGGCAAAACCCTCTCCCTATCAAATGGGATAGTCCGAGGGGGGAGAAAAACATGCACTTTGCTTGCAGCACAGTGTGGGTGCGGCCCACAACAGATAGCACGATCCGGTGCCACCAGATGTTCGCCACAAAACACAAACGAGAAGGCATAGTTCGCGGCATTGCCCCGCCTTGGCCCGATGCTACTAATGAAAAAAGTAGTAGAGAAAAAGTCAGTCATCTGGCGTAGTAAGGCTTAAGTCTAACCACGTGGACAACATCGGGCTGCGTGCATCATCGTGACATGCCATGGTCCCCGTCGGGGACAACCTCATAGGTGAGTGGGCCTACACGTCGCTGAATTTTAATGAGCCCAAAATACTGATCCAAGAGGTTCTCACTGAGACCGCGATTTCGAATAGGGGTCCAAACCCACATAAGATTATCTGGTCATAATCGGCGTCGCGGCGTCGGAGGTTGTAGCGTCCATCATCCGTGAGTTGTTTGTCTGTTGTACGCACTCTCTAATGGTTATTCAGTTTTTATTCTTTCATGCATTGCTTTGTTATGAATATTTTTGTATGTGTTTCAGAGTTGTGATTCTATTATTTGCTGTCATGGGCCACATGCGTGTTTCTTTTTGTATTGTCACTTTCCGCTGCCTGTAATTTTTGTAACTTTTTGTAAATTTGTAGTTTAGATTTTTTTTCTGGGTGAAGGGGCCAGTCAAGCTGTGAAATGCAGCTTTTTTCCCTTCGCACCAAAGCACGTATACAGCGTATTTTTGTCTACTTGTCACGTGGTTGAATAAACTCAAACTCAACACTTTAGCAAGCTGGTCAGCTTCTTCCACAAGTTGTAGGTACCCTTGGACATCGGTGTTGAGGTCATCGTCTTCTACATGTGGAAGCATGGCGTTGAGCATTGTCGTCGGCTGTCGCCCATAGACAAGCTTCAAAGGAGACACCTGAGTAGTTTCTTGGATAGCTGTGTTGTACGCGATTGCGACAAAAGAAAGTGCATCACCCCACGTCTTATGTTTAACGTCGAGGTACATAGACAGCATATCCGCGATCGTCTTATTCAGGCATTCGGTTAACCTGTTCGTCTGGGGGTGATACGCCATGGCCTTTTGGTGATCCGTGTGGCTATAGTGCAAGACTCGTTCCATAAGCTCTGCAGTGAAAGCTGTTTTGCTGTCCGTGATCAGTACTCCAGGAGCTCTATGTCGCAGCACCACTTGGTGGATGAAAAATTTTGCGACCTCTTCAGCAGTTCCCCTTGGGAGTGCGGCGGTCTCTGTGTAGCATGTCAAGTAGTCCATGGCTATTACAATCCACTTGTTCCCGGCCCCTGACGTGGGGAATGGTCCAAGAAGGTTCATGCCAATTTGTTGAAAGGCCCTCGATGATACTGCGATTGGCAGGTGTGGTCAGCGGCGTTTTTTGGTGCTGGCAGTCGCGGCAGCTCCTCACGTAGTGGGTAACGTTAGATGTGAGGGGCGGCCAGTAGTACTTCGCCTTTATTTTTCCCAGCGTGCGAGCCATGCCGAGGTGCCCTGATGTCAGGTCGTCGTGAAACGCTGCCAAGATTTTGTAGCGGAGACCAGAAGAAATGACGAGAAGGTACTTTGTTCTCGTTGTAGGGTCAAAGTTCTTCACGAGCACCGAAATTTTCAAACCGAAGGCAGAGTAATTGCGCTTAAAAACCCTTGGCACTGTGGTGTTGTGTCCTTTGAGATGTTCGATCAGGGCGCGCAGCTCAGGATCGGCACCCTGCTGAGAGGCAAGGTCACTGTCTGTCATGATACCAAAAAATAGGACGTCATCCTCGGGGTCTTGTGGTGGTTTGTCGAAGGGAGCCCGTGATGGGCAGTTGGCGTTCGAATGTTTCCTGCCAGATTTGTAAACGTTGGAGACGTCGTATTCCTGCAGGCGCAGGTTCCATCGCCCCAGGCGGCCTGAGTGCTCCTTCAAGTTTTCGAGCCAGCACAGTGCATGGTGGTCAGTTACTATAATTTAGACGGCGTGCTGTAAACGTATGGACAAAACTTTGAAAGGGCCCATATTATTGCAAGGCATTCTTTTTCAGAGGTCGAATAGTTCCTTTCTTTTTTGGAAAGGCCACGACTGGCGTAAGCGATTACTTTTTCGCAGCCGCTCTGCTTTTGTACGAGGACAGCGCCCAAGCCTACATCACTTACGTCTGTGTGCATTTCTGTCTCTGCAGAATCGTTGAAATGTAAAAGCCCAGGCTGGCGCTGTAGGCGATTTCGCAGTTCACCGAACGCATTCTACTGTGCTTCCTCCCAGCAAAACTGAACACTGTCTTTACTGAGGCGCGTGACCAGTTCAGCAATTTTTGGGAAGTTTTCCACGACGTGCCTGTAGTACGCGCCAAGACCGAGGAATCATCACACGCCTTTCTTGTCTTTTGGCCTCGGAAAGCTTGCTATGGCTGACGTTTTTGCGGGATCAGGTGGGACACCCGTGGCGTTGATGACGTGGCCCAGAAACTTCAGTTGGTTGTATGCGAAATGGCACTTATCAGATTTCAGCGTTAATGTCGAAGCACGGATTACTTCGAACAGAGACTCTAGCCTCACCAGGTGTTCGTCGAAATTCCGTGCAAATATGACGACATCGTCAAGGTAGACGAGGCAGGTATGCCATTTCAGGCCAGCTAGTACGGTATCCGTGACTCTTTGGAATGTGGCTGATGCCGTGCATAGTACAAAAGGCATGACCTTGAACTCGTGCAGTCAATCCGGCGTTATAAATGCTGTCTTTTCACGGTCCCTTTCCTCTACTTTGATTTGCCAATATCTAGTTGTCAGATCCATTGAAGAGAAGTACTTGGCATGGCAAAGATGGTCGAGGACATCGTCGATTTGAGGGAGCGGGTATACGTCTTTTTTCAAGACTTTGTTCAGTCACCGGTAGTCGACGCAGAACTTCAGAGTGCGATCTTTTTTCTTCATGAGCCCAACTGGGACAGCCCAAGGACTTTTGGATGGTTGTACCACATCGCCGGCGAGCATGTGTTCAACTTGGGTTCCAATGACTTTGTTCAGTCACCGGTAGTCGACGCAGAACCTCAGAGTGCCATCTTTTTTCTTCACGAGCCCAACTGGGACAGCCCAAGGACTTTTGGATGGTTGTATCACATCGCCGGCGAGCATGTGTTCAACTTGGATTCTAATCACTTCACCCTCGTGGGCAGAAACATGGTAAGGCGATTGCCACAATGGTCGGGCATCCTCTTCGGTGATTACCCGGTACTTTCCAAGGGGTGTCTAATGTAGCATCAAAGTCGACAAGAAACACCCACTAGCAGCGTAACAGAGCCTGTACTTTTTCTCGCTTTTCTTGTGGTAGCGCCAAATTCACGTCAAAGAGGTGAGCAGACTTGATGTCATCAGATTGGAGTTGAAAGTTGGCGACGACAATCACGTCTCTTTCCTCCAGAATTTCGTCAAGCAACGTGATGAAACGCCTTTGTTAAAGTGCAGAAATTTTTCAGTGAAATTCGTTATATAACGTGCAACTTTCCTGCAACCAACCGTTAATTACTTCTTGAGACGGAGACACAGCGGTAAAAAAGTAAACTGTGGTCGTTCTCCACGATTGCGTCCATGTCCAGAGTGGCACCCTGAGAGTAAACGGCGATCATTAGGCTTGCACGAGGAGGCATAGTGACGTGGTCATCTGCAATTAGAGCAGTATGCTGTTTCGCACTTCCTTTTGTTGTAGCGGTGCGATCAGCCAAGAAACTGATTGACTTGGCTTGAAAATCAATAATAGCACCATTTGCGGTAAAGAAACCTATGCCTAGAATCACATCACGGGAGCAGCTAGGCAGTATGACAAAGGCAGCAGGGTAAGTGGTCTAGTTTATGATGAAGCGTGACATACAAGTTTCACAAGGCTTGACGAGGTAGCCTCCAGCAGTGTGTATGTGTGGACCGTCCCAGCTAGTGGCAACTTTTTTCAGCTTCAATGCAAACGGTCTGCTCATCCCTGAATAGTCGGCACACGTGTCGATTAGTACAACTACGTCAAGGCCGTCGATGCCCAGGTGTATATCAGAAGTGGTCACTTGAGTTTCGGGTTCGTCTGGACGTTCCCTCACGGCTCGTTTGCATTGATAGTTGGTGCACAGGTGTCATCGTTTTGGTAACTTGGTCACGTCAGGTAGGGGCAGCGCCATGTGGCTGTCGTCGCGCTGGGAGATCATGTCGAGGACAGAACGGAGCATTAGGCTGTGAGACCAACGTGAATCTTCGTCTGTTGCGCGTCGGTGCGTGGCTGGAGGGTTTTCACCTTGCGGCCATGGTTCAACTTTACCTCCCGAAGCTGCTGCTTATAGTTTCCCCGTCCTGGGTTGAGGGACCTTCCGCGTCGAAGTCAGCGTTGCTACTGTGGCTTGTTAATTCATAGGGGTGGGGGGACGGCGACAGGCTGAAAAGAGCTTGTTCCTGGCTAGTGTGGAACAGGTACTCATTGATCTTGCTTGATTGTTGGCCGAGTAAGGGGCGTGGTGCGTCGTCCCAGAAACCTGGCAAGCCGAGCTGTCTGCAGGGGTAGCCATGGCCGGCTTCTCCACAGTGGTAACACAGCAGACGACGGTCGGGGGCTCGCCATATATTGGTCTTCCTTGGCGTCAGATGTTGAGCCATAGGTGATCGGGCAGGCGACGAGTAGGGCGGTGCGGTGGCTTTTGGCGATGAGTTGCAAGTGGGCGATGGGGGCCAATAGCAGCTGCGTAGGACATCGCCTGCAGCTCACGTGGTGCTTCCAGAAGCATAAAGGTGCCAGTGTTTGTTGCTTTTTCCTCACGAATGACTCCACTTACAGAAGCCACTTATGGTTGTGGCACCGCTAGAAAAAGTTTCGGCAGCTTCTCCCTTACTATGACGTAGATAGTCTCGCGTACTGTTCGTATTCGTCGGGATACGTACGTGTCCTGTCAACGTAGTTCCAACTGCTCATGTCGACAAACTGGCGGTTACTCTGCTTAGTACGCATGTCAAGGGCCTTCTCAATTGTGCTAGCCTCGGCAACGGTTTTGGGTGGATTATGGATAAGCCCAGCAAATTTTTTTTTTGCACATCGCATTAACAGCCATAACTTTTTCTCTTCGGTCATTTCAGGGTCACCTCGCTTGAAGAGCCTTTTCATTTCTTCAACAAACAAAAGAACACCTTCGTTAGGGTGTAACGTTTTCTCTTCGGTCATTTCAGGGTCACCTCGCTTGAAGAGCCTTTTCATTTCTTCAACAAACACAAGAACACCTTCGTTAGGGTGTAACGTTTTCTCTTCGGTCATTTCAGGGTCACCTCGCTTGAAGAGCCTTTTCATTTCTTCAACAAACACAAGAACACCTTCGTTAGGGTGTAACTTTTTCTCTTCGGTCATTTCAGGGCCACCTCGCTTCAAGAGCCTTTTCATTTCTTCAACAAACACACGAACACCTTCGTTAGGGTGTTGCGTGCGCGTCTGCAGCATGGCCTCGGCTCGCTTCTTCCACACAACTGTAGTGAAGGTCGCCAAGAACTTCCTCATGAATTCCTACCACTATTCTATTGTGGCCTCAAGATTTTCGAACCACGTTTGAGCTGAATCTGCAAGGTAGAAGAACACGTGCTTCAGCCTCTTTTCGTCCTCCCAGCGGTTAAAGAGCCTGACCTGTTGAACTTGCTCCAACCAGTCTTCGGGCTCCTCCAAAGGAGACCCGCGAAATGATGGCGGCTCCTTTGGTTGCTGGAGGGCTACAGGGGGGGTTCACAGGGTTGGTCATAGTAGCAGCGTTGCTCATGATGGTGGCCTTGACGTCTTCTTTTTTTTACGTTTTCCGGAAGTGGTCCAAGCTCCAGCTAAAGTCCGAGCTGTCGGCGGCTGGCACGAGTTGGTTTTGCCTGGCGACTTGTGGGGAGTTCAGAGTTCATGTACCCAGCACCTCCACCAGATGTCACATAGCCAAGAACGACGCAGAATTCTTCGGAAAACCAGTTTTATTACAGTGAACTTTTGCTCGGCAATAAGTGCAAAAAAAAAAGAGAAGGAATACAGGCGGCGAAGAAATTGCCCACCGATCGACGTCGGCAGAAAAACGAAAGTCCCTGCGCTTCTAGTGTGATCATTCTTATACCTTGCCGTAATCCTCTCCACCAACATCAATTTACACAGATAACGCTGGTCTAATGGTGAAAGAGTGAAATGCTCTCTCTATCAAATTAGATAGTCCCAGGGGGGAGGAAAATGTGCACTTTGCTCGCGGCACTGTATGGCTGCGGCACATAACGGATAGCACAATCGGGCACAGCCAGATGTTCGCCACGAAACACAAACGAGAAGGCATAGTTCGTGGCAATATGTTGTATTGTGACAGACTTGCTATCTAGCACTTTTAGGTGGCTCCAAAATATTCCGGGTGTGACCTGCTTGGCACAAATCTCTGTCATTCCACGTTCACGCGCACTTTTAATTTTTACCTAGACTAATTTCATCACAGCGTTTTTTTTTTCTATAAATATATTTCCCGTATTCGGTTGACTTCATCTCGTGGCTGCGTCTTTTTTTTCCCCAGTTATGCTCCCGTGATGCCTCAGGTCACTTGATCGCTTCCCGAATTTCTTAGTTCCACCAACTTTCTGGCTTTCTGTTTCCTTTTCAGCAAATACTTTTCTTATCTTTTTCTAACTCCTTCGTCAGTACATGTAGCGGCTCACTATACTTCATCGGGACAAAATATAGGGGATTGGGAAGATCATTCCGGTCTTCAAGAAGTGCAACCGCTTATTTACAGGTAACTACTGCCCTATCTTGCTCACTAGTGTTTGTTCCAAGATCATGAAACATTCCATCTTCTCTCATGTTGCCAGCTTTTTATACTACAGGTAACTACTGCT
The DNA here is from genome assembly GCA_013436015.1 of Rhipicephalus annulatus. Taxonomy (NCBI): domain Eukaryota; kingdom Metazoa; phylum Arthropoda; class Arachnida; order Ixodida; family Ixodidae; genus Rhipicephalus; species Rhipicephalus annulatus. The sequence goes on along the minus strand of WOVY01011134.1, from coordinate 162,631 downwards.
TCTTCTCGCTCACTAGTGTTTATTCTAAGATTATGAAACATGTCATCTTCTCTCATACTACCAGCTTTTTATTATCTCTAAGTTTTTAACGCTAACCAGCATGGCTTTCGTAAAGGTCACTCATGCAAGACCCAATTAGCATTATTCCTGCATGAGATCCACCTTCACAGTGATCATAACATCTCAGTCGATACACTGTTTCTAGACTTTGAAAAAGCTTTTGACAAGGTGCCCCATTCTTGTCTCCTACTAAATGTATCGCATCTAAGCCTTCACCAGCATGTTTTTAATTAGATAAAAGTATTCGTAATAAACTGGAAACAATTTGTGCATGTCAATTATATATATAATCACCTTTCTTCCAACCTCTCCCCAGTCCTGTCTGGTGTGCCCTAGGGTACCGTTCTCGGGCCTCTTTTATTCTTGATTTATATCAACGACAGTCCACTTTGTGTTGAATCTAACATTTGCCCCTTTGCCGAGGATTGTGTCCTTTACTGCCAAATACAGAACTCTACCGATATTTTTTACCTACAGCATGACCTTTCACGCATTCAACAGTGGTGTAGTACCTGATTGGTGTCACTTAATACGAATAAAATATTGCTAATTTCTTTTCATCATCGCAGAAACTATGTGCCAACTACTTACACCCTAAACAACTGTCATATAACTGCTACTAACTCGATCAAATAGTACCTAGGTGTGCATCTTTTGAGTGACATAAAAGATTGTGAGTCCACAACTGCGAGTCCACGAACTAGCAGTTTTCTCACAGTTACCTTAACTTGTGGGCCCAAGTTCACCCTAATAAATTAGTTTATTTTAAAAGCCTGTGTGCTTCAGTATTGCGACAATATCAATACTGTTATGATTGGGCGTGTTTATTCAAAGATGAATGGCAAAGGGTAGTCGCGCCCACACTGAGCTGCTTTTAAGACAGACCACTTCGTTCTCCACTTCCTTCGTTGACACGTTGCTGCCTCAGCGTAATACTACCCCTTTCCCAGAAGCCCCCTGGGCGAACATCACGTGTGTTAAGAGTCACGAGGATGAAAGCGCTTTAGGCGGGCGACGTGAACAAGCTGGGTCTGCCTAGAACCGTAGCCATGAGATACGAGACGAGCAATGAAATATGTTACATCACTGAGGCGATCGACGATGACAAAAGGACTGAAAGAATGTCCACAGCCATACTTGTTCTCCTTTTTCGTACGACACCGTGAATCATGGGTGATCATGGAGCGGTACTGGGATGCCAGCGTGTGGAGCTGAGCTACACGACGTGCTTTCTCTGCGAGGCAGAAAAGGTGTGCAACGGAGCCTACTTAAGCATTAAAAGGCAGAATAGTGTCAAGGAAGCAGCGGGGTGGTCTGATACAAAGATATAAGGGACTGTAGCTGGTGGTTTCATACGTTGCCGCGTTATAGGCATAGATGTTAAAGGACAAGATGTCATCCCAGTTTCTGTGCCTGGAGTCGACGTACATCGAAAGCATGTTGGTAAATGTTCTGTTGGTGCGCTCGACGAGACTGTTTGTCTGCAGGTGATATGGGGTCGCGTGGCAAAATTGACAAGTGCATAGACGCAAGAGTTCTTCTACTATATCGGCTACAAATTGGCGACCACAAGCACTCAAAATAATATGAGGCGATCTATGGCGCAGTATTACGGAAGAGAGAAGAAACCTTGATACATTGATGGTCAAAGTCGTTGACAGTGCTTTGGTTTCCACATAACGTGTCATGTGGACGACGCATAACTATAATAACTATAATATAACTGTAATAAACTATATAACTATAATAACTATAATATAAACTATAATAGAAGCAAACAATTGTTGTTTCATGAGTGCAAAAATGGGCCAAGAAGATCTACTCCAACCATTTCAAAAGGTGATGAGGGTGACGTCAAGAGCTGAAGGAGACCGACCAGGGCAGTGCTTGGTCGCTTGAATTGCTGGCATTTATCACAACTGGTGCCATACTTTTCTGTATTGCGTCGCATGGTAGGCCACTAGAATCGAGCCAGCAGGTGTTGGTACGTTTTAGCAAACCCCAGGTACCCCGCAGATGCATCGTCATGCATAGCATGAAGGATGTGCATTCTCAAACTTTTGGGGACCACTAAAAGAAAGCGAACACCATGAGCTGCGAATTTTGTTTTTTTTTTTTAAAGCAAGCCCTTTCGGACGATAAAGCCATGGCTACCGGTCAATTGAGCAGATGAGTCGAAGAAATCATCGAAGCTGCGGTGGTTGTGCTATTCCTCTCTGAAGGTGGCGAGGTCAGGAAAAGCAGTATCACCAATGGCAGCTAGAAAATCGTCAAAATTATCGGTGTCACACAGGGTGGTCGATAGGAAAGTCTCGAGAGACAGTCAGCGTCTACATGATGGCAGCCCCTTTTGTAGCATATTGTAAAGTTAAATTCCTGCAAACGTAGCGCCCACCGCATGAGGCAGCCTGAGGGGTCACAGAGACCAACCAACCAACATAATGAATGGCGGTCAGTTACAATCCTGAAGTGCCACCCATAGAGATATGGATGGAACATATGCAGAGCAAAAACCACAGCGAGGCACTCTTGTTCAGTGATGATGTAATACTTCTCGACCTTGCTCAACAATCGACAGGGGTAGGCGATGGCATGCTCGGCGTCATGGAAGCGCTGGATAAGCATGGCGCCGAGATTGATGCCACTCACATCGGTGAGCACTTCTGTTGTGGCAGGAAGATTGAAATGGCTCAGTAGGGTCCAGACGAGAGAAGGAAGTTAAGTTCACGAAACGAGGATCGCACTCCGCTGTCCAGATGACATCCTCATTCTTGCTTAGCAATGAAGTCAATGGGTAGGATGTATCAGCAAACTTGGGCACAAACTGTCGGAAGTATGAGCAGAAACCCAAGAAATTCTTTACCCAGACAACACTCGACAATCTAAGGTTGTCCTCAGAATGGTGCATACTCCTTCCGTCCTCATACGTTGGGCGAAGTTTTCAGTGCGCCCTCAGGAAGGCCTTCACAAGATGACACAGAGAGCGTACTTTTCAGTATTTTTTGAGGATAACTCATAGTCCGAAAAACGCCCATTGTAGGACGTTTTGCATGCGTACTGTATAATTCAGAAAAAGGCTGTTCATGAAATTTGTGTGCCATCTTGTCAAGAGCGTGCAAACATTAAATGCACCTGACAACACTGTTAGCGTAACTCTTGATAGTACAATTGTTTGTTCGTGTTTTTTTTTTAAATATCTCATAGTTATACATGAAGATGTTTTTCGCGAGCATGTGTGTGGCGTTTTCGACGTTGTGTGTTTTGCACATACATGAGCACGAACGATCCCCCCTGTGGTCGGCAACAAACAGGTAACGACACGGTATCCGACAGTCACAATCACAAAAATCTCATTGCCATCGCACACCATTTTTATTTTTCTGCCTGGCAACATTAACACTCTAAACAGCCCAAGTCTAAGCAATCGAAGTCAAGCACTTTAGCAGATATCTTCAAAGAAAAAAGCATGGTTAGGCATGGCGGCAGGTAAATCTCCTCAAGTCTGCCTCCTTTTCGTGTTTGAAATGAAGAAAAGCGTTGACTGGGGGTTAAGATGATAAAGAAATAGATGCGTTAATGTCTGTTCATGCATAATAAACAGTGCTGTCAGTAAAGTAAGCCAGCGTTGACAAAGAAGGCGTCCCACTACAATGTCGTGGTGTGCATTGTATGGCATGATGTTTTAGCGAATACCCAAGGGTTCATTTCTCATGTTTCTACAAAGTTGAAAAATTACCGAAGTTTTTGTGAACTCATTTGTGACGCATCCTGTGCGACGCTATCATTTGCACTTCTGAAGTTCAATGTGTTCAGTGTAGTCGCTGCGACGACAACAGAATTTAGAGTGCACGATGTTCTGATTATGGAGCTATATGTGGTTGGGTGTGTGTGCGTGCACGTTTGCCAGATGAACCTATGTATTTGCATATACAGTCAAACCTCAATATATCAAACACAGATATATCAAATTATTGACTATATCGAACAGTTCTTATATCACGCGGGAAATCGCATGCATTATTGATTTTTTATTTCTTTGACATATAATGAATATATCGAACTCAGCCACCCCAAACCGCCCGCGCTCATTTGACAGGCGGTGAGCTTTCCCGCAACTCTCGAAAGTAGCGGTAGAGCGGCGGGCGTTTACGAATGCTGCACACGTTGATGACACCGAGAGCGCCACTTTAATGTAGTGACGTACGCGCGCCGCAGCCTTGCGGTAGAGGTTCTTAAATGAGGAAAGAGAAGAGAAAAGCACGGAGCTGTTATCCTCTTTCAATACGAAGGCACCGACACGGCTTCGCGCGGGGGAAGGGGGAGTGTGAGGTAAAGATTGAGGAGGAAAGTATAGGAGGGAAAGGACTCAGACGACTGTCTCGGACGCAGCCCGCGCTGCCGCCGGGAAAGAGAAAGCAGTCATGCGAGCCGGCATGGGCGCGCCATGTGCGCGCTTTACACCCGGACCCACGCCGCAGCCTTGCAGCTTGCAGTCGTTGCAGTCTCTATGGTGTCAACGGCACACTGCGCACTTGTTGCAAGCTCCTCCCCCGTAGCATCGGCAGGCATCGGTTGTTGTGCTCGCAGTGTTCGTGCATTCGGAGTTAGGCCTGTCGCGAGCTGTGGTGCGCGACAGGCGTAACTCCGAACGGCGGAGCTCACAACGGCGGAGCTCACGGATGTGGAGATTGTCGCCTAAGCTACTGCTGAGCAGCCAAATGAAGACTCTGCCGAGGTGGATTCCGCAAGCGCTGATGGTGCCTCGCTCCCGACATCAGCTGAGGTCGTAGCTGCCTTGGCCCTTGTGCGCCGCCACTGCGGCGCTATTGAAGGCACCAGCCTATCACTTATGGATCGCCTGGACTATATTGAGGACGCAGTTGTCAAACACGCTACGGAAAAAGCAGGCTACTTTTTTTCAATATTTTATACCAACACAATAAATACTATGTTTGAATCTTCAAGTGAGTATTTACTGCACCACGCTTGAACAGTTCGTTGGTTTTTTTCAGCAAGCTGTTCATGCATTTTTTGTGATTTTTTCATATCAAATTCTGGATATATCGAACTATTTCGCGATCGCCGCGCCGTTCGATATATCGAGGTTCGACTGTAGGCAGCTTTAGAAAATTGGAAATTATTTTTTAAAATCAGCACTTGCACATTTAATGCCCAATGTTACAAAATTTAGGCAACGAGTCAGAATCCTGGAAACCCACATGGGAGTGGTGGATTAGCAAGGCCACTTGTTCGGTACAATACAGCGGCGACTATAAAGATCTACGGAGCAAATATATCTTCCTGTACCCTGCATGTTTCCAGAGGCCTCCAATGAAAGGATGCAGTCAGAATAACCTCATTTTGTCAAGTTCCATGGACTCATTTGAAATTCACATTAATAAAAAAAATCTTAGCCTGTTGCTTACTGCAAGTTTATATATTTTTGTCTGGTATGTATCTTTTAATAACAAAGCTCAATTTATGCACTTCGAAGCAGTAAGTGCATGCTTTAGCTTTAAAGCTGAATTTTTAAATTTACTTATGCAAATTAATCCTATCGGAAAACCACATTGGGCGTAACATGCCTCTTGAAAGCCTTGAATACATTTTGAAAAAAGCCTTGAATGCTTTCCTGAGGTTGACCTGAACCCACACTAAAAAGATACCGGGCTGTCGACTTCAGGACAACAAGATGATGATCTGGAGCGGGACAAACAGGCTGGATTAGTACTATCCGAGATTCCTTCGAGGAGAACCTGAGGTTGTCTTTTCTTACTGGGTAAGACGTTCTCAGGACAACCTCAGGTTGTCGAGTGTTGTCTGCATAGTTCGCGTCCTGACTGCGGTTGTTTAAACTGCTAACTGCAGCAACCTTCAGAAGGTCTGGACACACACTGTTTGTCTACAAGATGACCAAGTACAAGTGCTTTTCACTGGCCGAAGTGACATTTCTAGAAGTTCAGGGTAAGGGCAGCTTGTTCAAGGTGTTGCCAATAAAGAAGAAATAAGGAGCGGGGGGCACAAGCACAAGCCGCGGGCGCTGGCTTGCTTAGTTGTTCTGTTCACCTTCGATGTAGCCATACATTCAGGCCCGGGTCTCCTTCTTTGTTTCTCACAATTCGTTCTAGTGCCGAAACCCACCTGGTCGTCTGGCCTCGACTCTCACCCATGGATCAACTATCACCAAGCGCCACTTCGTTCGAAAAGCCATCACGCAACACATCTTATGACCTGATACGCTGCTAGAAGACTCGTCAAGCCCTTTTGGGAAGCTCGAAGATGTACTCGACCTCATCTTCGCGAAGAACACCTTACTCATGGACTTGAACATGGACATCCAGGCTGTTCTTCATTACGAAGAGTTGGTAGTCGACCTGACCATAGCCAGCGAGTTGGAGGATAGTCATCCGCACGAAAGCAAGCGCTCGCCACGCAAGCAAGTTGCCCTGGTTTCTGATTCAATCTCAGATTTCGAAACCAGAACGAAGTGTGAGAAACGAAGAAGGAGACCCAGGCCCAATCGTCGGGCCACATCGAAAGTGAACGGAACAACTGAGCGAGCCAGCGCCCGTGACTCCTGTTCATGCCCGCTGCCCCTTCTTCCTCTTTTATTCGTAAAGCAAGGCATGTTAAAACAACGACAAGTTGATTATTGTGTTCAGCAAAAGTGCGTCCAAGAATAATGATTTCGTCGAGGTAACATAAAGAAATCTCTCATTTGAGACCACGCAGTACCATGTCCATAACCTTTCAAATGTCACAGGGGTGTTGCACAAATGAGACGGCATGACAGAGCATTCAAACAAGTCATCTAATGTGACGAGAATGCTTAGATATCTGCCAACAGCCCGATCGAAGGTTCACAGATAAGAAATAAGATGCTGAATGAAGGCAGTCGATAATGTTGTCTATACGGGAAAGCGCATACACATCCTATTTCATCATCGAATTCAGACACCGGTAGTTGACGCAAAACCTCCAGGGCCAGTCATTTTTCTTCACGAAGATGACCGGCACAGCCCAGGGTCTAGAAGAGTCTTGGATGATGCCCTTAGCCAACATGTCTTCCACCTGTTCGGAAATCACCTTGCACTCCGATGTGAACATGCGGTATGGTTTCTGCTTTATGGGATGCGCGAACCACTGTGTAGATCCTGTGGCGAGCTTGCGTACTGGGAACACGTACTTTGGTAGTGTCCTGGGTGAAAAGAGACAATGAAGCATGCCTGCTAAGCACGCTGACCAGGGCTTGATGCTTCTCAGAGGGTAGTGCCTTGTTAACCATGTTGAGTACTGGCGAATAGTCTTCAGAGACCCCAAGGCTAGTTTCATGCGCATGGGCTTCGTGCGAAGCATGATTGCTTATTGCGTCTATGTTGAGGCTTGTATCTGCTTCAAACGACGCAAGTCGCATACCGCCTGGAAGCACAACAGACTGGTTAAATAAATTTGACACCCACAAAGCACTTGTGCCTCTGGCCATGGAGACAATACAACGAAGCATGAGCACACCCTTCTTTGCGATGATTGAAGGCATCGGCTCAACAATAGCATTGGATACATCGTTGTCCGCACTAGCAACAGTAACTTGAACGCAGGATAAGGAATGTGGCGGTACGACGGAGTCTTCACAGACGGCAAGGGTGTGCGAACAAGTAGCAGGTTAGTCGGCAGCAAAAGGAGAGACAGAAAGCTCGCCTATAGCGCAATCAAAAATGGCACCGCACTGTTGCAGAAAATCTGGACACAGAATTACATTATGCGACGATTTAGCCAGCACTGTGCATTCAGCTTAATAGACGTTATCAGAGAAATAGACATTCGCCGTACATACACCAAGATGTCATAGCAATTCTTCACTCACAGCACAAAATGTACTCGCATTATCCCACTTGAACATCACCTTACAGCCTAATTGGGTTTTCAAATCTATGCTGATAACAAATACACCTGCTCCAGTGTCCAAAGCTGTCAGAGCCTGAGGGCCAGAATGTCTCACCAACATGTTGATTGCTGCATCCGTAGAAAGTGTGTGGTCGACCATAGGACGGTGCTGCCGTGCGACAGCGATCAGGCAGAATCGAGCGAAATGACAGTCAAGGTTCGTAGCGGTCCTTGAAACCCTTGAAAACTCTTGAATTTTGAAATGGAATTTTCAAGGCCTTCAAAACCCTTAAATTTGTTTGAGGTCCTTAAAGGTCCTTGAATTTCGTCAATGGAGGTTCCTTAAGCCATAATTTAGTAGATGTTTTTGCTTGCCTGGCAACTATGCGCTCTCAAGCCAACAAACCATCCAATCGAATCCGTTTCTCTAGCCATCATGCAGTGTTGTAGTACAATGTACTCTTCTAGTACACTGTAGTTGTGGTAGTGCTTACGTGGTTACAGCAGCAACAGAGCTAAGCCTGGCTTTTTTGTGGAGAATGGAAGTATGCGCGGATATCTGCAGTCGCGTCGCTTACGGTGAAACTGTGCCAGGCAAGTGCAAATTCTAGCCGTCTTGGTCATGCATTGCTGCTTATAGGGAGTGGATTGCACCGGATATGTTAAACTCTCATCAGGCACAGTTTTTCCAAATAAGAAGAGTTTTTATGTGTCATCAATGGGGGAGTCTGCTCTTGAAGGTCACATTTATTTTATTTATTTATTTAGAAAATACTGCAGGCTAAGAATAGCCCAGGCGGGAGTGGGGGTGGTACAGTATGAGAATATGACCAAAAAAAGCAACAATACAGAAGGCATAAACTAAAGGTAAATATACAACACATTACGGTACAAGATCTAAGTTACTTCAAAAAATTTTCAATACACCTTAACACGTTTCCAGATTCAAAAATGTGATGTGGTAGTTCGTTCCATTCTGTTATAGTGCGAGGAAAGAAAGATTATTTGAAATTGTTAGTTCGAGCTGTGAAGAAGAAGATGTGCCTGCAGCGAGCAGCATCGCCAACGCCCGGCTCTCTCGGCTCGTGCTTCGGTTCGTTGCTGTGCCGATCGCTGGACGGTTCATCACGCTGTCTCGTCGCTGTCTTTAACGGCTAATAAACCTCCTCACATTTGGTGGAAGGTGCTGTTAATCCCCGTTGCTACACCCTGGAGCTGCGAAGCCGCACGCTACCACCTGTCATGACTACCAACGCCACTACATCGACGCCTTCGCTCCAGTTCAACTGCCCTGGCCATCCCAGGCTACGGGAGCCGAAGGTCTTCAGCGGTGCGGATGGGACCGACGTAGAAGACTGGCTCGAGCACTACGAACTGGTGAGCGCCAACAATAAGTGGGACGAAGCCGACAAGCTGGGCCATGTGATATTTTATTTCACTGGCATCGCCGAATTGTGGTTTAATAACCACAAACACAACATCCCCACATGGAGCGTCTTCAAGACGTCATGTGCTGAAGTGTTCGGTCGGCCGGCTGTCCGCAAGCAGAGGGCAGAACAGCGCTTGCGCGTCCGCTCTCAGCAGACTGGCGAGACGTTTACCAGTTATATTGAGGACGTCGTCGACCTTTGCCGACGTGTGAATGACACCATGCCCGAATCTGACAAGGTCAAAAACATCCTGAAGGGCATCGACGACGGCGCATTTCATATGCTCTTGGCAAGAAATCCGAGCACAGTTTCCGAAGTCGTCAGCTTGTGTCAGAGCTACGACGAGTTGAACAAGCAACGCACTCTGACTCGGCAGCCTCAGCATGGTGGTCAGTCACTGTGCAGTTTCGACACCCTGCCGGACAATTCACCGCTGCTTCAGCAAGTTCGAGCATTCGTCCGTGAGGAAGTCGCCCGCCAACTTTCCCTAGTGCCCTTCACTCACGAGACCACCACCCGTCTACCTGCCCCGCTTTGCACTGCTATTTCGGAAGAGGTTGCCCAAGCTGTTCCTGTTGCGCACCACGAGCCGCCTCTATCCAGCCTTGCCCACTGCCAGCGTGCCGCGCAGCTGGTAGGCCCTCCTGTCGCCTATCCGCCAGCCGTGCAGCCTGTGGCCGCGCCCCTAACGTATGCAGCGCAGCCTGTGGCTCCTCCTGTCGCCTGCTCGCAAGTGATGCAGCCTGTAGCAGCGCCGTTCACATATGCAGACGCTGTGCATAGGCTTCCGCAACCACCCTATACCTCGCGCTCACAGCCCGCACACCCGGCTGCTTATACTGCACCTTGGGCGGCACCACCAGTAGCCAATTCTTGGAGGACGCGCGATAACCGACCGATATGCTACGCCTGCTTTACTCCCGGACACGTTGCCCGCTACTGCCGCCGTCGACCTCAGACGTTCGGCGACTATGTCCCATCGTCGCAACCCGGCAGCCAACCCTTCGCGCGATACGGGCCGGTCTCGTCACCTCGCTATGCCCCTCCTAACGACCCCGACTTCGTGATGCCGCGCGCACCCTCTCCTCGTCGGCGATCGCCCTCCCCAATGCGTCGCCGGCCCAGACCTTCTGACCAGGAAAACTAAGCAACGCAGTTCAAGAGGCAAGAACTGCGCCGTTTTCAAATTGTCTAAGCCCTTGCTCCTTTCCTGCTAACGTGGTCGCAGTAACTGTTGAAGGTTATTGTACTTTCGCCCTTGTGGACACTGGCGCCGCTGTTTCTGTTATTGCCGCTAATCTCTGCCGTTTATTACGCAAAGTAACGACGCCGCTTTCGGGACTGTCGCTTCACACCGCAAGCGCACAGCAAGTAACGCCTCTCGCAGCCTGCACTGCAAGAGTCTCCATCAAAGGCATTCTTTACATCGTGGAGTTTATTGTTCTTCCTGTCTGTTCGCATGACGTCATCCTCGGGTGGGACTTCCTATCCCGCCATAATGCCGTCATAGACTGCGCACGCGCCGATGTTGAGTTTTCACCCTTGTGTGATGTCCCATTACTGGACGCTCCTCATCAGCCACCGAAGTTGCTCGTTCATGAAGATACCGATATTCCGCCTGGAAATTTCGCCCTTGTTCCCGTTTCATGCAACGCCTACACTGACGCTACAGTTCTTTTTATGCCATCCGATATCATCAAATGTCGTCGAGCTTTGCCGCTGCCTTTCGCAACAATTGATCTTGCCGCCGGAAGAAGCAACATGTTCGTAAGCAATCCGCTTTCCACACCTGTCACATTGCTTGCGGGGGAATGTCTCGGCCGCGTGCAGGATCTTGACCCTTCGTTTTTGTTTGATGTCCCGGACGACTACTGCGACCACCCCAAAGCACTGTCGGCACTCGGGGAGTCGTCCGATGATACGTTTTCCAGCGCCATCGCCGACACTCTCACTCCCACCGAACATGCCGACCTGCTGGATCTTCTGCATGAGTTCAGGAGTTCGTTCGATGTGTCGCAACCTCAACTGGGTCGCACATCACAAGTCAAACATCATGTTGACACCGGCCTACACCAGCCACTGCGTCAAAGACCATACCGTGTCTCCGCTGAAGAGCGCCGCGTCATCAACGATCAAGTTGAAGATATGCTTCGTAGAGACGTCATTCGACCATCCCACAGTCCCTGGGCGTCTCCCGTCGTCCTGGTGCATAAGAAAGACAGATCTATCCGATTTTGCGTGGACTATCGTCGTTTCAATAAGATAACCCGCAAGGATGTCTATCCTTTGCTGCGCATTGATGACGCCATTGACACCCTTCACGGAGCGGAATTTTTCTCGTCGCTAGATTTGCGGTCTGGCTACTGGCAGGTCCCAATGGCAGAAGCCGATCGCCAAAAAACGGCATTTATTACACCAGACGGACTATACGAATTTAACGTCATGCCCTTTGGGCTTTGTAACGCGCCTGCCACGTTTGAACGTCTTATGGATAATACGCTACGTGGCCTCAAATGGAATATGTGCCTCTGTTACCTCGACGATGTCGTGGTTTTCTCCCACGACTTTCCTACGCACCTCCTTCGCCTCAGGCACGTTTTGAGTTGTCTGACCAACGCTGGTCTGCACCTTAACCTGAAAAAATGCCGCTTCGCTGCACGCGAACTCGTCATCCTAGGCCACATCGTGTCCAAGCACGGCGTATTACCAGACCCAGCAAAACTTCGAGCAGTCGCAGAATTTCCCAAGCCGACGACCATGAAAGAACTTCGCAGTTTTGTAGGCCTATGCTCCTATTTCCGGCGCTTTGTTCGAAATTTTGCATCTATCATGTCACCGTTAACACAGCTTCTTCGCGGTGACGTGAACCTCACCTCCTGGTCCCCTGCATGTGACGTTGCCTTCACTACTCTGCGCCGTCTGCTCACCTCCCCACCTATTCTTCGCCACTTCGACCCGACGGCTCCTACCGAAGTGCACACCGACGCCAGCGGCGTCGGGCTAGGCGCGGTCCTCGCTCAACGAAAGCCCGGCTATTCAGAATACGTTGTAGCCTACGCTAGCCGCACTCTGACGAAAGCCGAAACTAATTACAGCGTGACAGAAAAAGAGTGTTTGGCTCTGGTGTGGGCGCTTGGAAAGTTCCGGCCGTACTTATACGGCCGCCCGTTCGATCTAGTAACTGATCACCACGCGCTTTGCTGGCTCTCCACGTTGAAAGACCCTTCTGGCCGCCTTGCGTGATGGGCACTCCGCATCCAGGAGTACGACATTCGCGTCGTATACCGCTGCGGACGCAAACACTCTGACGCTGATGCCCTGTCCCGCTCACCTTTACCACCAGATCAGACGTGCGGAAACACTTGCCTCCAGACCTTGTCATCGCTAAATCTCGACTCGATTGCCACCGAACAACGTCGTGACCCGTGGACCGCCTCTCTTATCGAATATTTATCTGGCACGCCCAACCTTCCAGTATCTCGATCCCTCCGACGTCAAGCTTTCCATTTCGCCATCCGCGATCAACTTCTTCATCGACGCAACTACGCTCCCGATGGCCGCCGGTGGTTGCTGGTCATTCCACGCACTTTACGATCGCAAGTATGCGCCTCCCTTCACGACGATCCACAATGTGGCCACGCCGGAGTGTTCAAAACATATGAACGCCTTCGCCATCGCTATTACTGGCGCGGCATGTACAATTTTGTACGTAAATTCGTGCAGTGCTGTCCTGACTGCCAGCGACGTAAATCAACACTGCCACGTGCGACTGGCGCATTGCAGCCACTTCCATGCCCTGCCAAGCCATTTGATCGCGTCGGCGTTGACCTCTACGGTCCCCTTCCATTGACACCAGATGGTAATCGGTGGATTATAGTGGCGGTTGACCACCTGACACGCTACGCCGAAACAGCCGCTTTGCCGAGCGCTACAGCTCAGGATGTCGCCTCTTTCATTTTGCAACGCTTTATCCTTCGACATGGTGAACCTCGAGAGCTCCTTAGTGACAGAGGCCGCGCTTTCCTTTCCGAGGTCGTCGAAACTCTGCTTTCGGAATGCCACGTCATTCATCGGAAAACAACAGCATACCACCCGCAGACTAACGGACTAACGGAACGGTTCAACCGCACGCTAGGTGATATGCTCTCAATGTACGTGGCATCTGATCATAGCAACTGGGACCGTGTTCTCCCATACGTCACGTTCGCATATAACACCGCAATACAAACCACCACGGGATTCTCACCTTTCTTTCTTCTTTACGGACGTGAGCCTTCCCATACAATTGATACCCTACTTCCTTACCGTCCTGATGCTTCCGAGTGTCCAGCTATCTCCGATGCTGCTAGACAAGCCGAAGAGTGCCGCCAGCTCGCCCGTGCGTTCACCTCGGAAGAGCAACAACGCCAGAAAGAAACCCGTAGCACCTCTCTTCCGGATCCCAGCTACGCCCCAGGGTCTCTTGTGTGGCTTGCCATCCCATACCAAACACCGGGACTCTCCTCGAAACTTGTCCCCCGGTACGAGGGGCCTTACACCGTTTTGGAGAAAACCTCTCCGGTTAATTTCCTCATTGAACCAGTTTCGCGATCGGACGACATGCGCCGGCGTGCACGTGACATCGTCCATGTTTCCCGACTGAAACCGTACCATGAGCCTTTGCCTGAAACTTCTTAAGTCGCCAGGATGGCTCCTTTTTCAGCGGGGGCGATTGTGAAGAAGAAGATGTGCCTGCAGCGAGCAGCATCGCCAACGCCCGGCTCTCTCGGCTCGTGCTTCGGTTCGTTGCTGTGCCGATCGCTGGACGATTCTTCAAGCTGTCTCGTCGCTGTCTTTAATGGCTATTAAACCTCCTCACAGAGCAAAGATAGGAGCGAAGTTTTGTGAATGATATCGTCTAGTTTGACGCGAAGATAACGGAAAAAGAATATTTGATAGCTCAAGTACACTTTTTTTTGCTGGATAGATAGAAAAGAAGCTTTAGCCTTGCAGTTTTCTTGCGACGTTCTAGAGTTTGAATTTTGTTATCATGCATTAGTTCAGTTGGGGAATCAGATCAGCGAAATCGGTTGAAAATAAGGCGAACAGCTACCTTTCGATTTTCTCTAGATTGTTAATATCTGTTTTAGTATGCGGATTTTACTATCTGTTTTAGTATTGTAAGCTAGAAGTTTAGTACTGGAGGGAGAACTACTGAGTCTATGCTATAGCATGCCTAATTTTCTACGTGCAGATACACAAATCTTTTCAATGTGAGAAGACCAAGTTAGTTTGTTAGTGATTGTTACGCCAAGGTATTTGTAACTTTCTGTTAGTAAAATTACTAACAGAATTTACTACATAGAGAGTAGAAAACACATTGAGAACACAAAGGCGACTACTGTTTATGGCAACTTCAGTGCGTTCATGGTGCCAACCATACAAATAAAATGAAGTACAAATTTTTATGCTGTAAAAAGTGGTGTCATTCTCTGTGGTGTCAAGTGTTATTTTAGGTCCTTGAAAAGTATTAGTTAGGTCCTTAAAAGTCCTTGAAGACACTTGAATTTCGTTTCACTTAGGTGCTATGAACCCTGACAGTAGATGCCGCAGTGAAAGCATATTGGGCATTTACGAGGCACGCTGATGTCAGCAGAAGGATAAATGGCCCAGCTGTTCACCTCCTGAAAAATAGCAGGTGGTTTGCGTGCGTAGTGACCATACAATGGGTAGTATGGACACATAGTGTGGCTTGGCCCTCAAAGACAAAGTATATAGTTGTAGGCATCGAAGGAGGCGGCGTTGATACTCGTCACACCGAAGTCGCAGGGAGGAAAGGGCTCTCCCACATTAGATGCTGGCTGAAAAGCAACCTCGCGCCGGCTGAGCTCTTCGTGCACTACTTGCCGAATCACTGACGCGAGGTATGATGAGGCTGGATGCACGTTGACACTGGCGACATTAGGCAGGCCGCTGAACTTTGGTGTATTTTTTGCGCTTTCAGTGCCTCAAACGTACGGCAGTGCTTGATGACGTCACTTACAGACTCCAAACTGTCTTTTGTGTTGAGCAACTGGTAATTGTCTTCCGTGATGCCTTTTAGAAGATGAACAACCTTGTCTTTTCCTGTTATCTGGAGATCTAGTGCCTTGAACAACTTGAGCACCGCCTCGATATACTTCAAGCAGCTTTTTCATGAACTTGTGCTCGTTGCATAAGAGTTTGCTCGGCACGCTTCTTAGCTGCCGGATCCCCAAAGCACATCTTGAGTTCTTTGAAGGACTTCTGCCTCGACGTCAGGCTTTTTTTATGGTTTTCAAGCCATATGAATGCGGTTCCCTTAAGAGTCCCACATTGTTGAGCTGTCCAGTGGCATCTCAGTCATTAAACTGACTCGCCCGTTGGTAGGAGCTCAGCCATGCGTCGACACCTTCCCCAGCTTGTCCGTCGAAGGTTGGGGGCTCGATATAGGGCTGCCACAAAATGTGGGAAGCAGGTGGCTGGTTGTCATTGTTGCCGTGAGACGCCATTGCAGGTGGCAGACCAGCAAGTCGTCGACTTCAGCAAAGCTTGTTGGCTTTGGCAAAGCTCGACGTATTGCGCCTCAGCCATTGATGAGTCCTGGTTCGTCAGGAGTTCCATTATCTTACCCAGCACCTCTCACCAAAACTGTTATGATGGGGCGTGTTCATTCAAGAACAAATGGTGAAGGGTAGCCACGCCGACACCGAACTGCTTCCAAGACAGACCACTACATTCTCCTCTTCCTTCGTTCACACGTTGCTGCCTCAGCTTAACATTATCAAGGTGGTTAACCATCGTTTCACAAATAGGCCATTTTCATGCAATCCCAGAACTCCCGCGGATATGCGAAGTATTATGGGAGAAGTGTGTACATCCAACCGGTCAAGCGTGTCGGCTGTTTTACGCCGCCAACTGCTGCGCTATGAGAGCACAAAATGAAAAAGAAAAATGAAAGGCACCCCAAATGTTGACTATTATTACATCCAAAATGCTATACATGTCTGAACACACCCGCATGTATATCTATCTACTCATGACATTAAAAAAGAATGATGCAGTCAGTGTAAGTATAACTGAGCAGATGTATACAAAATGTAGCAGTTAAGAAGCCTGTGAATTAATTATCACATACTGATACATGTGATTAAAACGTGCTATTGTGAGCCATGGAAGCTGGAACACTGAACACATAATTATTCAACAACTACTTGTGCATAAGTAGGTTAATTGATGACTTGTCCGTGATCAACTGTAACCAAACTGCAGAGAGGTTTTCCAGTGTTCAGGTACAGAGATTATTATTTTTTGCTTTTATAATTTGCAGTTTCTTGGTACCTGCTTTAATGTCTCACTGCAGGTTCAGCAAAACCAGTTAAACCAGTTAAAATATTGTTAAACGAGGGAATGTGACGTCATACTATGCACAGCATTGGAGAAAAACATGTGCACATAAGATGAGCAGTAGTTTCCAGCTGCAAAGTTATCGCCTGTATATCGTTGCATCGGTTTGCAAAAATCAATTAGCATGGAAAAGAAAGATAAATATGGACGTTCTTCCGCTGTGAACAAGAAGAAGCTAGAAATATTTCAGTTGATTGACATATCTATAAAGAGTCGCATGGCCTGAAAAATGCAGGGAAGCAACGTGGGGTGAGGGCAGTGTTTGCCACCATCGTTGCATTTGTTCTGTAGTGCACAAAAGATCGCAAGCCGGCAGTGAGGTCCGTCGTGGTGAAACAGTGGCTACGGTGCTTTGCTGCTCACCCAAAGGTCAAGGGTTCAATCTTGGCCATGGTAGTTGCATTTCGATGGAGACCAAATCGTTGAGGCTCATGTATACTGTACAATGTGAGTGCACATTAAAGAACAACTGATGATCAAAATTTCCGGAGCCTTGAACTACAGTCTCTCTCCTAATCATGTGTTGGTTTCAAAATGTAAAATGGCAGATATTATTAGTCTGTAGTAACCAAAGAAAAATTCGGTCATGTCAGTTGTTTTGTGAGCTGTTGTGTGCTAACAGTTAAATGCGAACTTCTCTCTCTCTCTTTTTTTTTTTTTTGTCCACATGTACATTGGCTAGACTCATCTGTAAACACGCACGCCAGCGAGCATCGAAATTCATTTATTGGAGCCGTCGCATGTCAGCCATGCAAATATGATCCAGTCTTCGAAACCACCGTAGTTTGACAGACAAAGAAAGACATTTCGGAGGCAAACCATGCCACAAATAACGCCGTGCTTTGTGTAAGTTTATCTTCGCGGTTGCTACAAAACAAGTAATTCGACTGCATAAATCGACTGTAAACACGCTCGCGTTACCCTCATCTTTGTAGATCTTTTTTTTTATGTGTGTAAGAAACTTTCAGTTGTGAGTGAGCGCTGGATAATGTGTGTATTCCCTTCCTTGTCCTGCTTTACTTTTCTTCTTTTTTTGCTCTAAGTACTATTCCAACTTGTAGCTATAGTGCCAGTGAAGGTTAGTAAACACTTATTCTTCATTGCATATATGGTGCGAGTGACGCGCACGCTGTCCAGTGAAAGTATTTAGTTTTAATAAATGCCGACGATGCTTTTTATAGCACTCTTCAAAAATCACAACCTCACGTTGTACTCGTCGACAGTGTCATTAATAAAAATTGGTTCCAAATGCATCCGTGAATCTAAGACCACTCGTGTGCTTCATAGGCAACTGACATGAATCTTTTTTTAAATTCATTATTAGCCGTACAGCACTCGGGAAAAGGGTAAAAAAAAAATAGATGACACTTCTGAGCCGCTCAAGAGATCCTATATATGCATGCACAGCACGACCGAGGTAAATGGTCGAGAAACCCTCGCACTTAAACACCGAAGATCATGACTGAATTACACACTAATATGTTGCAGCTTGCCAAATTCACGTTGTCTAAGAAGTATTGGAACGGCCCAAGCAGAAATGTAAAGTGTGATCGAGGCTCGCACACTTGTCGCAGCAGCTGTTCCGGCGTACCAACTTTTTTTCCCATAAGCGCTTGCGCGCTCATTGGAGGCGCGCCAGTGTGCTTGAAAATGGTCTATTCCTGTGAAACCAAAACCTTGAACATAATGTGAAGAGGGCTGTTGGCAATACTATCCCTTCACGGTGTTGCTGGGGGACGTGTATGTACAGTTCAGAGGCATTTCAGACACTGCTAGTAAAATAAGCGTGTGCTTTTGAATCAACACTGCAGCTACAATTACTACGAAGATTGAGCTTTCTATTGCTTTGTAAAAAAATTGGGTCAAGAAAAATTGGTTGTAAATCCCATTAAAACTTGAAGTGTTTTAATAGGCTCTAAGTGGTCAGTACTGCAAGGTGCTTCATGAATTACTTGCATTAATATGAAAACACAAGGCAATAAAAAAAAAAGTGACTGCCCAACAACAGTGGAATCTTTAAAAAACGCCAGGCCTGCATGGAATGCGCAGCACTGTCACAGCGAAAGCTCAAAGAACGACCTTTCAGAGCATTCTCTTAACACTCTTTGAGTAACTGTCACAAGCACTCTTGCTAGGTGCCCACTACGCCATAAATAATCATAATTTTTGTGTAGTATGCTGGCATTCACTGTCATCATTCTTCGAAAAAGTGTGGTATCTGCTACACACTTTCTAGAAATATTGTGCAATATTTTCATGCAGTGGCTGACAACAATAAAGAAGTATGCCTGGAGTGGGTATGCGCCACAGTTAATAGGTGAACAAGAAGGAGCTTGTGTAATGAGTTTGATGATTGAATGACCAACTCTTTACGCAATTCACATTGCGTGGCACCTGGTTGTTCCTTTGATGTTCTACAATGCTTTATTGCTCATATTAGCACGCTTCCTTTTCCGACATCAAGCCAGCCTAAGGCCAGTTTCGAAATCAGTTTCAAGCGCCAGCGTGGCTCCGTAGTAGGATACTGGGCTGGCAAGCAGTGAACCCGGGTTCGAATCCCACTGTGTTCTTGTTGTTTTTATTAACAGAATTTTAGATGCGGAAGCATCTTATACTCGCGCCTTGTAGTGCGCCGTCCGCGCCGTCCGCGGCATCCGCACCGCTTCTCGAACATTCGACAGCTGACGCGCGCGCATGCGCCGTCGCGCCGTCGCCCACCATCTGTGCCGCGTGCGCTTCTCCTTCGAGAACATTCGACAGCTGACAGCGCATGTGCCGTCGCGCCGTCGCCATCTGTGCCGCGCGCGCCCTTCTCCTTCGAGAACATTCAACAGCTGACAGTGCATGCGCCGTCGCGCTGTATATATACTCAAGGTCGGCGCTCGCTCGCTCAGTTGCCGCTCGTCGGTTGGTTTGTACGGCGCGTCGACGTCCAAGGTCGCGGTGAAATGAATTCCAACGAATCCACAAACACAATGATCGACGTCCCTTCGACCAGCGCCGTCCTTTCGCATACGTGTGTACGTGTTCACTCATTTAACACCCCCTCCTACAACCATGTTAACCAATTTAGCCATCGACCCAAGTAAGTCGCAATTTAACACCCCATTTCACAACCACGTTAACCAATTTAGCCATCGACCCAAGTAAGTCGCACTTTAACACCCCGTTAACCAATTATATGCTCCGCATCCTCCTCAGTGTTCCCCCGAGGGAAGCTGCGGGCAATTTTTTTTTCTTATTTCTTGCGATGTCAGTTAAGCACACCGGCAACGCAGCAAACAACTATGCTGCCGCATGCAACTTGTGTTCTGATCTCATAATGACTTTTACTGTAAAAACTATTATACTGAGTGCCAACTCTATACAAAGAAACAAAAACCATGAACACCCACTTGTCTAGACAACATAGACCATACAAGAAGAATATGTATTCATGCTCGAGGGCAAATTTATGTCATAAAAAAAAAGAAAAGCAAAAACACAAAAGTAATCCTTTCAGAGAGAGTCTTTTGCCCATGCAGTTAGACTTGAACAGGAGCCAGACCGGATTGCAGATCAGAGAGGTCCGAGTCTGAAGCAGCCTGGTATGCTACCAAAGCAAGAAGAGGCACACCTGTTTTGGCTCAGGAGTGTCTAAGCTGGGACCAACCTGTGTAGCCACAGGAACAGGCCAAGATTGTTGGTACGCACGAGTGACGCAGAGACAAAGCATGATGCTGAGAGTCTCGATACAACTTATTCGTTCAACCAGGTTCAACTCGGAGACCAGTTCCCCATTCGTCTCCCTCACCATGTCTTTGTCGGTGGTGTATAGGGAAAGAAAGAAATGTTGGTCTGCGACACGCAGCGTCACCTACTGCACGGTGGCGCACTTCCAAGTTCCCCACAATACTTCCCCTCTAGTGAGAACAAGAACAAAATGAAAGGCCAGAGCGGTCACTGGCTACAAATTGAGGCGACCTGGCGCACCTGTCCATCTTCCACTGTGTGTAGTAAAATTCAGTTTCTTGGAGAAATCCCAAATTCCTTGCTCCCATTCGAGTGGCGTGTGGCACTGTTCTGAAGGTTTCAGGTAGATAGGTGGACCGGTTGGTTTCTATGTGTGCCAGCTAAAATTGCTTCAGTAACACATTCTCGATGATAATCATCTTTTCCCCATGGTGAATACGTTTCAAGAGTCCATTGTATGGTGCTTGTAATGGTAACATGTCGTTCTGATTTGCAATGTACTGATGAGCTTCGTCAAACTGGTGAATAATGCTGACTCAAATTGGCCTCCCCTGTCAGTTGTGATGAATGATGACATGCCAAAACGACAGAGCCAGTGGCTAATGAAAGCATAAGCAACAGTTCCGGCTGTGATGTCAAAATGGCAATAGCCTTTGCCCAACGAGTGAAAAGATCCACACAAGTACATTTGGCACTGACAGGGTCGCAACGGCCCGATGATGTCGACATGTACATGGTCAAATCGAGCATCTGGCCCAGGAAACATCTCCAACGGTGTCATGCTGTGACACTGTACCTTAGATCGCTGTCAAGGGAGACACTCATGGGTCCATTGTTGGCAATCACAGTTTATGCTGGGCCATACCAAATGGGCTGTGAAGAGTTTTTGCATAGCCTGGATTCCCAGTTGTGTCATCTCATGTAGCGATGCCAATACCTTCCGACGGAGTAGTCAATGACCGCAAGGCATAGGTGAGAGTTTTGTGCACACCGGCGACTAGCAGTGGTTGCGCGACCATTTGTGACTGGCGAACGATTGCAAACTGTCGCAAAGCTGCTGGAACCGATCAGTGATGCTTGATTTGTTTTTTTTTTGTTTTTTTATTGCGCTGGCTTCCTGTCGCCAGATACAAACGAGTGTGTTCCTCTGGGTCTGTCGCACCATGGCCACCCCGGAATACTCAATCGGCTTGGAGATGGCGGGGCACAGCAGCTCGAGAAAAGTATCGAATTTACGTGGCAGCATTCCCAAGAAGCTAAACACGGTCAAGTAAAGAGAAAATAAATTGTGCACTATCTTTTCCCCATATTCAGAAACGTTTTTTTGTCTTGAACTTGACTTGTCACGGCCTTCGATGCAGCATGTTTGGAACGCGTTTGTGCTTCATGCCTTGGCAAGGACTTAAGACACCACGTTCGAGACGCGTTTGTGCTGCATTGTAGGCTGTGGCAAGTCAAGTTAAACTCAAGAACCGTTTCTAAATACGTACGACTCTCGCAAATACTCCTCATCATCTCAGCGCAGCTCGGGAGGCAGGCGGCTTGCACGGCTGGCCAACTCCCGCGATCGAAAGGACGGTCACACCCACTACCGGCTTTTTTCCTTTGGAGGCATCTGTGATGCCAGTGCTGACACCATGGCACAGCGCACCAGCACCATGACAATGTCTTGTTCTTCGCTTGAATTGAACTTGACGCTGTTGGGAACGCTGTGCGAGAATGGGCGAAAACAATAAATGCGGTGCGCTCGGTTTGCTCCGCTCACTCAGCTGGCGGCGATCAGCTGATCCAGAGTTCTCACTGATAACGAGATCCGGACGGGACTCTCCGGTTTTGTGACTTCCGGTCACTCGCATGCAGCCTCTGTCGATGTGAACATCAGTGGCCCTTTGGTCGCCAGTCACGAATGGTCGCGCGACCGCTGCTAGTCGCCGGTGTGCAGCCTTTAGGACAAAGAACTTGGTAGCTTCCAAGTATGGGCCATGGAGGCAGCCTATAGTTCGCTCCAAAAGGTGCTGTACTGCTGTTCCGTGGGCATCAGTTTCTGCGCAAAGAACGCGATTGGTCCCCATACTCCTTCGATGCATTGTTGAAGTGCGGCACCCACAGCTGTGCCTGATGCATTGACCATAAGGCACTGCAGACCTTCCTGTTAAGGGTAAGTGAGAAATGCAGCGCAACCAAGAAATCTCTTGATTGCCTGGAAGGCTGCTTGGGCACCCTCCATCCAATGGAGTTCCTTAGCAGCACACTTGCGTCGACAGCAGGAGGTGAAGAGGCTGCAAAATAACTCGACACTAGGATGTAAAACAGCAATAGTATAGTAGTTCACAAGACCAAGGAACTCGTGGAGCTGACGTTTAGTGTTGGGTCGTGTGAACTGCTTGACTGCTTTGACCTTGTCTGGATAAGGTTTAATTCTGCAGCTCGAGATAACGTGGCCAAGAAACCTGAAATCGTACAGCCCAAACTCAGGCTTGCTTATGTTCGCCAGTATTCCATGCTTTGCCTGGCGCTGAAACAGAGATCGTAGATGCACCCCATGCTCATCTGGTGAGCTGCTTGCAATGAGTTTTGTGGTATGCATGACAGAAGTCAATGCCGCGCAAAACACTTTTAATAAGGCGTTGGAATGTCTAATGAAGTTTCGCAAGCCAAACGGCATGCGGAGGAGGTCGTACAGGCCGAATGACGTTGTTATTATTGTCTTCGGGTGTCTTCTGGGGCCATGGAAATTTAATGATAGGCATGTACGAGGTTGATCTTAGAGAAAAGTGTCGTACCATGCAGGCTGACCTTGACATCGTGAATGTGTGGTAATGGGTAACAATCAGGCTTGGTTGCTTGGTTGAAGGCTCAATAATTGCTGTAGGCCCGCCAGTGTCTTGATGTCGATTTCGGCACCATGTGTAGCGGTATGCCCAAGGGCTTGCGGATGGGCCAATTATGCCGAGCTCGAGCATGTGGTGGAACTTCTGTCCTCCTACTTTCAGCTTCTGGCGGGACAAGTGACGCGGGGCGTGTGGAAACCGAGGGTCTTGTAATGGAAATGTGGTGAAATACAATGCGCTTGGCGGCACCGCCAGTCTGTGGCGTTCGCGTGCGCTCGAGGAACTCGCATAGGATAGCCGTAAAACATATAACGGGCGGTGACCGATGGTACCATGTGTGTATAGCTGAGAGGCGGATGCTTAAGTGACTTTCAGTGCACTTCTGCTTGTGAGTGGGGACTGTATATGGTGGTTTCATACATCAACAAACAGTCCAAAGTGACGGAAGAAGTACACTCCGAAGACAGCAAATTTTACGTCGGCTACCACAAATATCCAGCTGAATGTCCTCTTGAAGCCCACATCTAGCAAGAAAGAGCAGCACTCGTACGTCGGTATCGTCGTGTTATTTACAGCTTGCTATGGCGACAAGCTTGGGTCTGTGCGATAGACTGGCGACGCCGACCGCACGCTCAATTCTGCCTTAGGGTAGATTGGAAAGTGGGTGCCTTTCTTGCAACCAGACAAGAAGAAGACAGATGGGCGACATTCCCCTTATCCAGTGGCACCTGTCGCCCTCAGTGCTCGCTTGGTGCATTTACGATTTCTCGAACGGCAGCACACAGTTCCGTGCAGTGTCACCGAACTTACGATGGTACCAGCACAGCTGTCGCCGTTGTTCTGCAGCATGCCGCTGTGTTCTTTGGCTTGCACTTGACTGTAGTGCCGCGATGTTTTCGGGAAGGTGAGAAATTCCTGCCTGAATCTCCACCAAGGTGCGAGACAAGAAGGCTTCGGCAAGCAAGGTGGCCACTGCTGGCTGGGTGATGGTCATGAGTTTGCCAGCCAGTTCGGCGATCTTGTGAACTTTCATCTATCCGGAGGCCGTAATGCCTATCTGCACGATCGCGCAGAATTTTCAAAGGAAAAGCTTCTGCACTAGGCGATTGTCGAGGCTTCCTGTGCTGCCCGCTAGTTACTACATCTAGTGCAACAGTTGGCTTGGTCGACGGTCACCCAGTTCAGCCTCGCGTAGCAGCTGCCGTAGGCGCTTCGGCTCTGAAAGGGTCACACAGCCAATCAGTGTCTCTTTTGCATTCGGTATGGATTTTCTGCTGGTGGGGCAAGCAGCATGTAGCGCACCTCACTCTCTGTGGCAAGTGGAATGTTGGCCACGTGGTAGTATTTGGTGGTGTCGGCAGTGATGCGGCGTGCGGCAAATTGAAATTCCACCTGAACAAACCAAAGTAACGGGTCCGTGGTCCAAAATGAAGGAAGCTTCATGTATAATACATCCACTGTCGGGCTGTCAACGACCTCGTGTTGCTCCATGTTCGGGGCTATGGGTCAATATTTGTTGGTATGCTCTAGTGATGCAGATACAAAGCGTGTTGCTGAGAGTCTCGATACCAACTAACTTTATTCGTTCAACCAAGCTCAACTCTGGGATCAGTATCCCTTTCCTCTCCCTCTCCGCGTCTTTTGTGGCGGTGCAAAGGAATGTTGGTCTGCGACATGCTGGTAGCGCCAGCTGCAGCCCCTGGCGCACTTAGAGTTCACCACAAGCCTCAGAAGCAGTCAATAACTTTGGGGTTTCTCGTGTCAGAGACCTCAATGTGCTAACTTCTTGTGCAATCCAAGCCTGCTCTAGACGCAGAGTGTGGGAACCCAAAGAAACATTGGGAAGCTTGGATGCATTCCAGGTCTTGCCATCATCGCAGTGGAAAGAAGACAGGGTACAAAAAGGAATGTCTATACTGCTCCAGTACTTCACAAGAACTGTCAAACGAGAGGTCTCGCCACACTTTAATGGCGAACTCAACTGCGATGTCGGTTGTATTTGCCGCTCACCAGAAATTTCTCTGCTTCTTGCTGCCTTTTGCTTATACTTGACACAGCTGATTTAGCTCAGTGGCTGAGTCTTTGAAGAAAGACTCAGCCCTAAAGATCCAATTTCAAAGAGTACTGGTGCTCTAGGATCCCTGCGGGTATACTCTTGGCAGCATTCTATGAAGTCGTAGAGCCTGAGCAATTTCCGTGGTAGCGATGCACTGTCCACTGGTAGATGCTAAGGTACTCGACGAGCACTGGGCAGAGAGGTCAATGTTTCAGCCATGCTGTGTGCATGAAGTTCTTGAGACATGACCAAATTATTCCCCAAGTTCATTTACGTAAAGGTAGTATAATTAAAAGTGCAAGAGGTGAATGGCAACATCCTTTAGGAACATCCACATCTCGCTGAAAACTATGCTTCAGGCCAATAGTACGTGGAAGTTTTGCGATAAAGTCAGCTAACAAGAATTCTGTTGGATTAATGCACAACGGTGCCAGGCCTTGATCATTTCTTCATACGTGCTGCACGTACATTTTGGCGGAACAGAAAACATGGCCACTATCAACAAATATGACACCACACAAGTTTCATGTATTTAAAACCTAATTTTTTTTTGCCATGGAACTGTTTGCAATGTTGTGCGTTGTGCAGACTGAGTGGTTTGTGGTATGGAGAACGTGACATGAGCACTGCACCTCTCGAATAAAGATTCGAGGTCTTAATAGGAAGCCACTGTGACACGATGAGCACATCTGCACTTCAACAGGGCATCAGACTTTTCACACACAGGATCAATTGAGTCACGATCAATTGATCACTAATTCAACAAAACTAACTAATATAATTACTTGTTTTTACTGTACTATTATATTATTATTATTCCCATTTCTTCACTTCCTACAAGGCAAAAAAATTTGCAAGCTGATACCTTGACGTTACAGTTGCAAACCAAATGCAATAGAAGTCAAAAGCCAAATCTAATGTCCCAGTAAGCATCATGTGCATGTTCTGTGAAAGTAACAAAGATGCTGGAAAAACAAACTGATAACAAAGAAGGATACGATATAGCTGTGATATAGTGATGATATTGTCTTCACCAGCTGTGGCAATGTAGCTCTGGGAAACTGCAAGCAAACAAAAGTGCAGACAAAAGGCTTCCAAATAAGAACATGAACACAGCACATTTGTTCACCGTCTCTGCATGCAATTTGTAAAAGAAATGCATGAAAAAAACACACAATGAAACTTCACTTGACCTAACTTCAAGGGACCCAAAAAAAGTTCATCAATGTGAGAGCATGTTGAATTGAAAAGCTGGAACTACTTGTGAGGAGGTAAAAAAAATATCAATTGTTGTTATTAAATTCAAATCCTTTTATTTGATATGCTGTTTATGTTATGTGAATTACTGCTTACTTTGCATGTTTTCAAAAATGTAGTAACCATCTGCTGCACATGTGCACTTGGAGCTTCAGAGGTTATGAAATGAGTCACCGAGTTCAAGCTCTCATAAACCTTCTCTAGCACAACAGTCTGCTGAGCTGGAAATGGATTCACTTTTTTTAGTACATTAGTGATTCTTCACCTGAAATTGTTGGTCCTGCAGTAACAGAAGAGACTTTTTGCTTTTAGGAGCATAGTTTGATCAGAAAAATCACTACTTTGGAGCAGCCATGTTTTCAGAGCAGAAAAAAATGATAGTTTAGAGCAGCTATTGGTGTTTTTAGAGCAGATACAAAATTTGCCATACACGAATTGGAGTTTGTATCATTTTTGAACATCTTTTAAATATTCATATTGACCAAGAAATATATTTACCAGACAACAATCAATGTATATTTCAGAAAGCAAACAGTTATAATATGGCTGGTTGTCAAAAATTTGCCATGAAATGAGGTATATATATATAAAATAGGGTACAAGTACTGGTGCCGGAAATCAGACCAAACCTGTAAAGCTGAGCACCACAATTTAAATGTAACCACAGCTCTATATAACTGTTCAGAAATGAAATAGGCATGAAACTGTGAGTTGCCAGTAACGCAGGAGTGAAGCGAGAATCTCAAGTGGCACTGTATATCTACAGGATGTCGCACAACCTCAAGAAGGTTGTCAGCAAACACTGTCGTGTTCAATGCCCTTGAAAATTGAGTAGTCTTTATCCGGGCACATTCTCGTAACACATTCTCGATGATAATCATCTTTTCCCCATGGTGAATACGTTTCAAGAGTCCATTGTATGGTGCTTGTAATGGTAACATGTCGTTCTGATTTGCAATGTACTGATGAGCTTCGTCAAACTGGTGAATAATGCTGACTCAAATTGGCCTCCCCTGTCAGTTGTGATGAATGATGACATGCCAAAACGACAGAGCCAGTGGCTAATGAAAGCATAAGCAACAGTTCCGGCTGTGATGTCAAAATGGCAATAGCCTTTGCCCAACGAGTGAAAAGATCCACACAAGTACATTTGGCACTGACAGGGTCGCAACGGCCCGATGATGTCGACATGTACATGGTCAAATCGAGCATCTGGCCCAGGAAACATCTCCAACGGTGTCATGCTGTGACACTGTACCTTAGATCGCTGTCAAGGGAGACACTCATGGGTCCATTGTTGGCAATCACAGTTTATGCTGGGCCATACCAAATGGGCTGTGAAGAGTTTTTGCATAGCCTGGATTCCCAGTTGTGTCATCTCATGTAGCGATGCCAATACCTTCCGACGGAGTAGTCAATGACCGCAAGGCATAGGTGAGAGTTTTGTGCACACCGGCGACTAGCAGTGGTTGCGCGACCATTTGTGACTGGCGAACGATTGCAAACTGTCGCAAAGCTGCTGGAACCGATCAGTGATGCTTGATCTGTTTTTTTTTTTGTTTTTTTATTGCGCTGGCTTCCTGTCGCCAGATACAAACGAGTGTGTTCCTCTGGGTCTGTCGCACCATGGCCACCCCGAAATACTCAATCGGCTTGGAGATGGCGGGGCACAGCAGCTCGACCACAATTTAAATGTAACCACAGCTCTATATAACTGTTCAGAAATGAAATAGGCATGAAACTGTGAGTTGCCAGTAACGCAGGAGTGAAGCGAGAATCTCAAGTGGCACTGTATATCTACAGGATGTCGCACAACCTCAAGAAGGTTGTCAGCAAACACTGTCGTGTTCAATGCCCTTGAAAATTGAGTAGTCTTTATCCGGGCGTATGCTATAAAAAAGAGAAGTTTGAATGCAAAGAAAGACATGCAAGGCCATACGTAAAGTGGGCAACAGGCGTCGCATATGCCATACAACTATGGTGTGGAAAAATCTGCATAGGTCCAACTGGGAGGTGCATTAACAAACGCGCATGTTTAGATGAGTTGTCGTGAAAAAATAAAGGTAACGCATTTGCTCAACCTGCATGTGTGCACCGCAGTTAAGCGAGATCAAGATCTTTGGCAGAGGTGGTAATACCTTCGCAAGGAAGCCACTGGAAGCTTTCCATATCAAGCGCAAGGGCACAGTTTTTATAGTGACACATCCATTAATTTTTTTGGCAATGAGTTGAGACTTTTTAGATCAATGCTTGATTAACTATGCCACGATTCCGCCCATGCGCTTTAGCTGATCTCTCTTTTTTTTTCAGTTTGTCCTAAAAAGGGTCAGTTGATGTTCGCTTGCCCCATGTGCTGTATGTTTTCCTTTTTAGCCAGTTCTTTCTTTTTCCTGACTGCGCTAAAAAGTATGACGTTTGGTTTGGCGTTATTTGATGCAAAGTATCTTATCATCTAGCTCAATCCGGTGCGTGGCATGAGCACCCTTACTGCGCATGCGTTCCCCTTCCCTCTTTCCTCTCCAAGCTCTCAGTCTCTCGCCTCGCAACGCCGACGCAAGCAGCGTCTGCTAGCCTACGCTTGCTCCCCCATCTCTTTCCTCTGGGCATCCTTCCCTGCGGCACTTACATCCCCACTGTGCATGCGCACCCCCTTCCCGTCTTTCTGCTCTTCTACGCTCCCCCTCTCTCGCCTCGCAACGCCAATGCAGGCAGTGTCTGCAAGTGGGTTTTTTGATTGAAAAACGGACTGCTCACACTGCACGACCATTCACTGGCTACCCCGTATATAAAGGCAGGCACCATATCTCGACCTCCACGGTAGTGTTGATGGTAAATTTCTCCTGTACGTAGTTGAACAGTAAAAATTTGAAACATGCGTGTTAACTATAAGCGGGTTGTCGGTCTCTGTGTTCAATCAGAGTCTTCTGCATCTCATTGCCCATTAGCAGCGATTGGCATGTTCCAGTAGAAAACACCGGTCTGTCACTGCTTGCTTGGTACTTTTCCAAGTTTCTCTCCTGCGGAATGCCGCGATGAGCGCCAGCAGCAACGCCGTCACATGTGTTTGCAGTAGCTTCAACTGCTTCGCATCTACACATGGTTCTTTTTAGAGGGAGATGGTGTATGTTTTTCACATGTGTTTACTATAACATACCAATTTATAAAAAGTCATGTAAGCTTTTTTTTCTTTAAATAATTTTACTACTGGATGAACAGGCCAAGTGTATACAGTTATAACTGCTTAAAACGAACCTCACCTCCACATAACAAATTCCTCAATCGTCAAAGTCTGATGAAACAAATTGATGGCAGATTGCACTATTCATTTGTTGCTCTCAGTGCAGTGGGCGTGTAGCAAGATCAAAGCGGGCGGATCAAAGCGGGCAGGCGGTCGCTTCTGCAGGGGCGCTGCCATATTGATTTATCAACACAGTTACCGGAGGTAAGTGACAAAAATAATTTTGTCCATATGAACTAAACGCGAAAAGTAAACATATCACATATCGATGTGACATAACACACACCAAACAAATGCCAATTTGAGTCAACCCAATGAGTTTTAAGGCACTTATAATATACGGGACTATGTTTTGCTGTGCAAGTGTGTGGCTTTCTTACAACCTATAGTTTCGGTAGTGCTGAATCAAAGTGGTGAAACAGAGTATAGGATTAGCTCCGCTGCTGCTGTAACCACGCAAGCGCTACCACAACTACAGTGTACTAGAAGGGTGCTCTTCACTGTACTAAAACACTGCAATATGGCTAGGGAATCGGGTTGGATTAAATGGTTTGTTGGTTTGAGAGCACATATATATATATATATATAGTTGGTAAGCACGCAAAGAAATCCACTAATTTTTGGCTGAACAAACCTTAATCGGCGAAATTGAAGGGCTTTTAAGGAGCTCAGACAAATTTAAAGGTTTTTAAGGCCTTGAAAATGCCATTTTAAAATTAAAGGGTTTTCAAGGGTTTCGAGGACCACTACGAACCTTACAATTGAATGCACGATTCCAATCAATTTCGTCGGCTTTACAGTTGGTTTCACCGCAAACTTTGGTCCCTTGTCCAGCGAGCATTGCACCTTGGCCGGTAGTTGGCACTCCGATAAATTAGTATGGCCTTGTACGTCTTGGCGTTCTTCATTGGCTTTCCGAGGTAGCAGTGAAAAACTTTTTGCAGCGTCGCTCCTTGAGGGCTTGTGCCATTTGTGAAAGTGGCGTGCCATCATTCTTCCGGCCTTCTTCTCCAACATGCTGGCACACGTTACTTCAATGCACTGGCGGCAAAAACCTACTTGCTTCCAGCTTTCTGCTCACAGGATCTTGCAAAGCCTCCGAGAGGTTTTCTCTGATGCACTCGCTAATGGCTATCCAAGCCGTTCGAGAGTGCATTGACTCCTTTGGTGAAAGTGATTTCGAAAAACAGTGTAGAACCAGTGTACATGATTTTATTGAACTCCTTTATTTGCTATCACTGTTTTTCCAATACGAATGTGGTGCGTATACGCAGTGAGACAGAATTTGAATCGGCTTTTGTTCAGCGCCTATGCTGTGCGACCCTTTCATGAAAAAGGGAGATAGACTTTTATTAGCTTTTTTTATTGAAATACATGTAAAGGCTTGCTTTAGATATGTGGATGATTTCCTGCTTTGTGTACCATAGAAAAGCTTGAATACTGTGAACGTAGAAAAAAATCTTGCATAAGCTCACACAACTTTCTGGGTTAGAATTCACATATGAATAGCCAAGTGAGTCTTCTTTAAGGTTTGTAGACATGCAGATATATCTAAATGTAGATCAGACATGTTGAATGTATCTAAAAAAAGCCACAAGGGCCATGAGATACAGTTTCGTGCATTTGAAACTAATTAAAATATTACAGCATTTCATTCACTCTGTGGATAATTATCCACAGAGTGAATGATGAGTGGGGCAAAGGGTCTCTATGTCCATCTGTTCTGTCAATCCATCCATGCATTCATCCGTGTGTCGGTCCGTGCATCCATCCATGCGTACGTTTATGCATCCATCTGTACGTCTATTCGTCCGTCTGTGCATGCATCCACCTGTCTGTCTGTTTGTCTGTCCATGCATGCATTCGTCCGTGAATGTGTCCAAGCGTCCGATCACGTTCGAGAATGCAGACGAGACGGCGCGCAAGTAACAACGACGAGACATGAGCCAAGAAAGCAAAGCGCAAGCATCTTCAACGCACCCACCGCTAAGAGTAACACCATCTAGAAAATGAGACCGAATGTCTTCCTTTTCTTTCTTGTCTATTCTTCTCTTGGTTACGCGTGACGTGTGACAAGGCTAGCCAAAGTGGTGCTTCGCCCCTAAAAGGAGTAGCATTTTGTGGTCTAAAGCAAACTGTGTGAAAATCCTGTCCGCATAAAGTGATGCAGAGCTTCATTACACCGGTGAAAATGCTCAAGAACAATGAATTCCCTGATTCTTTGATCGTGTCGGCGACTGATAAGCTATTAGTGAAGTAACGGCAAAAAGAATAGACCACGCAATGAAATGGCTACAAAGACAGCAAGACCAATATTACTGCCATATATGCACAGAACCTCGAACTGCTTTTCTCGGCCCCGGAAAAACATAGTGCAATGTGTCGGAGGGTGAAGGGCTGCGAGGAAAAATGTAATAGTAATACTGATTGCAGTATCAAACACATTAGAAAGTTTGTCTATTAAAATAAGAAGGTACATTGAAACTTTGTTATAGTGAAGCAGGATATAACGAACTAATGAATATAACAAAGCTATTGTAATTCCCCTTAAAATTCCTATAGATGCCCAAGTGTTTAAAACCTCCTTTTAGCAAAGCAAAAATTTCCTCACAATAAGTATAACGAACCATTCTTCAGTCTGCAATGAGCATTTACTGATTATTTTGGTATAGGTCAATTCAATATCTTAAAGCGCGCGACAATTTACGTCTCATCACAGCTGCAGTAATTCAAAACATGCGCCTTGCACTCCCCGGCAGCCGCCTGCGACCTGCCAACACGCCAGTGAGAGCGAGTCTCTGCCTCCCCCTTCCTCGGGAACTAATGAACTCGCCCACGCAGCAACTTGAGCAAGTGTGCGCGTCAGCCGGCCTCCCCTCTCCTGTAGAACTCGTTGACCCGCTCACGCACATGACCTCCTCCTTTTCTTTAGTTCTGTGCCGGGGCCTCACACGCCGCCCGGGCGGTGGAGATTGTGCTTTTCTTCGTTGTCGTTCACTGTTAAAGAGCCACACCACCTCTATCAGTTTCTGCCGTTAGACATGAGATGGACAACGGCAGCTGTAAATGTAAGCACAAAAATAAACAATCGAGCAGAAGTTGGCAATGTGAAAACCCGTTGAGTCTGGCATCAAGAAAAAAAAAAGTGACCGAAGATTTCGGCGATGTCACTGAGTGCCGCGGGCGACCAGGCCCTGACGTCGTCATACACTCTCCTTGACACCAGCATTGTGCCTGTCTGCATGTACGTCGGTGCCGATGCTGAGGCGGTGACAGCCAAAGATTTGTCAGATGTGGATATTGTGCCCGCGGTGACGGACATGCATGACGACAGTGACATATGTGTTGACACCCCGAGCCTAATGTTGGCGAATCCCAAGTACCAACGCCCGCGCAAGCACTGGATGCGACAGAGCTGCTGTGCTGCTTCTTTGGTGCTTACATCAACGGCGAGGACGGACTCAAAATAGCCACTGCAGCTGGAAAAGCAGCCATCTGCATGAGGAAGAGCCGGCAAAATTCAAATATGTTAAGGACCATTTTTCTTTGAAGTGATCTGCCAGCTGGTGCGCTGAATTTGGTGGTAATAAAGTGCATTGTTCTTTGTTATTTTGCAATTTTTTGCCTTCCGACGGCAGTTTTTTTTCGGCGCCGTGGGCTGCTGTGATATTCGTTGGCGTGTACATTCTGTCTTGCTGGCTAATTCTCAGTAGAAATGAATATTGACTATAATGAACGAATGGTTATAACGCAGTAATTACACCCCCCCCCTTCAACTTCGTTATAACGAGGTTTGACTGTAGTGTAAGACATTCCTGTAAAACGTGGTACAAAATACGCCGGACAGACGGAAAGGTGTTTAAAAACAAGGCTAAAAGAGCACTGAAATAACTTTCAATTATTCACACATCTGGATAATCCAGCATCACATGTATCGCAATGTTAATATACGCCCCTTTTCGAGAAGACCACAGTCTTGTCACAGGTTTGTAATAAAACGGAACGAGTCATGACGGAATTTTATATGATGACACAGGCATGCGCCGACGAATGTATCAGCACACCACCTATTGATCCTTCTTTGAAAAAAATTCATTTTATAAAAATAACTTAATTAACTTTCTTAATACTTTCTTTTTGTCTTGTCTCAGGTTTTTTGCGACACCTTTTCCTTCATGTATATATGTGAGAAAAATGTCAGAAAATAAATTATTTACTAGTCTGCACTTTGTGTTTGTGGTGTGTCCAGTCCACCCCTGTATGGTTAAAAGCGCTTTTAAAGAGCACTTCAAAAATCGTTCGGCATCACATCACTGTTTGAAAGTCGGCTTTGCCACAATGCACAACTTTTATATGGTACAGCAGATCAAAACTTCAAAAGACCGGTACCACAGCACAGTGAGGTTATGTCTAATGGATAAGCGCCAGAAATGCCTGGAGGATATGACGGCAATGCGGTAAACACGCCGCTAAGACTTAAGGAGGCACTAGGGTCTTGAAAGCGAAAAAATAGCGAAAAAACGGATTTTTCAATTTTGTTGATATTCCATTCAGGACATCTTCCTGCACGTTCTCACAAAATTTGAGGCTTGTAGAATGTACAGTTTTGCTAGGACAGAATATTTACTTCGCGAACTATCTAGTTTCACTCGCAGGAAATTCCCTAACTGTCAATGCAAAGAGAAAGAGGGGGTCTTCATTAGCCTTTCAGGCAGCTGCTAAGCGGAGGCAGAGGGGAAAGCCCCCCCAAATTATTCTTCAGGAGCCTTCTGAGCCACTTGCAGTTGCAATCGCGCTCATCCAGAAGATAAAGAGCTTTTTTCACACGATCATTAGTTTTTTCCCATTTTTCTCAGAACACTTTATTGGGTTGTCTGCACGTTGTGGGTGCTGTTGTTACCCTTCTAATCACCCAGTTCTGAAGGATTTTTTTTATCTGATAGCTAGGCTTCCAAAGAGTGCAAGATGCCTATAGTACAATGTTTCTTCACCGTGAAAAATTTTGAAAATCTGGGCAAACAATAGACAGCGAAATCATGTTTCACGTTTATTGTTTTAACTTTTGTAACGGGATAAAATAGGTGCAGAAACAAGAAATTAAGCTTCTTGCAATCATTGAGCATTCAGGAATATATAAATGTAACATTTAGCTTTCTTATTGTAATACATTTTTTGCCAGTCATCCCAGAAGTAAAAAACAGAAAAAACTGTATAAGTTTTTCTGCATAAGTTACACAAAAACTAGTTGCATATTCGTAGTCAGCACATTAAATTACATATTACCTGCAAGTTTCATTACTCCAGCAGCAGTAGCAATAGTTACACAAGGCCCATGTGCCCCCTTAATCACTTTTTGATAATCATCTTCAGCTAACTGCTGGTTACTGCATGTGGCGCAGTTGTAAATGTACTGCACGCTTTTTATCACCCACGTGCCGCGCCACCATCCATGCTGTCTTTCTGCAACGTTACTAGAATAGCTTCAGTTGTAAAACTCTCCGCCGGCGCTCCTGCTGCCGGTGTCTCCACTCCTCTGCCCGCCGCCAGGTGGCGGCACCGCTCCATCTTGCTCCGCAACAGACGTTCTGCCGCAGCCGGCTGCGGCCTAAATCTCTCGCGGACGGAGTGTTTGTGGCTGTTTCACGCGTATTTTCACGCCTTCTGGCGTTCTGCGTTAAAGAATTTGTGATACCAGGCGAAACCGGTATTTACCCACAGCGGCTTGGTATATTTCCCAGGGTGGAAGCCTACAGCAGCTTTGCCCGCTTTCTCGCTGCCTTTACTTGAGCACTAGAACTTCGATGCTGCTCCAGAAATCTGGAGTAGAAGTGCAAGGGGCACCCAACACGACTAAGCATATTTTCTGACAACTCTTCTAGAATTCTCCAGAACAGGTCGCCAAAAACCTGGTTTGACTTAGTGTGCCACTCTATGACGCACTCGATGCCTGACAACATGCACGTTAAAGTTGCAGATGGATGCTTAAGAGCGCCAGTGACCTTAACTCAGTGACCTTAAAAGATCTTAACTCTCCCCTGCCGCCCGTCGACGCGGCCGGCGGCAGGGGAGAGGTGAAGCTCGATGCGACTGCAGCGCCACAAGGCGTACGGACAAGCGGCGGTTCCGCGCAGCTCTGCCGAGTTTTACAACTGAAGCTATTCTAGTAAAGTTGCCTTTTTGTGCGAATTGGCCAAGTGTGCCGCAGAGACGCTGTGCCTTAACGAATGAAAGCAGCTCGCCACAGCCGCACCCATGTGCGGTCAGGAATGCAATGGGCACATTTTCATGACAAACACGGGCCCCATTTTTGTGAAACACATGAAAATGGGGCCCAGTATGGTAGGTACAGCATCAGCTGCGCTGGCGTGTGCTGCACACTAGGAACGATCGGCCTTGTGTAGCAGCAAATGATATGTGTGACCGGAGATTTTCGTACAGTGGAGCATCTTCTAAGTACACACAGCACACAAACATCACGGAGGTCCAGACAAGTATTTCTTTATTCTGCGTCATCGTTTTCACAAGCTCCATGCGAGAAAGCTGCAATTTATTCCATGCTTTGCTGGTATCCGCACGATCGTCAAGTGATGCAAATTTGCAAATATTTGTACATCAGCAGGTCGTGATGTATTTACGACATTCTGGGCGTGCACTGAAATGCCTGATAAGTGTACTCTAGGAGACATTGCAGCCAATTCAGATGGGGCTGTGGCAATTTCGCGGTCTCTAGGAAGTCTGAAAAATCGAAAATTAACCACATTCAATGTTCCCAATATTGACATTTGGTTAGCCCAGTTCGGCTTGGCTTGCCTCGGATCGCATCTTATGCAAGTGCACCAGTTTTTTTTCTGAAAGTCAGAGCATGCCCTTAGCCCCAGGTTGGGTACAGACTCACCAAATTCTCAGGAAATGTAGCAGCATTTAGCATCTAGAGCAACCTAGCACAGTTTGGCGCAATTAGCGTAGCGATAGCATCACCGAAACGTTTATTTCGCTGAACTTGTGACGAGTAAACAGAAAGGCAGGATACACACTGGCACTGA
Organism: Rhipicephalus annulatus; assembly: GCA_013436015.1. Taxonomy (NCBI): domain Eukaryota; kingdom Metazoa; phylum Arthropoda; class Arachnida; order Ixodida; family Ixodidae; genus Rhipicephalus; species Rhipicephalus annulatus. Next base: position 125,696 of record WOVY01011134.1, on the reverse strand, counting down.
GAAGTGAACAGAGTGTTGCCGTTGCCCCGCCGCGGTGGTCTAGTGGCTAAGGTACTCGGCTGCTGACCCCGCAGGGCGCGGGTTCGAATCCCGGCTGCGGCGGCTGCATTTCCGATGGAGGCGGAAATGTTGTAGACCCGTGTGCCCAGATTTGGGTGCACGTTAAAGAACCCCAGGTGGTTTAAATTTCCGGAGCCCTCCACTACGGCGTCTCTCATAACCATATAGTGGTTTTGGGACGTTAAACCCCACATATCAATCAATCAATCAGAGTGTTGCCGTTGATCAAGTGATTCGTGGCAAGGCACGTAGCAAGGCATGTGCGCTTTGTCCTATCTGTCTCCTTTCTGAATCATTCCCTGTGCACTAAGGAAGTATATTTTTTTTAAAAAACACATTGGCATTTACACATGCGGCGTTGAACATTCGAGCATTATCACTAGTGGTTGCATTTTTTCTAGCATCAACACAGCTGTTCGCGTTTGCGCGCTCAAGCTTATGAAGTGATCCCAAGATAATCTCAAATGCTCTCAGACATTTCGGCACGATTCGCCCCAGGCACTATCTATACTTTTCATGGGCCGGCAACATGAAACAGAACAAAATGAGCATGTGTGGCAATATTGTCACAGGTATGGAAATACAACTTTGGCAGAGCTACTGAAATGGCGCCGAATAGAAAACGACATTGTTGTTGTTGTGGGGCTGAGTCTGGCTTGCCCTGTTGACTTGCATTTTGTGCACCCTGTGCAGTGTGACCCCGCTCTGGTACAGACTCACGAGCTTTAAATAAATACTCCCCGTAATGTTATCATCACATTCCTTCACTCAAAAAAAAAGAAAGGAAAAGGTGGAAGACTCTTTGAAAGACACTGTCTTTGCAAAACCAACTTTTCACTGAAGTTTACAACCTTCATAGCCCTTCCTACTTTCAACTGACGTGTAACAGAGATGTATCATTTGATGTGTGTTCACAGAGTGTAATGATTACCTAAGTTTATTGAGTACACGTGACCAGCAAACTGCATCAATAGGACACTTACCCCCAGAAGCATTCTCCTCTGTAAACAGAAGACAGATGGCTGCAATCTTTTTCTTGTGCAGAGGTGCCTGTAAGAACAGACAGAAAAACAAGGCAAACTTTTTTTACACGTGCCTGAGATTCACTCATCTGGTTTGTGCAAAAAAAACAAACAAACATGAATGATGAGTGCCACTGTTGTTGAAAATTCCGGATTAAGCTGGCCTCTAGGTTCCTCGATATGAACCAGAGTACAAGCACATTTGAGCCTCTTTATAGGAGACATGCACTGAGCTGCTATTCTTGTCATATATTTTTTTTATTTCTTTAAAATGCCTTACAGACCCATAAAAGGGGACTGAGTATGAGGGGCATTAGTATATATATTGCAAAAAATACAGACAAACAGTAAACAGTACTGGTGGCCAATGACCAAGTTGTGGCTTGATAACATGCAGTTAAATGCAGTTACCTGAGCGTGTGTCCCATGTGCTTTGCCAATAACCCCTGAGCTTTTGTTTTATAAAAGGTTTCAAGTCAAGTGCAGAAATTGGTATCGATGTATTGATAGCTGGTCTACCAAAACGTAGCCTTGTATTTCGCGGTGCCCTGGCACCAGCAAACTATAACATACTGTTTAGATGCGTAGACTGTGCATAAAAGTGAGTAAAGTGAGACAAGGAAGGGGTTTTTGTGCTTTTTAAGAGTTTTCAGACCTTTTACTATGCTTAAAGAATCTGTATATATTATTGCCTTTTGTAGATTTATTTGTTTAATAAGTTTAACAGTCGCAAGTTACAACTGCAGTTTTATTAGAAAAAATTCATTGCACGGAAACACCGAAATGCGCAGGTGCAACCAACTATCACTTGTATCGGTGCTGACATCTCCAATAAAGACCCAATCATTGCGGAAAAGGTGGCCATCGCCTTAACATTCAAGATGGACAACATTGAAGTCGTCTACAGTGATTGCATGGCAGCACTACGGGCGTTCGCCGAGGGTACAGTCTCTGAACAAACGCTGAGAATACTGCAAGGCAAGAAAGTAACGCACCATCTTCTGAGTTGGTTCCCAGCTGACATTGGGCAGATCAACGATTCCCCTCCCAATCTCAATGAAGCAGCACACGAGGCCACGCGAGAACTCTCCAACCGCGCCTCCCCGGGGATGCGTTCTACCGGTGAAGGGGATAACCGGGAAATTCTTACAACATATAACGAGCTCACTAAACATTTCTACCTGTCTAGAAGAATTTTCCCTCCACCTCACGAAAATCTAACCCGGCCCCAAGCACTTACATTAAGGCTTTTGCAATCGCGGATGTACCCTACTTTGAAAATGTTACACATCATGTACGCTGACCTATACCCAAGTAATCTTTGTCCACGTTGAGGGGAAATAGCTTCATTAGAACACATGCTCTGGCAGTGCACCAAATTCGCTCATTTATCGAACATCACCTCTGCCAGATGGGAGGCGGCAATCCGCAGCTCGTCCTTGGCAGATCAGCTCTGGGCTGTCCACCAAGCCCGCGAGGTGGCTGAGGAGCTTGGCATCTCAGTCCCCACGTGGGAGCTGCCCGCAACACAGTGATCTGTGTTTTGGAGGACCAAATAAAAGTTCATCCAATCCAATCCAATCTCCAGTAAAGTTGTTTGTCACGCGTGGTGCACATGTCTCGCATAAAAGCCATATTTCCGGGGTAACAACTATTGAGCGAAAGGTGGCATAGTGTTCGCAAGCGGTGATCACCACTATCATCATTATGGTTGCTAGAGCGGTAGCACCAGCGGTGACCCCTGGTGGCAGGCAAGCCTTGGTGGTGGCAGAGAGAGTTGAGCAAGTCTCTTTCAGCTGGTGGCGTTTGGCGCGAACGGTTGTCTCTCACGGTGGGTCCGCCGTGGACGACACCTTGGGTCGCCTGCGGTAGGCCCACGTGGCAAGTGAGGCGTTAGCGACACCGCCTTGTTTATGGTGTTGTTTAATATTGTGTAAGGATGTCTTAGCATGTTGATCACGATTGATGTAGTAATTATTCGGCTGACGATATCGTTGTTCTAAATTAGTTAAATAAATATGTGTTTGGTTTGGATCGACCATGTCTGCTGTGTTCGTTCACTCCAAGAGGGTGTCGCTTGCCAATTAGAGACCCCACACACTAAAAGGTGTCACTCCACAGTTTCTCTCCTTCAACTGCTCAAAAAACGCACATCTTTTTTCGTTAGTGCAACCGAGGGAACACTGATACACGTGCTTGTGTTCGCCCTAATCTGTTCTGCTTCCATGATGTCTCTGGTCAATCTGAGTTTTGATTTGCCCAAATTGTGTGTGTAATACCTTTGAGCTGTGAAAAAGTGTACTACAGCCAGACAGTCAGATGTTTAAATGATCGACTTAGAGAACATGCATCGACCTTGAAGATTCCAGCAGGTGGCACGCACTTGTCAATGCACTACAGGGATCATGGGTGCAATCCGCAGCTTGGCAGTACGAAGATTTTGGGCAAATAAAAACTCAGATTGACCAGAGAAATCACAGAAGCAGAACAGATTACTGCGAATGCAAACATGTGTATCAGTGTTCCCTCAGTTGTGCTAAGTAAAAAAGTGGTGTGTTTTTTGAGCAGCTGAAGAAGGGAAACATACCTTTTGTGGCGTGACGCCTTTTAGTGATAGTTGGTTGTGCCCGCGCGTATCGATATTCTCGTGCAATAAATTTGTTCTAATAAAACTGCAGTTGTAAGTTTAGCGTCTTTCCTGTCAAGTGCTTCCTTCCTTCCACCTTGTGCGCTCATATATATTTTCACATTCAAGTTAATTTCATCTATAACTGATGAAGTACAGAGCTTGCTTTTTTTCCATTATTGACAAATTGACAACAAGTCATCAGTAAAAAATACTACTGATGGCATGTGTGTTGTTATGATAGTAAGTAGTAGAATGACTGGAGTAGTAGTTTTTTTTTTTGTGAACGCCGAAAAAAGTGCTTGATTGATTATATCGGCGCATTCGTCATCTGTGGCTGTTGCGCCTTCTCCATTCGTTATGCTGATAGAGCGTGTTTCTTGGGAATTTTAAATGGGCCAAAACTGTCAGGGATTACGAGTAAGCAGCTGGGGTCGGTCAACATTAAAAAAGGTTCTTTTAGCATTGAGAACGGCTTTCAGGTAGGCGTTCTCAGCAATGTAATAATTACACAATGCCTCAGTGCTTCCAAGACACGTGGCTGACCGGAAGCGACATTTCTTTTTGCTTTCTTATCTTTTTATAGCTTTTAAAACCATTGCTTGTTGTGATTTGTGTGCATTGTAAGTTTTGGATATGTTTGTTTTCAAGTTCGTTCATCGTGTTTTGAAACAGCGTCCAGGTTTCCTGAAGTGTATGTGTGGGAAATAATGATTCAAAGGTTGAGAGGAAATGGCTCAATTCATTGTTCCTGGATTTGGAAACGCCCTTGTCATACAAGCGTATAGTTTTGTTTGACTGTAGTTTTTGTATCGGTTGGAGAGTGAAGGCGGGATGTATTACTTTATGGTCACTTACCTCGCGAAGGTAATTCAATGATGATAGCCTACCAAGTTGGCTAGTTTGTATATTTATCAAGTATACTAAAGGTGTCGTTTGTAAACCGCATGAGCTCCAATACAAGTCAAGTTTGTGTGATTATGGCACACATTAACAAAATCTTTAGCGACCTCATTCCCTGCGACTAAAAAAGAATCGTTGCACCAGTTTGTTTGTGAGAAACTAAAATCTCCAAAAAGCAAAATACCTCCTTTTGGGTGTTTTTTGCCAAGATCACTCACGAAGTTATTAAGCTCGTGTGCGAAATCAGGTGTGTTACGTGGTGGCTTGTAACAAACGCTTGGCTTGTAACAAATGCTGTAGGGGTGTTGACACCCCTTGTGAAGTTGCTTGCACTGCGTGGCACAGGTGTCTCGTGCAAAAGCCGTATTTCGGGCTCACAATTATTGAGCGGTAGGTGGAATTGTGTTCGCGAGCGTTGATCCCCACTGTCATCATCATGGTTAGATCGGTAGCACCGGCGGTGACCCCTGGCAGCAAGCCTCTGTGGCGGCACGAGAGAATTGAGCGAGTCTCTGTTGCGCGTGGCAGTAGGCACAAATGGTTGTCTCTCGCAGTGGGACTCTTGTGCATGGCACAGCAGGCCGTCTGCTGGGGGCCCTTGTAGTGAGTCAGGCGTCAGCCGCACCGCCTTGTTTGTCATGTTTTTGAGTGTTGTTTATTATTGTGTAAGGTTGTCTTAGCGTGTTGATCACGATTGATGTTATAGGAATTCGGCTGATGATATTGTTTCTAAAAATAGTTAAATAAATGTGAGTTGGTTGGTTTGTTCCGACCATGTCTACTGTGTTTGCTCATTCCAAGAGCGTGGAGTTCTCTTGTCACTGCGAGACCCCCACAACGATCAAGAGGACTGTCTTTGGGGAGGCGCGGCAAATAAGCCTTATCATTTCCAGGTTCATTTCGAGTGCAGCGAGTGAGCACAATGAATTCTGAAGGGTGGCAATAAGCATGCCACCCCCTCTTGAAGCTTTATGATCTTTTCTATAAAGACAGACATTCGGCAGGTCTGCAAGAACATCCGTATCATTATTATAAGCAGTCAGCCATGTTCCAGTAATTATTAGTAAGCTGCTGTCATACGACAACACGAGATTAGACCAAATATCACGTTTAGCGACAAAACTTCGTGCGTTGGGGTATATCACTAAAAAGCAAAGACTAGCTCGTTTTGATACCGATGGGCGGGGGCGTTCCTTGTGGTGAGACAACTGTTATTGCACTTCTTTAACACCCTTTGAGCACTCTTCATAGACGTAGTGCTTATTACCAATGAACAGGGTTTTACAGCGCAGAGAGTAGGGTGGCGATTCGCTTTTTGCAAAAGCTTGGATATTTCTGGTGATGTCTTCACCTACGCTGAAACCTGTCCACTTAAATTTAAGTTTGTTAGAAAGCACTAGTTCACTAGTTCTTTTATTGCGATAGCAATTACGCGGACACTCTCAGCTCGTTTTTGCCGCCGGCGTCGGTGTCGGCGTGGGCATCGCCGTCACTCACTGCATATGTATATGTATCTACAGTAGACTCTTGGTAAACGGAACCTGAAGGGACGAGGAAAATATGTTCCATTTAACAGGAGTTCCGTTTACTGAGAGGTGAACACGAGTGCAGAATACAAGTCCGAAACCAAGTATTGCAGAGGCAATAGTTCCATTTAAGCAGTAGTTCCATTTAACAGATTTCCGTTCACTGAGAGTCTACTGTATACATATTAAAATGCAAGAAAGAAAAAAAATCCAGAAAAAAAGACTCTGGTGCGCGGGATCGATCTTGGGTCCTCTGAATTGTGAGTACGAGGCATTAGGCGCTGAGCCACCGAGGAGCATGTCCTTCAACGTACTATTGGCAAACTATTTATATCTACCACTTACCGCTGGTGACGACATCTCAAGGGGGAGGGAGGAGAGAGGAATACTGTGTTTTCTGCATTACCAACAAGATGGCGCAATAAGCACATCCCCCCACAGCCGTATCAATCAACATAATCTCCCACGCGCACTTTGCCCCGCGAAGGGCAGGGGGTCAAATGCTCACTTGTGGATCCTTATCTCGCAGTCGGGAGGATTGTTCATCTTGGCTCGCCTTCGGCTTTTACCGGAACGATTCTTGTTTAGTTATCGGGCGCATAAAGGTCCCTGCAGGAATCCCACAGTGCCCCACCACGGTGGTCTAGTGGCTAAGGTACTCGGCTGCTGACCCGCAGGTCACGGGTTCGAATCCCGGCTGCGGCGGCTGCATTTTCAATGGAGGCGGAAATGTTGTAGGCCCGTGTGCTCAGATTTGGGTGCACGTTAAAGAACCCCAGGTGGTCAAAATTTCCGGAGCCCTCCACTACGGCGTCTCTCATAATCATATGGTGGTTTTGGGACGTTAAACCTCCCATATCAATCAAAGCAATCCCACAGTCTTCGTTTGTGAAAAGTGTGCTTTTCAGACACAGCAAATTAACAACTCAGACTTTTATTTGCGTTCATTTGTACCTTAGAGTACATTTCCTATGTTATTTGTGTGTGATCAACATGGGGCACGTTTTTATCCGCTGGTCATTCTGCACGTGACCATCCAATTTGCTGCTATTGTGTTCATTGCTTCACTTTTGCGACAAAGCTGTGACTTTTTGTTTTGTTAAATGTGAACTTAATTATTATGGGGCAATTACAACCAGCTCTGCAATTATTCAAGCGATGCGCTCGCTCAATTGCTTTCGCATCAAGCGTATTGTTCAGATATTTGTTACAGTGATCGATGATGATATTTTCAGAAAGTGTAAACGACTCTAATCCAGAAGACTCGGGAATACCATAAAAAAGTAAACTATTTCCCTGGGAATGATTTTCAGCATCATCAATGCGCATTTCTATTCTCTGAATTGATCGTTCTGCGCAGATAGCATCACCTTTCATATTTTTTATATTGGAAGGCAGGAGGGCTAGGTTTTCATAGTGGGTTTTGAGATTAGTCATGCACATGCTCAGATCAGCTACAGCTTTGTCTGTATCTGAGACTTGATATCTTTAATCTTTGTGATAAGTTGCAATTGCCCTACAGATAATTTCTTAAGTGAATTTATTACAGCTTGATTATCAGGTCCCGGGTTAGTTTTGATGTTTCCCGGAAACAGCAGCAATAAACGAATAATATCACAGCACTGAACAACAATAAAAAGGCAGCAAGTGGAGTATCAGAAACAGGAGCAATGTTAGAAAAATATATGTAAGGTCACATGACTGTGTAAAACATCGTTGGCGCAAACTTGAAAGAAACTGCCGCGCTGGGAAGAGCGGAGTGACGTTTAACTCCCTCACCCGGTAGCGGATGTTGACTGTGGCGCCGCGCGTGGAGCCTCCCTGAGAAGTTTTCGCGCGCTGCGTCGGGAGCGGACAGTACTCTCCAGGACAGCAAACGGTGAGCCACGCAATCTTTTCCGTCCGTCGACTCCCGTCGCTCGGGGCTCGTCGGACTTCGCTGACGGCGCCTCGCGCCCGATGCGAACGCTCACCTTTTTGTTGCCCCCCTGCGTACTCACGGCCGAAGGGCGGTACGGTGTCCTAGTGCGTGGCCTAGCTATGCCGACCCGTCTCCCTTCGAAGCCAACGCAAGCGCCTTTGCCCTCACTCGAGCAACCGGGCCTTGGTCCCGGTGTCTCCGTGGATCACCTTTACCGCGGAGACGTGCTCGTGGCACCCTGTGTAGTTCTTTGTGCCCGTAGCGTGGATAAGCCTACTTGCTTTCCTACTGCGCCTTTTTGCAACGGGCTGTACTGCGTTTGGTGTTGCCACAATAAAGTGTTGCGACTTTGGGCAGTATCGTGTTTTCGCCACGGCGACGGTTAATGTGTGCCCTGCGGCTCGCTAAGACCGAACCCACGCTGGTGGCCGTACTCCTTCGGGATACGTGTACACCACAAGCACCACTTGTATGTAATGCATGAGGGTTATCACTTGGGAAAGTATGGGATAGCGGTCCGCCCACAGTTCTGTCGTGGCTTGATCCAGAGGCTGCAACACTTTTATGGCCACAGCCATTAATTTCCATTCTCTGGTGCTTAAGTTGTCCACATCATAATTGCAAAGTTCAACTGAAATTGGGGCACGAAGTTCGACAAGTCTCTCTATCATTGTGTACTCACTGTTCCAACGTGTGGGGTCTTGAATCACTTCATGCTGGGCCATGTGCATCTCTCTTTGAGTGTCCATAAGCCGTGCACGTACATACATAGCCTTCATAGATACATACATACATAGCCTTCATAGATTACGAGAAGGCATTTGATTCAGTAGAAATATCAGCCGTCATGCTTACACTGCGGAATCAGGGCGTAGATGAAGTATATATAAATATTCTGGAAGAAATCTACAGGGGATCAACTGCTACCATAGTGCTTCATAAAGAAAGCAACAGAATACCAATCAAGAAGGGTGTAAGGCAGGGGGACACAATTTCCCCAATGCTATTTACCGCGTGCTTACAGGAGGTTTTCAGAAGCCTAGAATGGGAACAGTTAGGGATAAGAGTCAATGGAGAATACCTTAGTAACCTGCGCTTCGCCGATGACATTGCATTGCTGAGTAACTCGGGGGACGAATTGCAACTCATGATTATGGAGTTAGACAAGGAGAGCAGAAAAGTGGGTCTTAAAATTAATCTGCAGAAAACGAAAGTAATGTACAACAACTTCGGCAAGGAGCAGCGCTTCGAGATAGGTAACAGTGCACTTGAAGTTGTAAAAGACTATGTCTACTTAGGGCAGGTAATAACCGCAGAGCCGAACCATGAGATCGAAGTAACTAGAAGAATAAGAATGGGGTGGAGCACATTCGGCAAGCACTCTCAAATTATGACAGGTAGATTGCCACTATCCCTCAAGAGGAAGGTATATAACAGCTGTATCTTGCCGGTACTTAGCTACGGAGCAGAAACCTGGAGACTTACAAAGAGGGTTCAGCTTAAATTGAGGATGACGCAGCGAGCAATGGAAAGAAAAATGGTAGGTGTAACCTTAAGAGACAAGAAGAGAGCAGAGTGGATTAGGGAACAAACGGGGGTTAGGGATATCATAGCTGAAATCAAGAAGAAGAAATGGACATGGGCAGGGCATGTAGCGCGTAGACAGGATAACCGCTGGTCATTAAGGGTAACTGACTGGATTCCCAGAGAAGGGAAGCGGGTCAGGGGGAGACAGAAGGTTAGGTGGGCAGATGAGATTAAGAAGTTTGCGGGTATAAATTGGCAGCAGCAAGCACAGGACCGGGTTAACTGGCGGAACATGGGAGAGGCCTTTGTCCTGCAGTGGACGTAGTCAGGCTGATGATGATGATGATGATGAAGCCGTGCACGTGCATGCACACTTCTTTCGTAGTGACCTACAATCGATTGGCACTTCGCACAAAGCTGGGAAAAACTTGAAATTTCTTTTTTGATATTTTATGCACAGCTGCAGGGTATGTACAAAGCAGAGAAGTCCTGACCAGTTAGATTTGGCAACGGCTGAAACGAAGTTCCTGCCGTAGTCGGTAATGAAAAAAGTTGGGATGTTGTTGGGTAGACCCCACTCTTTGATCACATCTCGGAGCAACTGAACTATGTTTTTTGCAGTATGCTACTGTGGCATTTGTTTGGAGGCAAGGGCGTACGTGTGCTGCATCAAGTCATGATCCATCATGTGGGCCGTAACACACACATAGCTGTCGCTGGCCCTCGATGTACACCCATCCCTTGTTAATGTGAAGCACTCAGCACCACTATCGTCAAATACGGCTCTAACGCACTTCTTCAATTCATACTTTGTGAATGACTGTTCGTGAAAAGGTCTTCACGACGAAACGACGTACTACGGAATTGCAGTGCATCATCTCAATGAAGCTTTATTCCTCCACCACGCTGTCCGGCTGCAGGCCTCGGGCAATGAATGATGCAATTTTCTTCGTCATCTCTTGTGCTTTCGCCGATGACGGCTGAAGTGTCGGCCTAAACAAACTGGTCACGGTCGGCTACAATGACAGCCCTTTGGGTTGACTTTTTTTTTCGGAAAACTGTAAGGTTCATGCAATTCCGACTACTCTTTGTACTTGCCTGGGTGTCCCTTCAAGTGGCTGACAAGCGTCGTCATGGTACCAGTAGGCATCTTCAAAACAACTTCGCAAGTCTTGCACTGCGCTTCACCTCCAGCAAGCATTTTCAGGAAAAAGTTCCATATCAGATTCATACGCGCGCTTATCGGACACGGGCGCGGTCGACACCATCTTCATCTATAGAGGCAGCAGTTACCGAAGACAAGTCCACACATGTAAACGTTGCTGAAGCTCGAGGAACACAAAGACAGATTCGCAGGTGTATGGCAGCCAAGGAGGAGTTCTGATGTCATACTCGTGAATCCAGCGCATGATGATGACGACATCTGTGGACCAGAGCGACTCTATGGCGATAACACCCGATCGCATGCCCGATCACAATAAAGGGGCTTTAGATCATTTATATGAGTATAGCGCACCACAACAAGGACACAAAAATTGTGACACACACAGCACTAATTTGCAATTAATTGATTAGTACCAAGTTAGCACTGTGTGTGTGTGTCTCTCCTTTTGTGTCCTTGTCGTGGCACGCTATACCCATATAAATGATGAATCCCAACCAACTCGCCCGACAACGTGCCTTAGGGCTTTAGATCGCAAACACCCGCACCGCCTCCTTGCGAAGAAGCAGATAAACACTTAACGATTTCCACTATGCAGTTAGCAAGCGGATGCATGCATAGAGAATCGCAAAAACTTTTGCGGCCTTTTCTTTTTCTGCCATGAAAGTGGTTTTGCAAGCGCCGAAGGAGTCACATTCTATTCGCGTATGCTGCTACTTCAGCGTGTTTAGTACAATGCCCAGCTCTATCGGGTGCACTGTCAAAAGTACCTCATGTCACTTTTCATGTACGTTCGCTTCATTGATCATCATCAACGTGGCAAGGTTCTGTTTGGCATTGCATAAGTCGTTGCCAGACTTTGGGGGCCAGTGTTGCCAGAGTATTGCTGAATCTGGCGGCTATATTTTCTCATACAGTTTAAGCTTCTCTGTGACATTTTCGCATCGGCTCTCGCTGTTTCTCAAGTGTACATGATGTGCCCATGTCACTAAGATGCAAGTAACCTACAAGCCGCTACATATTATGCGAGCGTCCGGGCTATGCTCGTGTCACTAGGCCGCCAGCAACCTACGTGCCGCTTCGGGGTTGTCAGTATTTTGCCAGCATCCACGATGAGCATGAGTCGCCTGGGTCACTGCACAGCTGCGCACAGCTACAGAGGTATTCATACTTCGGTGGCAACGACGTATGCTGCGACGCTGTGTGCGGAGCGATGCCATTTAGTTCCCCCAGTGAATCTGTCGTTGCGCGTGGGTTCTCTACTTCGAGTCCAAACTCGCAAATTCCCTGCTTCGGAAGCACGACAGAGTCCGATCTGTTAATATTAGAGTGGAACGTACAGCGAAAAAACGGCGCTCACACTTCTGCAACACACACGGGCCGCTAAGTAAAACACCGTGTCAACAGACCGCACAGACACAATGGATTACAAAGGAATCATAAGAGAAAGCCATAACTGCCAAGGCAAATACCCTTATGTCTGGGTATGCCAACTTATGCAACGCCAAACAGAACCTGGCCCACTAACGCATGGTACAGTAGAATCCCGAAGATATGATTACGGTTGATGCGAATTTCGCGATGATACAAGTTTTAAAGTTGTTTTGCATAGACTACATCATATAGAATGCACTGTGATTCGGTATTAAACGAATGGTTTCCCCAGCCACTGAAGATGATACGAATGTGCGACTGATCGCTGCATGCCAGCGGCGCAACTCAGGTTGTCAGTGGGAGGAAGTCCCGTTCACTCTTGACCTCGAAGGGAGTTAATGGGGCAAAACTCCCCGGAGTTTCCCTCGCTTTGGTGACCAGAAAAACATGCCGCGAGGCTGACGCGAAAAAAATCGGTCCTAGACCAGTTTTCCTGCCACGCAAGCGTATCGCCTTTTTGCTTCACGGCTTTGGCTACACCGGCTGCTCTTTCTATCAAACCACGTGATGTCAACAACCAGCCGCGAATCAACATGGCCGTGAAGGCATCGGTAGTGGGTCGCATTGGTGCTATCGCAAACTACCCGCACAGCACGTCAAAGCTCACGGCCTTGACAAGGACACAGTCGTCGAGAGCCTGGTTTAGATTACGATCACTGATTACACCGGAAGTAGAAGAAGCTGCAGCAGCAGCGAGTTGGCTTGCCCGAACGTGTCTTGCTTTTGCACTGCCGGCTGAATCCATCACTGCCGTTGTGTCCGCTCATGTCATTTCGGCTGGCGTGTCTTCCGAAATAACGTTAGTAAATGTGTTAACTGTTTCTTTTCAGTGCCTTGTATGCATAATTATAAATCAATATGAACTTCAGGATGCTTTTCTTTTTCCGTAACCTGCTCTAAATTTGAATTGTGCTGCTCCAAGAGCTGCTCTAAATTCTATTTTGGCTATTGCATCCCTGAAAACTTAATGACAACAGGGTTCATTTAGGACAATTTATTATTCTCGCAATGCCCACAGACTAAAGGTGGCGGGCCGTGCAATCCAAGATGGCTGCGGAGGTATGAGCAATCTGTGAACTCGCATAGGAAAAGATAACGCGCACATACGTACTCCCCGTGCCGCTTTCACCAGTTGAACTCTTGGTGATCAATTGAATGTATATCGGACCAAAGTACTTCCCTTGACTATAGAAACTGCTAAATGTTCGCTACCTCGTTTTTTGCTGAAGTGGAAAGGGTGGTGGCGTCAGCTGATCGTCCATGTATCAACGATGCTTTGAATAATCCTGTGCATGCTACAGAAAACTGTACGAACTAGAATTCACGTATGAACTGAACGGCATTCCGAGATCATTAGTGCTGAGCCTGTCTGGCGGACTTGCCTCAGTAGTAGGCCACTAGCGAGTAGCATGCCGTCGCGGCTGCACAGGACCGAATGTTTACGTAGCGATAGTTTGCAAAGATATTACGCCGCCGTTATTACTTGCGCTGTAACCATCATGCAGCTGCTTCTTCAACGGAACACAAGCAATTAACTTCCCAATAGGTAGCGCTTTTGTCACAGCCATGACCACACTAAAAGTGCGCATTTACCTGCACTCGAATGTTGCAGGTTCCATTAGCGCGATCGAAACAAGAATATCGACATTCGTACGCTTTGCACAACGTCAAAATTTTTAAAATTTGGCGAACGTCATTCGGACGGCACCAGTGAAGTGCAGGAGAAGTTAGCCTAGACTGTAGTCGTAACTGCATATTTCACTGCTCTAACTATTTCGCTTTGCTGGTCGAGCTCGAGCGTGTTGGCGGCACGCGGCGCTTTGTAATATCCACTGTTTTGGGATACATTTAATGCACAAGAAAAAGTATGCTTCTATTTTGAGTGTGCTGAAGGATATTATACAATAAATACAATCAACGTGCCTTACGAGCGTGAAAAAACTCTGCTTGTGAACTAGCAGCTGATCGTTCATTGCCGCTATAACTCTCAGCGCGTTGACAACCATCTACGTCCAGTGAAAAATCCTCGACGTCAAGACGGTTTCTTTGAACATCACTGCTGAAAGTATTGTGAGGAATTCTCACTGTCGAACAACTTCGATAGCACAAAGAACACGTCATTTTACAACCCCCACACGGCATAACTCACCACATTTATCTGCGGGTGTGGAGAACATTTCACACAGACACCAAGCAAGAAAGCTCGCAGTGTGTTGCCATTTATTAATAAACGTAAAAAAAAAATCGCCGTAGCGTAGGCCAAGGTTTGAAGGTTTGGAAGCGCAAGTCGTGAGCCTATGCTACTTTCCACTTGCAATGAATGTTATGGGATACATGCATTACAAAAGCACTGACGAATGCTATACGCATGTAAAACAAGGTGAGTTTTAACTGCGAAGGTTAGGCATTAACATTTATCTATCCAAAGTGGCTGCAGAAAATCTCGTGAACCTGATATGTGTACTCTACGGGCTATAATAGAAAGCGCGAGTTGCCACATATTTTCATGAAAACTTCGCCTTTTACAAGATTGAATTAGATTTATCGTGTCACGGACGGTCCGGTATATTCACTGATGCACGCAACATACAAAGTGGTTTGTGTTCGCTTCTTGCTAACGCGTTAACACTGAGGCTAGCACGGCCAAACAAGGGAGCGTTAGGAGCGTCTGCCTACTGATCTTCCTTGAGAAGACACTCCTGAATTCCGCTAGGCGGCGCGACAGTCTATGAACATTGCGAATACGAGGGGCAGAACGAATGTGAACGTTTTCAGCGGGCACGAGGGTGGTTTTCTGGCTGCGCTGGCGTTTTTGCTTGAATTCTCCTGGACTTTTTTTTTTTTCTTGTGTCAACATGGCGGCACAGTTTTTTGGCTGCTTAAGCGGGGAAGTGAGTGAATTTCCAATGACTTTGGCCGCTTTAGCTCGCTCTAATGTCAACTGTGAATGCGCGGCAACAGGAGCATGAGCGAGGAAACCGCAACACTTAATTAAAAGATGGTGAAGGCAGGAAAGTTCAAAAGAACATCACAGACTTTTTTTCAGCAAGGTGTAGGTGCTAATGAAGTTCTTGTTTATCATTTTTATCAGCTTTAAGTTGTTTTTGATTCACACGAATTCAGACTGATATGAATATTTTAAGTGCTTTCTTCGAATTCGTATCACCGAGATTCTGCAGTATTTGCATGCAAAGCTCTCGGCTCAATGTTCTGTTGGTTCTTACTCATTGTGGCAACCGAGACTTGTTTTTGGCGCTGCAAGCATCGTATCGCGTTTTTAGAGGTGGTGCCGTTCATACGAAAGAGCAATAAAGTTTCGTTGCTTTTATCAAACTATGTGCCTATGTATTGTGCAGTGTGCGCTCGCTGCGTGTTAATTTTTTGTGCGCACTGGATTTACAAACTCTATGTGCACGATCACGTATACAATAAAGCGGTGTTGTCTTTTCGACGTGAAGTTATATGGCTTTTGCAGTCTATTCGAAAGCGCCGAATAATTCGAAAATATTGAAAACTTGAATTCGGATTGAAGCGAATAATGAATAGGGCGCAGCGTTCGATCGAATAATCACAACTACGAATATTCGTTCATCCCTAGAGCTTGTACAACCAATGAGCCAAGCTTCCTGCAGTTCTGGAACCCATTTGTCTCTAACATCAGTGTCTCTTATAAAGGGGTTTAACTGTATACTAAAATTTCCTTGACTTTGCCCCACCAGAGATAAACCATGACCGCCATGAGTTAAATCCAAAAACATAGGTCCAGACGCCAAGGTGTCACACAAATGCAATTTTCTATTTGACAATGACATAAATTTGGCAGACCCCATGCACCTTAGGCATCGATGTTATGCGAAGCATGCAGAACGAAGGCGACTATGTTGAAACTTTTTTACTGAGAAAAGGCGTTACAAAGTAGGGCTACAGATAAGTACAAGTGCACGCATGGACATTGGACAGATATGTTTCATTCAACCAGTAGTTTACCTCTGTGAAATGATGCCAACAGCAGCATAAATATTAGCAACACCAGAAGGGGTAAGCTGACATGAAGCGCTGGTCCTCACGAGGACTGTAGCCCTGGACACGTCCACATAAAACAACTTCAGCGAAAAGCACCTAATTAACTGACGTTAACCCAACATGACAATTGTGTCAAAAGGAGTACGATCGAGGGCAATTCGAAGGTTATTACTCGAGGGTCGCTCAAGGACTACAACAAAACCATGTTCCAGAATACACTTTGAGGAGAGGGAGGTATCACGCAAGCTTCACTCACTCTTTTTGCTTTTCTTTAAGCAGCGATCCCTCCCATCTGAGAAAGCTGATTAAATGAAGCATTGCCTTGCTAGCACCAGCTGTAACACATCTTTCCAAGCAATTCTGTAATCATCTGTAGAAATAAGAGCCCACGAAGAACACACTTGATCGGGACGAATGTGGGGCTCAAAATTTAGAGAGGGTGTACATTTCGTCTAAAGGGTGATTGCTCTTGCATGCAACAGCCAACGAGGAAGATAAGGAAAAAACGCTATTTCCATTGTTCAAAAATCTGCCGCTAGGCCTTTGGACTGTTAGGCTAGTCAAAGTTTGCGCGATAACTTTTATATCGTGCGAGATTGTACATATGTAATGTTTTTTACAATATAGCCAGCACTGCAACACCAACTGACGCTTCACGGATGTTAGGGTCTACTTGAGAAGTAGTTCTAAGACCTGGCGTGGCTCTGCGGTATAATACTTGATTGCCACGCAATGCTGGGGTTCGATTCCTACTAACACCCAGACATTTATTCTTTGAATTCTTCGGGTCAACGCTGCCGATGTCAGCTTTTTCTTAACATTCACACGTTAAAATTACCCATGCATGTTCTCGCTGTTACTGGGTAGATATGAAGTGTATATCATCTGTCATACATACCTGCATACCAGTGGCACATACACGCTTGGGGTATGGGCCATGTGCTACTTTATGGTGGAAAGAGCTTGAGGATGTACGCGACAAGATTGTGTCATTATTCATGATGTGACCAGTGAGTCATATTGCAGTGAAAACTGTTATGTGATCACTAGAACGGTCGCATGCGCTGAAACTGTCTGCCGCCGCTGCCTACGTCCGCAACCAGTACCACACGAAATAAGAAAAAAACAAACTAAAGTAAATAAACAACACCAAGGACACAATGGTATTTAAACTCATGTACCCTGCGTGCAAGCCCAGTATTCTACCAGTGAGCCACGCCGGTTCTTGAAACTCTGTTGCAAACTGGCCTTGGGCAGGCTTGATGTCGGGATAAGAATCACATTATTATGAGCAATAAAGCAGTTTAGAACCGTAAATGAACAGCCAGGTGTCACACAATGCGAATCGCATTAGGAGTGGGCAGACGAATGCTCCAACCTATTACAGTTGCTTCAGGCAAAATTCTTCATCATAGTCAGCAACAGCGTAAGAAAACTTGCAAAATATTCTTTGCAAGTATGCAGCAGGTAGCACGCTTCTTCGAAAAATGATGAATGATGGCAGAGTAAATGTCTCCCTTCTACATAAAAATTCTGATGATTAATAGTGTAGTGGGTTTTCTGCAAGTGGGCTTGTAGTATTTACCGAAAGAGTCTTTAACAAGGCTGTGAAAGGCCACTCTTCCTACTTCCGCTGTGACTATAATGTGCGTTCCGTGCAGGCCTGGCGATTTTTATCAAACTATCTTACGCCCCTCAGATCAAGTTTGGTTTACCACGAATTAAAGAGGTGATCACAAGAGCACCCAGACACATTCTATTAGACAGACAGACAGACAGATACGTAAGTACAGTGAAACTTCGATTATACGTTCCCCGGTTTCGTGACAACCTGCATTTTACGACGAATCGGTTTGGTCCCGGCGAAATCCCCATAGAAACAATGTATTAAGAACCTTGGTTATACGACGCAGTTTTACGCCGACCCCACATTTTAAGACGACTTTCACATTCCGTCGGAAAGAAAAAAACCATCCTTACAAAAAGCAGATGTCGACCAAATATTCATGACTGCAAAATATAAACTTGCTTACCCGAAGCAGGACTGCAGCAAAAGTAGAGTAATCTTCATCGAATGGAAAATTTATTCTCCTGGAAGTTAATGCACGTCTAAATACGCCTCAGTCACGTGCATACATATCCGGGGTCGTTATCTAGTCCAGCTCTATCCACATAGAGTAGCTTCAACTGACCAAGAAGCTGATACTGCTACATTTTCGGTTCGTGGAAACATTTCCTGGTCGACATACGGCTAATCTCCCGCCTCTGTAACTCTCGCAGTCACTGGTTTGCGCACGCATAAGGGCACAACGCAGCAGCTTTCGCTGTGCAAAATTACTTTTAATTGACGTCAACATCCATAACAGTGAGACACCACTAGTTCTACTTCTCGAGGCAACCAATTACAAGGCGCACAACTCAACTAGAAGAATAGGTGTCAGCATCGTCCCGGCCGCGTCTTAAATGCAGGCGTGCTAGTAGTATTTCATCTCGCCGCGGAGTGGCGCGCAAGTCGCCACCGTGATGGTTGAGAAAGCTTGCCAGCCGGCACTTTTAGTCGTTTGCTCGTGTGCTCGCAAGTCGCAACGTCTGCGCTTTGCCTATTTGGACTTGTTCGGGATCAATACGTGCCAATGTGACCATGCAACAGTGATGAGTAAACAGCAAAGACACTGCTTTTGACCTGAATGCAATGAGGGATAAGCTTCGGCTTGCAAACAAGGGAAGAAAGCGTTTCTCTTCTCTGCTCCCGCCGAAAATGAACAGAGCAAGGCCTGGGAGTGAATCAACTGCCGAAGGACTCCGCGTCACTCTAACCGGCACCCTTTCCATCCGGCACTATGTCACCAAAACCTTGGGCTATAAATACTTGATGACTCCTCGCCTCTACCAAGAGGCACTTGAAATCTTTTTGGAACGCTGAAGCAAATGTCTGGCTCAAATGATCACCCTTCGCCGACACCATTTTTTATCTCTGTGACTGCCTCAGTTTTTACAGTTTGGCACAGTCACTCCCAGTGGAAACATACCTTCTGGAGTTTTGAGCAGCCTTAGATGTCCGGGCATCCGCAATAATTCAATAAAATTGCAGAATAAGCTGGATGAGCTGCTAGATGTGGGGCGCCTCAATGATGTTCATGAAATTATTCTTGCTTGTGAAGCCCTCCCTGACTACACTGATCTCATTGGACGCAAAAGTGACTCACGGATCACTTATTACGTTAGTGGCTATGTGGCCCGGAAGATGGTGAAAAAGACGAAGTGCAACGAATGTAGCAGGTTGCTGCTTCACTCAGAATTCCAGCTTGCTTACGGCAAAATCATGCTTTCTGTACCCGTCCGAGTCCTTAGCAGACCTGGTGAAAGCTATGGAAGATGCACTCACCTATTGCTTCAGCTTCAACAAGTTGAAAAGTGAGAGCATAACAGATCTTATCTCTTGCCTGTCTGTGAAGAGGTTAAATATGGTCGGCTGTGAACACCACAAAAGTGACAAATCAGATAATTACATTCTTTACAGTGACCAGAATACATTTTCTCTAGCTGGAGAAAATGCGTCATATAAAAAAAATGAAGTTCTTGAAGTTGAGACGTCTGACTTACCTGTCAAAGTATTAACTCAGCGAACAAGGTTTTATTTTATGTTATTGTGCATTACTCACACTCTGTTGTTTCTTGGGATTTTACTACTGTCTTGTTCACATTGTTATAAATCCCCCATTAACAACTGTGATATCACTGTCTGGCTGTGTTCACATATGCAGAAATCAATTTTTTCGTGAACTAATTTATGACTGTATCTATGTTTGCCAATGAAATCTCAATGTCATGTGTGTATGTATGCCCATTGTATCATCGTATATTTACTGTTCTCTTTAGTTGCCTTATTCACTTGCTTTAGCAGAGTTTCATATAACTTGCAGTTTTCTTCACCCTAATGCATATATGTTGTGTTTATTTTCATGTTGTTTTTCGCTTTTGAGAAAATAAATCTCTTGCTTGTAAAATTATACCTTGATTGCACGAGTCATGAGAATAATGGTTGACGATACCTTTACGTGCATTAAGACTTCGCGGAGAACACTGCGGCATCAAATTTGAAAACTGCACGGACTTTGTTTAATGTCAAGTTCACGGCAAGTCACTTGATTCTCTATATTTTAAGCTTCATAGGTGATATACTACGAAGTGAATTGAAAACACTAGTTTTCAGTGCCACTACACGCTTTGCAGCGCGCCACCAGAATTGTGACAGGTAGACTTTGTTACAATCCACAGGGTAGCCTGAAATATTTGCATCGAAAAACGACTGATACGTGCGAGGAGGAGCATCTCGAAAACGACCGCAGCGTCGCCGCATCCAGATGAATTCTCTCACTCTCCCCGGCGCGCCGATTCTGCCACCTCTCCTTCTAGCCATCATAACTCAGTCGTCCACAAACACATCGTACATAAACTTGTTGTCCGTCGCCATTATGCAATAGCGATGGCACTGCGTTCGACACTTCTGATGAGAGGTTACGGTTTCGGTCTGGTATTCACAGGCAGGCAATTTTCGGACTCTATTTGTCGGTAGAAAGTAGCGCCTTGGATTCGATAGTTTTTAAGGCTGAGAATAAAGATTCGGTCGAACATCCTTCAACTAAATATTGCTGCCATTATTTATTTATTCAGGCTGAGAATAAAGGCTGAGAATAAAGATTCGGTCGAACATCCTTCAACTAAATATTGCTGCCATTATTTATTTATTCATACTGTCGATGCCATCAGAGATCTTTACAGGAAGGGCATATTGAGTTGTTACAATATGAAAATACAAATATCAAGTATTCAATTATACATAAAAAAATATTGGCGGTTAACAAAGGCAGACGAGAAGACGTAATAGTACATCATAATAATAGTACATCTTAATACATAAAAAAAGGGGTGATCAAAGAGGTGTATAATGGCAAAACTAAAGTAAAAAATACATTTATGTGAAAATGGTGAAAATAAACGAAGTAACAGTATGTAAGATAAACGAAATTATGCATACAGTGTAACAGCAAAAAAAAAAAGTGAACACAGAGGAATACAAAGGGAAAACAGGAGCAAAAAACGCGCTGATGTAAAAAAAAGTTATACAGAAGTAAGGATGATACAGGAGGCTCATAACTGAGCAGCATGTAGCTGATCTTCAAGCAATGTTAAAAAGGAAGATAACGTCGCGCTTGTTGTTACGCTAGGATCCAGCCGGTTCCATTCACGTGTCATTAAAGTAAAAAAATGAATATTTATGACTTTCCGTATGGATGACATGCTCATGTAATAATAATGCGTGTTTGTGCCCCATTTGTCGTGTTTGGGTTAAAGATAAGTATTTGGAGCTGTCAATCTTTATGTCTTTGTGAACTAGCTGGTACATCATTTTTAATCGCGCAAGCTTGGCTCGGTTTTGTAAGGTGAGGATACCGGCCTGCTTTAGTAATTCTGTGGGTGAATCTTTTAGCCTATATTTATTATAAATGCATCTTAGTGCCTCCCTTTGGACTGCTTCGAGTTTGTAAATGAGTTCTTTAGTGGAAGGAAACCAAACAATGTTAGCGTACTCCAAAGTTGATCTGACAAAAGTTTGGTATGCTAATAGCTTTGTGGTAGGGGGGGCTAGTCTCAGACGTCTATTTAAAAAAAAATATTTTTTCAGTGCAGACGAGGTGACGTTGCTTACGTGGCGTTCCCATCTGAAGTCATGGGTTAGTGTTAAGCCAAGGCATTTATACTCTTTCATTGCACTGAGTGTGGCGCTGCCTATAGTGTAGTTAAAATCAGATGTGTGTTTTTTTCTCGTTATTGATAGGACAGCTGATTTTTTATTGTTCAGTGTCATTTGCCATTCTTTACACCATTTGAATACTAAAGATAAAGAGTTGTTTAATGCAGGATGGTCACTATAAGAGTCAATTACTTTGTATAAAACGCAGTCATCAGCGAAAAGTTTGACGCTGACAGGAATATTACAAGGCAGATCATTAATGTATATAAGAAATAAAATTGGAGCCAGAACGCTTCCTTGTGGAACTCCGGATCTTACGCTAGATTTATGGGAATGTTGCCGGCTGACTTCTACAAACTCGGTGCGGTCACTAAGATAATCTTTTATCCAATCGACAATGGGCCCTTTCCCCAAGCTTAGTTCGAGTTTATGAATTAGTTAGTCATGTGATACCCGGTCGAAAGCTTTTGAAAAATCTAAAAAGATAAGATCGATTTGTTTCTGTAGGTCGACACCCAGCGATACATCGTGTACAAGTTCAAGTAGTTGCGTGACTGTGGAGACACCATTTCGAAATCCTATGCTGACAGGGTGTTAGCATTTGTTCCTTTTCAAGATGTTTGGTTATGTGCTTGAAGATGATGTGTTCCAACAGTTTGCAGGCTGTGCATGTCAGTGAGATGAGTCTGTAGTTAGAGGGTTCGGTTTTACTTCCTGATTTATGAATAGGTTTTACTTTAGCTGTTTTCCAGTCGTTAGGGAGGGTCCCTGATGACAATGATTTGTTAAAGATTATTAATAGGTACTTGGCCATCCACTCAGTGTATCTGCGAAGGAATGCATTTGATATATTGTCAGGTCCTGATGATTTCTTAGAATCTAGTTTGAGCAGCAAATTAAGTATGCCTGCTTCGGTTATTATTAGCTGATCTAGGGGCTTTAATTCCAACGGACGTGTCTGTGGTAGTGCGCCGTCATCCTCCGTGAAGATAGAGCAGAAGTAGTCATTAAGCAGGTTAGCAGACCTTCGGTTGTCTACATCTATCGTTCTGTCATCATTGCAAGTTTTCGGGTTTATGTAGTTCCAGAACTTCGTTGGGGCTGATTTCAAAAAGTTAGTGAGTGTATTTGTGAAGTAGAATTGCTTAGCTGTCTTAATTTTTGATTTCATGTATTCAATAGCCGTGCTGAGATCGTGCTGTGTGTATTTTAATGGGTTGGTTTTTAGCAGTTTTCTCATCCTCTTTACTTTACGTTTGGCGTGTATAACATCACGGGTAATCCATGGATTACGCTTATTAGGCTGCTTCTTTCTAATCGGCACGTACTTATTTATACAATGAGAAATTATTGTTTTTAGCGCGAGCCACAAGGCATCGATGTCGGTACTGCTGTTACGGGAAAGTTCAACAAACGATTCATACTCATCAGCAAGGTGATCAAGTATATTAGTGTCCTCAGCTTTACTGTAGTCAGGGTACGCGACTATTTCTTGAGGGGTAACAGTGTCATAAAGGGGTACGGTGTAAGATGTGATCTTGTGATTGGAAATACCATCTAGAAGACATAAATTAGTTTCTTCGCTTATGAAGTGATGGCTGAGAAATATTAGGTCTAATATGAAAGAGCTGGATCCCTGTATACGTTTAGGTTCAGTTACTATTTGTGAAAGGTTGAACGATAACATAAAATCAAATAACACATCCGCACAGGATGACTGATGCTGCATTGTGTGCCAGTCAACATCAGGCGCGTTAAAATCACCTGCGATTATTAATCTCGATGACGACGCATGTTGTTCTGTGTACTCATGCAATCGGCGTATATTGTCAAAGTCGGACGAAGGACTGCGATATACGCAACCAACGACTACAGTGCACACACATAGCTCAGCTTACAAAAGATAGCCTCAGCACCCGCAACATCGGGTAACACTAAAAACGGAATATCTTTTTTAACTAGAATGGCCACACCTCCGCCTCGTGTCGTCCGATATTTCCGGATGACAGCGTAGTTGGGAGGGGCTATCTCATCATCTTTAATACCTCCTGTTAGCCAGGTTTCCGTTAGTGTTACAAAATCGGGCTCAAACGTAAGAAGCAAGGCTTCGAGGGAGTCTGTTTTTTTCAATATGCTACGGGCATTTATGTTCGAAAAGAACATGTGGGATGTTAGTTTCGGCGGGAGCGAAGGTTTCGATAGCTTCGCTGCTGGTTTTTTGTGTCAGGATTGACGGAAGCAGATTTCAGGGGAACTACAGTATTATTCTCCTCGTCCCAGCAGAACATATCTCCGATTATTCGCAGTTTATCATAAATTAGACTCACTTTGTCACCAGATTCTTTCCTTGATTTGGCGAAATTCCACAATTATCTTCGCAAATCCCGTACGCGTGGTGAAAAGTCTTCAGAAATAGAAAATCCTGACCCCTTCAACTTGGAACAATTTTTCAAGATTTTTGTTTTGTCCCTAAAATCGAGCTACCACTGGCAACAATAATATAATCTACCCTCATTGCAGAGGCAGAAGGTCGTGCTGTGAACTTATTCAGCCATTCTGTACCCGTTTTTCGGGCAAGGATGAGTGTCGCGGTCTATAATTTTAGTTTTTCCATTATACGACGCCCGGGTTATACGACGGTTTTGCGTGGTCTCCTAAATATTGTATAATCAAGGTCCCACTGTACATAGATACATAGATGATCAAAGTGCCTGCAGAATGCAAAGAAATGTTTTGCATTTAAAAAGTAATGGGTGCAGCGAAGTTGTGGGAAGGCTGACAAAGCTACTCTCAGCCAATCAAGTACTGTGAATCAAAGGGCAGATAAGTTTAGTTCAACTGTTGCTGCTATGCCGTATGCCTACCATGCACAGTTGGCTCCTAAACATGCCCTAGCACTGTGTAGGCAGAGTCAATATTGACAAAGAGGCATTAGTGTCTGTGTACAACAAATTACATCTAAGCAGCGTATTTCAAGTGTCAATGGCTGTATTGCTAGGCAGCTTGTCACTAGCACACTTGAGTGTGGGTGTGATATGATTGCATCTGCGTGAGCTCCTTGCACAACAGCGAAAAATGACTCTTAACCCTTGCTCCTGATTAGAAAAAGTGCAGTGAAGAGCATTAGGAAGGAGCCTTGAGATAATTAGGCGAATGTGAATGGACGACCAACAGTTTTTTTTTCCAGTCCAAGGAACTAGAAAAACGAGAATACAATTGAATGCAGGCTACATCATACTAGCCAGTCCAGTCTAAAAGCATGATTTATAATCTTCTGCGAATATTCGAATGATTCAATTCGAATTTAAATTATCAAATATTTTCAAAGTATTCGCAATGAACTAATTGATTGATATGTGGGGTTTAACGTCCCAAAACCACTATATGATTATGAGAGACGCCGTTTTGCAATGAACTAATAAATGTTGATTAATTCACATGTCACCACCTGTAAAGGTGGTTTCACTGCATTGTAGGGATGTTAAACAGCGAGAACATCTTTTTACAAAAAATCACTTTGCCGTGAAGCCCCCCTTCAAATTTAAAGGGACCCTGCAACACTTACTGAAAATGGTCGGAAAACGCAACCGATCGATAATTGAGGCTACCGAAAACACGCGAGGCAAATATTGTAGTGCAGCACGTGACCTGTAATTCACAATAAATTTTCGAAGCTAAAAATTGCTTTCTTTCCTCGGCAAATGACACTACAAACTCAAAAATTGCTAGTCACAGCCAAAAAGAGACATACCGCCCTGGTCACAAGCATTGGCTGATTTGAGCATGGTGCACTTGTCGTTACCGGGGCCGCCGCTTGTCTATGAGTACGTGCACGATCGCACTGAAAAGCCGCGTATTCGAGAAGAAAAAGAGGTGCTCAATGTCACGAGGTGCGTGTGGAGTATTTTCTCTCGCCGTGCCATTCCTCCCTGCTTAGCTTCCAACTATTTCGTCAAGACGAGAAGAGAGAATGCAATTGCAGCGTGCGAGAAATTTTTGGAACTCCGCTCATACTAGACTGATTCTATAAACTTTGCGGCAGTAAATTTCTGAGGCAGCAAGCACGTTTACTGGCTCCATGGCTACTTGAAGAAGTGTGGAAGGCCCCTTTAAAAGCACATGTTATCCTCAAATCAATTATTCATTTTATTAAGCTTGTTATGACAGCTTATATGATCAAAGTAATACAAATTTTAAAACATTAGGTATCTTACAGGTTATCACTCACATCCTACTGAAGCTACTGCTGAAGGTTGTTTCGACTTCCTTTAATAGAAAAAATGAATGGCATTTGCATAGAGTCCCTATTTCAATTCAAAAGAAATATTGTGCAGGTTAGTTGGGTCATGATAAATATTCCCTTTTTTTTTTATATGTCAGACATACCATTCGAATTCGATTCGAAATTGTTCTATCAAAATCACTATTCCCTTCGAATTTACTTACGTCTGTAACTATGTCCACAGTTTTTCCTCTCATGTTAACTTTAAGAAAACCACCAACAGCCACCTGAAAACAACATTCACTAGCGTTTCTCAGGAAAACTCTGCCATTGGCTTAACTGAATATGAACCTTCTGCTGTTCGGTCATTAGTATGTTTTTTTCTATACCTTGAGTTATCTTCAAGCATATTGCTACATACAGATTTCATCGAGTTGAAGAGGATGAAGAGAAGGACGACATACAGAATAGACTGGCACGAGCTGATCAGTATTGGTGGCACTGATCGCTTAACCAGTAGTAAATATACCTGTGCCTACTAAAGTCTCTCTCTTTATCGTAGCAATATTCTTGTACCTTTTCAGTTCCAATCACTGCATCAATCTAGTCCCTGGAGTGCCTTTTTATCTACTGTCGATTACTCATAACATCCCTTTTTGTGATTATTATTATTTTCAGGTACTGTTGGCCAAATGCGCCATTACAGGCGTGGGGTATAAATCAATCATTAAATAGCAATGAAAGATCTTATGCAAAAAATCTAAAAACCCATGATGTGTCATTAGATATAAAAAATGAACAAAATATGACATAACTATCACATCAGGCATAAAGAAGCAATACACATGCAAAAAAGTATAAAAATTTTACATCACAATATTTTGCTTTACCATCTCTATTATTCATACATTACATCACTTACTTCAGAGTAATATGCATCACAATACTAAATTCTACAAGCCACATGAAATTTGTATGATTCAGTACGTTCAATCAAATTAGTTAAGAAAAAGAGCTAGGAGTCATAAAGATGTATTCTGAGAATATTCTGTAGTTTTGCATTAAAATTTTTCTAAAGTATCACAATTCCGTACAGCCTCCGGAAAATCATTCTAGTCTTTTATAGTTCTAAGAAAATGAGAGTATGCATATGTGTTTACACGAGATTTGGGGATTTCAAAGTTCTTGCAATAGTCACTTTGTAGGTTTTGGACATGTCGAGGAATGAGGTACTGCGCTAGACCAAAAATAAATGTATTTTTAGAAAGCAAAAACAAGAATTTTAGTCTCGCTACACGACGGCATTCCGTGAGTAAGTTTACGGTGGCATTCCAAAAGGGTGGGTAAGTTTAGTTCTTGACACATCTATGTCAAAGAATCAGTTTGAGAGTATCTTGAAAGAATAAATCTAGCTGCTCTTTGTACTTGCTCAACTTTATTGATTAGTCCTTTTTGATAAGGGTCCCATATAATACTTGATTTCTAATTTAGGCCTTACTATAGTTAAATACGCTTTTAACTTTACTGTTGCTGGAGCGAGCTTTAATTCGTGACGTAAGAACCACAGCTTTTTTTTAAGCGGCTGAACAAACATTATTGACACGTTGAGACCAGTTGAGGCTTTCACATATTGTCACTCCTAAGTATTTAGCTTTGTAATAGGTAGATAGAACAGTGGTACTTTGTTGATAATCAAAATGTAGGACGCATCTAACCTTGTTTTTGACATGCAAAACAAGCTTTTTTTCTTTATTTAGCTGCATTTTACAAGTTGCACACCACTTTTCAATACATGTCAGCGCATGGATGAGAATTTCTTTATCACTGTGGGTACATATTTCCCAATAAATTAAACTATCGTCTGCAAACAACCGTATAAAAACATCGACACTCATATCAGAACAAATATTATTATTATAAAGGACAAATATTACCAGTCCAAAGACTGGGGGACACGGGGACATGGGAAGGAACTGTTAAACGATCTGAGTGGTGGCCATTTAACGTGCAATATCACTGATATTGCACGCTCTCAAGTTTACTTTCCTTCATGAAGAAGAATCTGTCTGTCACAGTTAATAAATAAATATCTTTTGTTTTGTTATCGACTCTCAACACTGAACCTTTACATGTACTCTCAACATTGAGTCTTTACATGCACTTGAGTGAGAAACCAAATGGCTTGTCAAATCCCATTGATGAAGTAGGTTCTTGATAATTTAAACTTGAGGGCTGTTATGCCTGAGGTTGTTGTCGGCCCAAAAACATATGCATGGGACATAGTAGTTTAAAAAGCAAAGGCAGTCAAAAACGAGTAAAACCTTGTTTAATTCTACTAGTAGACAGCAGCTGAACTGCTGCGAGAAATGAGTGTTGACTTTCTTGTAACGAGTGGGGGAGGGGGAGCAGCTCAAAACCAGACGCCTGCAGATACGGTGAACCGCCTAGACGTTTGACACTCGCTCGAGAACAAAGGTGCTTTTGGAAGTCGGGACACAACAAAGAGACAACGGGATTTTGTTTCAATGTACAGAAGTTTTAATACCAGAAGTTTTCGTAAGTAGAACTCTGGCCAACATAATGTCTAGTGTCGTATTGTCTACAGTGCTTAAGAACCAACCACAGCAACGTGATGGACAGCTCTAAATTATTTCCTGTGACGTTTAAATATAACAGTGGTCTGACTAGGATTCACTATTGCCACGTTCCTTTTCTCAAGTTTTGTTATCGCCCCAATACACTACGTTCTTCTCTGCGCAAACCGCGCCCGCAGTCTTCGAGAAGCTTCAGGACTGTAGTAGGTCATTTTTATAAGATCACGCCCCCTCGGCGAACTATACAGATTATTCTGAAGCCTACGTCACCGCTAGCGATAACACTAAAACATTCGACAGCAAGTTTATAAATGCTGACGCGCTTCGCCGCTTGTCAGTTGATCGGCGGCTGACGATCCGTTTGCCGCTATCAGTGCAAATCTGCTACTGTGATCCGAATTTCCATTTATCGGGCACAAGTTTGCCCAAATAAACAGTTTAACCTTCATCGTACTGTCTGTTTCTTTGTCGACGTCACGACCCTGTGACATCTCGTGGAGGTGCTGCTTCTTTGATGTTCCGGACACCCCCTTCAAGCCGCGAATCTAGCCCAAGCGGGAAAGAAGACACGGACACCAACCCTAAACAGCGAACAAGCCGCAGGCAGAGGAGACTACAACCAGAGTACGGGCCTCTTCCTGAAGCAGCCAGGCAGCCCCGGCTCCCGACATCAACTGCAGCAACCATGACCGCCCCCGTGCAGCCTTCCCCAGTCGTTCTCCGGCAGCCCAAGGAACTCCTAATGTTCCATGGATCGTCAGGCGAGGACCCGGAAAGCTAAATCAAAATATACGACCAATTCGCCGCCTTGAACAGCTGGGACCACGAGAAAAAATTACGCTGTGTCTGTTTCTACTAAGAAAATGCCGCGAATACATGGTATGAAAACCACAAATCCACGCTACGAACCTGGGAACTCTTTCAGACAACGTTCCTGAGCACGTTCACGAGCGTCGTCCGCAAGGAAAGGGCCACCACATTGCTGGAGACAAGGGTGCAACTTCCTAATGAAAGCGTAACCCTCTTCGTTGAAGAAATGACCCGGCTCTTTCGACATGCCGACTCTACCATGGCTGAGGAAAAGAAGCTCCGGTTCCTCATGCGCGGAGTCAAGCAGGTGCTGTTTGCGGGACTTGTCTGGAACCTGTCCAAGACTGTCAGCGAATTTCTTGCAGAGGCCACAACAATAGAAAAGGCGCTTGAGATGCGCACAACGCAATACAACCGGCACGCCTAATTCAACTGCGCCGATGCCTTCAATACCCCCAACCTGCGAGAGACGATTCGAGCAATCGTACGGGAGGAGCTACGGAAGTTGTTATCTTCGACACAGCCTTAAGCCAATTCGATTGCGACATTGTCCGCGAAGAAGTTCGGCAGTCACTTGGAATCGCAGAAGCACCACAGCCTGAACCAGAAGCAGTGTGCTACGCCACTGCAGTGCGCCGCAACGCTCCTCCACGCCCTCCTCAGGACACTGCCCTGCCGCAATTCTTCTGCCAAGCACCGCCGCCACCACCGCCGATGCCATACTGCCCGCCGGCCGGTCAGTGCTACGCTTTAAGGAAGACTGACATCTGGCGCACCCCTGACCACCGCCCACTGTGCTACCACTACGGTGAAGCCGGGCACACCTACCGCATGTCACCACATCACCGGCAGTACTCTGGGCCAACGCGGAGTCGGTCTACTAGCCCGTATCCGGGAAACTAAGGGCAGCAACCGATGAAAGTGTGGTTGCTGTGCGACGAACTACCGAACATCCTCCTCCTCCGACGACGCCGTGACGGAGCTTTCCGAACACAACGCCAACCAGGCAAAGCCATAACGGTGAAACCTCACTTACCGAAAGTGACCTGATGACGCAACATGGAAGCAGCGGAACAAGCCGACGCAGCCGTGACCCAATGCCACGCCCTAACTGTAATGCGAGACGGCGAACTAGCGACGTCGACATTCTTATCGACGGCCACAGTGTGACAGCTCTCGTCGATACTGGAGCCGACTACTCCGTCATCAGTGGGTGGTTCGCTATGAAGTTAAAGAAAGTTAGGACAGCTTGGGAAGAACCCGAAATCCACACAGCTGGAGGTCATCTAGAAACACCGGCAGGAATCTGCACAGCGAGAGTCACCATTAACGGCCGTATTTATCCCACAGACTTCGTAGTCCTACAGCGTTGCTCGAGAGATGTCATCCTTGGCATGGACTTCTTATGCCTACAAGGTGCAGTCATCAGCCTAAGAACAAGGTCGATAACATTATCGACAGAAGAAGCACTTTCGCCGTGCACGCCGTCAGGGAACTACGCCTTCAATGTGCTAGAAGAACATGTCAGCATTCCGCCTCGCTCCAGCACCATTATTTCAGTTGGCGCTCTGAAATCACGCGACTTGGAAGGCGTCGTTGAAGGCAGTCAGCAGCTGTTGGTCACCCCCAAAATTTGTGTTGCAAGAGGAATTCCAGAGCTGCGGGGAGGCAAAGCAACGGTTATGCTCACGAATTTCAGCAATGAGTACAAACACGTGAACAAAGGTACGACAGTCGCATACATCGAAGACATTGTGGAAGCCATCAGTGCTTCCGCACTTGCCGATTCTGCGGAACCTGCTCAAGAGAACCAAGCCCCTCCCTCAACTTTTGACGTCAATCCCAGTCTTCCAAACCATAAGCAAGAACAGCTCAAGACCCTGCTCCTGCAATACGAAGATTGCTTTTCGTCGTAGTCAAAAATTCAGCAGACCCCAATCGCGAAACATCGCATCATAACCAAGAAAAATGCCAGACCTCTTCGTCAGAGTCCGTACAGAGTTTGACACGAGAACGCAAGGCCATAAAGAGACAAGTTGATGAAATGCTACGGGATGACATCATCCAGCCGTCCAAAAGTCCATGAGCATCCCCCGTGGTGTTAGTGAAGAAGAAGGATGGAACTCTACGCTTCTGTTTCGATTATCGCTGCCTTAACAAAATAAAAAAAAAGGACGTTTATTCCCTCCCACGAACAGACGACGCACTAAATCGGCTCCATAACGCAAAGTACTTTTTGTCGATGAGCCTCAAGACTGGTTATTGGCAAATCGAAGTCGACAAAAGAGACCAAGAGAAGACTGCGTTTATAACACCGGACGGCCTCTTCGAGTTTAAGGTGATGCCCTTCGGTCTTCTCTCAGCGCCTGCCACTTTTCAACGCGTTATGGATACAGAATTGGCAGGATTGAAGTGACAGATTCGCCTTGTGTACTTGGACGTCGTCGTGTTTTCCTTGAATTCAACGAGCACCTTTAGCGCCTTAAAGCTGTACTTCAAGCCATCAAGACGTCCGGACTCACTCTGAAGCCAGAAAAGTGCAGATTTGCGTACGAGAAGCTCTTGTTCCTAAGGCACGCGATTAACAAGTCTGGAGTCTGTTCCGATCCACAGAGAACAGCCTCTATCGCCAGCTTCCCGCCGCCCACTGACAAGAAGGCAGTGCGTCAATTTCTGGACCTGTGTGCCTATTATAGGCAGTTCGTCGAACAATTCGCCCGCATCGCCGATCCACTCACTAACCTTACCAGGGCCGACGTGGACTTCAAGTGGGAAAAGCCACAGGAAGACGTTTTCGAGGAGCTAGAGCAATGCCTTCAGACGCCTCCAGTACTTGCCCATTTCAACAAATTAGCTGAGACAGAAATATACACTGACACAAGCAGCGTAGGTCTCGGCGCAGTTTTTGTGCAGAGGGCTGACGGACTGGAAAGGGTTATTAGTTACGCCAGCTGATCGCTATCCAAAGCAGAAGTCAATTATTCCTTAACAGAAAAGGAGTGCCTCGCCATCATCTGGACTATGTCGAAATTTCGACCCTACCTCTACAGCAGGCCCTTAAAGTTGTGAGCGACCACCACAACTTGTGTTGGATAGCTACCTTGAAGGACCATTCAGGTCGCATCGCACGATGTAGCCTGAAGCTTCAAGAATATGACATTACCATCGTTAACAAATCTGGCAAGAAACACTTTGTTTCCGACTGCCTCTCTCGTGCACCTGTCGACCCACCACCGCCGGACGACCCGGATGACGACTACTTCTTAGGAACTAATAACTGCCGACGACTTCGCTGAACGACAGAGGGCCGACCCAGGAACTTATGGCTCTAATAGAATACCTCGAAGGCAGGACCGCTGAAGTTCCCGAAGGTATTCAAGCACGCACTTGCGTCGTTTTTCCCGCCGAACGGTTTTCTCCAAAAGAAAAACTTCTCACCGCTTCGAGTCAAGTACCTCCTTGTGGTGCTTTCAGCTCTGCGACAAGAACTCCTGCAGGCCCTGCCCGACGATCCCACGGCAGGGCACCTTAGTGTTTCCCGCACGCTCGCGAGAATACAAGAAAGGTACTAGTGGTGGCCACGTCTTATTGCCAAAGTCACTCATTATGCGAGGCCATGCCGGGATCGCCAGCGACGCAAGACACCGCCGACAAAGCCAGCGAGATTTCTGCAGCCCATTGTACCACCTCGCCGACCGTTTCAGCAGATCGGTAAGGACCTACTGGGGCTGTTCCCAATGTCGACTTTCGGAAACAGGTGGATCGTGGTAGCTACCGACTACCTCGCCCGCTACGCTGAGACAAAAGCCCTGCCCAAAGGCAGTGCATTTGAGGTAGCTAAGTTTTTCGTCGAAAACATCGTCTTACAACACGGCGCCCCAGAGGTCCTCATCACCGACAGAGGAACGGCATTTACTGCAGACTTAACTCAAGCGATCTTGGCATACAGCCAGACAAGCCACCGCCGGATGACAGCGTACCACCCACAGAAAATGGCCTCACCGAGCGGCTAAACAAGACTATCGCCAACATGCTGGCAATGTAGGTCGATGTCGAACACAAGACGTGGGACGCCATTCTTCCATTTGTGACCTTCGCATACAACACCGCGGTGCAGGAGATGACGCAGATATCTCCATACAAATTGGTTTACGGAAGGATCCCGGCAACGATGCTGCACGCCATATTACCCAACTTCACCGACGAAGAAAACCTCGATGTTAATGAGTACTTTCAGCGCATCGAAGAAGCCTCCGTATAGAGAACCAACAGATGACCGACAGCCGCCGTTACAATCTTCAACGGCGCTTCGTGGAATACCAGCCCGGTGAACGTGTTTGGGTGTGGACGCCGATACACCAACGGAGACTCAGTGAAAAGCTTCTGCGACGGTACATTGGACCGTACAGGGTGGTTCGATGTCTTGGCACACTCGATTATGAGGTTGTCCCTGACGGCATCACGAACTATCAACGACGCCGCTTGCGACCTGAAGTCGTCCATGTCGTGGGCCTCAAGCCGTTTCATGCGTGTTAATGAACTAAACAGTGTAATTTGTTGTTGTATTTGTGCTGTATTATAATTTGTTGCTTGTACTTTCTTGCATTATTGTTGTACTTTCATCTTCTATTACAGCATTGGGACGATGCCTTTTTCAGAGGGGGGCAATGCTACGTTCCTTTTCTCAAGTTTTGTTATCGCCCCAATACACTACGTAATTCTCAACGCAAACTGCGCCTGCAGTCTTCGAGAAGCTTCAGGACTGTAGTAAGCCATTTTTTTAAGATCACGTCCACTCCGCAAACTATACAGATTATTCTGGAGTCAACATCACCGCTAGCGATAACGCTAGAACATTCGACGGCAAGTGTATAAATGCCAACACGCTTCTCCGCTTGTCTGTTGATCAACAGCTGACGATCCGTTCACCGCTATCAGTGCAGGTCTGCTACTGTGATCCGACTTTCTGTTTACCGGGCGCAAGTTCGCTCAAATAACAGCTTAACCTTCATCGTACTGTGTTTCTTTGTCGACGTCACGACCCTCAGACACTATTACATGGTGAGTATACGCGTCTGTACTTTATACACTCATGACTGCTGGTTACCCGTCCGAAATTTTAGTACTTTTCCGTGCAACATTAATACTGTGGTATGACAAAAGTAATTCAAGGAATGTTTGACATGCGATGGACCAGTGCCAGGTCACCTTTTTTTTTCGAAACTCAACATGTGATTATCAATGCAGGTGAACAGAAATTAATTTTTACTTGTGAATGTTACTGACATCAAATTGCAAATATTCAGCTAGCTGGAAATGATAAAAACAGTGGATATTTTTAGAAACAGACAAGCAATATATATCTGCAAACAGAATTCATGTAGTGAAGCCATTTGAATTAATTGGCTTTAAAATACATTGAAAACATGATGGGCAACCAAAAATTTGAAATTTAATCATAAAAATAGCTAGTTTGAATCAGAGTTTGAATAGTTGGAAGTCTATTGACCTTATACAGTCATCTTATTGAAGCCTTTACATCATTAAAAGATTAAAATTTCTTTATCTTCTCAAGAATAACAAATTGTCAATGAGACCAGAACAATACATCCAACCACTCACCGCTCGCAGAACAAGACACCGGCATGCCGACTCTCTAACGCCCTTCAATGCTAGAACTAACATTTTCAAATTCTCCTTTTTCCTGCGCACTGTAACCGAATGGAATCAATTACCAGCATTATTCATAAATAGCATAGACTCAATTGAACATATTGTATCTTGACCTGTATTGTTAAAGTGTTAAATGTCTTTCTTATTCATTGTTTGAGTTATGTCCTTATTCTTCGCGCTTTTTATGTTCTTGATCTTCTGTTGTCCTTATTACGAGCTTTGTAAATACGTCCCTCCTGCTTGGTCCCTTCACTGGGCCTGCAGTATTATGTACATAAAATAAAATAAAATTTACCACATCCCCCTTGATGAGATGTGCACCTACCTAACTAACCTGTTGACACACAACTAAGATGGAAACAAACCATGCTAGACAGAGAAAAAAAAAACAACAGACAAAGGCGCTGAACAAAGTGCCTTGGTCTGTCGTTTTTTCATCATCTAGTGTACAGTGCTGCTCGTTCCTGTTTTACATTGACTGGCTTGCTGGCGAGTGATAAATGCAGGTCCATCTTAATATTCATGGACTGTCAGTTCACTTTAAAGCATTGTGGAGTAGTGAGGACACAAAGCATTTGGCACTAGCAAGAATCACATGGGGCTCACTGAGGTTTGAAGCCTCAGGGAAAAACATCAGCTAGGTAATACGCAAATAGCTTATGATGTAAATATGATATACATTACCCGTATGCACGATAGATGCAGCACTTCTTTGAGACTACAGCGCTGAACCATGATGCGGCCCGTCTTCAGGCAAGCAAAGAGGCCTTCATGGGCATTTATAGCGAAGTCCCAGGATCGGTGACCACCACCACAGTTCAGCTGGAACACCGCCCGCTGCTGCCACGTGCTCCACAGCACAAAATCGCTCTGACCAGAGAATTCATATCGGGAACAAAGAAATCATGCCTTTAATACACTACTGCTTATTGTGTTACACGCACTGCTGGTAAACAAATATTTATTGTCAACTACAGATGCTCTTCCAAGTCACCATATGTAATATGCATGCAGCAATACACAGTTAAACCCACTTTCCACAGCACTGACTTTAGCAAAATACGGGTGTAACATGAGCAGCCGCTGCACATTGAAGCTTTGTATATGGCTTTTATTGGTAAAATGAACTGTTTTTTACAATGCTCCCATGCCACATTACCATAAAATTTAGAGGAAGAAGTTGCTGAGAAGAGGTGAGCCCTCTTCTCAGCAGGTCAAAATTTTACATTATGTGGAGGGTGGTGCAGTTTCTCAAGCTTTTATCGTATTGGTCAAAACAATTAAATATGGCCGCTTCTGAATTAAAAAAGAGCACCTAAATGACGAAAAAGAAAGAACATGCATTCTTGCAGTACGGATTTTCTAGCATTTTAAGCACGCCCAACATCATGTGCTTGACAAGAGTATGCAGTTGGGCTTGTCTCCCTAGGAGAGACTAGCCCTTCGACATTGTGTGAATTGATGCGTCGCTTCTTGTTCTGAAGCTTTTGTTCTATCATATTGGGACTCGTTCGATGCACTCGATCATGTTGACACTAGTAAACGACGAAAGTTATCGTAGCCTGAGCATGTGTTGGTTCGGTTCGACTGCCGTGCAAGGGCACTTCACTTGAACGTTCTGTATTTGTTATTTACAGAAACAGCAATGGAGCATTCGTTGACTTCATAATGAACAGGCAGTGATTTAGATGTCGCATCTGCAATCAAAACAAATCTGATCTTCACCACGAGCTCCACCTCATATCTCGATAATATTTACCGGTTTGACGATTCTGCCTAGACAGCAGCAGTGACGGTTCGTTTTCCTTTGCAGTAGGAAGCAATCACATGTCTCCTCGGCGACCCTCTTCAAAACTTGTCACTGCTCTTGCAGTGTCATCTATTGAACAGTTCGACTGACCGCACTACATCATCAAACAAGTCTGCTCTGGTTGAGCGAACCATGCCTTTTATTGAGCAACTGATTTCAGTGCATGACGTTCACTGACTGACCTTTCGTGCTTTCCAGTTGCCGCGCGCATGGGCACGAGCCGGGAAGCCAAGGAAGCTTCTGCATGATTCGTGTATGCGTAGCACCGCGAAAGCTGTGGTGAAAAGGCCACATCTTTTTCGTAGATTCTTCTGTAGAATCAGACAGTACCACTTCGATTTTTCAAGTTCTCCCGATCTTCCGCAGTGTTGGGGCTCGAGGGTTAGGAGGATCTCACAGCGGCCTCCAGTTTGTTAGGACCGGGTTCAGCCGACCTCAACTGGTGCTGGCCCTCGTCACCAGATCCATCACTTCTAGAGAGGAGATCAAGTTTTACAGGAAAGACGAAGGTTTATTTACATCACATGAGGATAGAGAAGTAGAAGAAAAAGAAGAAGAGAAAAGGAAGAGAGCAATGTACTACAGTTTTCAGCTTAAATAGCCAGCCGTCGGACAACCCTGAGGCACCCGGTGTAAGCAGCTCCCGCCAATCCGACGACCTGGCGGCGAGGATGAGAGTCGAACAAGATGAAAGGGAAGAGAAGAGGGTCATTGACCTCAAGGGGTGCAGGCGCTCATGCGGAACGCCTTCCCAATGGCTTTGTACTCGCATTGCTCGTCGCACTCCGTGAACTTTTGTTTGAGTGACGCTTGATAAGTCCAAGAAATTTGATTGGCTTTTGGCACAATTAGGCTAGATAAGTGTGCACTCTCTTTTGAGTGTCACTCAAAAAGCCAGCAGTGCTGAAAAAACATCTAGAGACGTGTACAATGTCATACGGCCGGCTTTGCTGATAATGTGAAACAAGGTGGGTGGTATGTCACGATCAATAGACGCCAAAAAAATGCTACAAAGAACAGGTGCAATGCAGGAACCAATACAAATGCCCTTTCTTTGAATAAACAACCCCTTATTAAAGGAGACAAAGGTGCTGCGAAGGTAAAATTCTAAAATTGACATAAAGTTAGAAACAGATACGCCAGAGGTATTGATAAAAGTTGTGCCCTTATGTTCCTCGATACAGAAAATTCCATTGATCCAGGAAAAGTCCCTAAGATTTTTAGATATATGGACAATTTTCTCGTGGTGTTGACTTCTACTAACCCTGTAACGCACTCTAGCAAGGTAGATTTGGTTTTGAACCTGTTCCGACAACATGGAAAAGGCTTGCTTTTTACGTATGATTTGCCCATTGACGAAAGCATGCAGTTTTTAGATATTAGCCGACTCTGGGCGAGGGTTATGTCTGTTGAAAGTTCAGCCCTAGAACGAGAAAAGGACTTCTTTCTTATGATTTTGTACATTCTAAGGTGGTGAAGAGGTCTATAGCTGCTGTGTGTTTTCGTTCTGCGCTGTCTAAGTCGTGCCAGCTCACAGTGTTTGATAGTTTTTCCTTTCAGTTATCGCGGCTCACTGCAGTCGGGTTTCCTTATTCTGTCTTAGTCAGTGTGTTTGAAACATTGCTGCAAAGGCTGAAGGCGGAACGCAGGAGGTCAGAGCCATTGCAAGGACAGACGAAATGACCGCATGTTGTACCATACATGCACAAAATCTCCCACAACCTGAAAAAGGTTGCAAATCGGCTCCTTGTGCCGGTGGTTTTCTCTGCTCTAAATAAGCTTTTAAGGCTCTGTGCCCGCATTTCTTTAAGAGGTGCCAAGGTGGTGTGCGATAAGAAGCATGCAAAGCTGTTCCTGCGTTGTGCCGTGGGCACTGTTTATGAAATTCTCCTGAGCTGTAGCAAGGTCTATACAGGCCAGACAGGGCGCTGTACAAATGATCGTCTAAGGGAGCATTTTTTATCAATTAGGAATGGAACAGGGTCTCATTTGCCCTTGCCACTGTGCTTCGTGTGGCTGCACGCCGCCGTTCGATTGCACGCGAGTACTTGGAAGGAGCCGGGATGCGCTGGCGCGGGAGTTACTCGAAGCCTTTCACATAAGGAAGAAAAGTGACTCGTGCGTCAGTGTGCCTTCAGTTGTGTTGCATAATAGTGAATTCCAACTGCTGGATCTAGATGTACTTTAGATGGGTGCTACGAAGTGTCTGACAGTCCTTTTCACTGTTTTTTCCTCACTTTTTTTTTTGCGCAGGCTTGGGTGTGTTTGGTTTTTTTCGACGTTTTACATCAGGCATATTTGTTTGTTGCTGGTTCCCAGATATCATGATTGCAATAATCGGTTGTTACATCATCAAAATGTTCATGCCTGCACGTGCGGTGAATGAAATGGTCTGCGCATGTCCTCCAAGAGCCTATATATTCTGAATGCTTCATGAAAATAAACTTAGTTGCGAGTGGGCACTCTTTCTGTCTCGTCTCTTTTTTCTCTTTGTCAACCTTGCGCCACGTATTTCAGCCTAATATGTACCAACTAGCCCAACATAATGTACTGTTGAGATAGAAACCATTGCTGAGGCGGAATCCCGTAAAGTATATTTCCTATGTCGGAACAGAGCCGCGAAGTTTGTAGTGAAGTGCGACATTCCCCGGGTGGTAGAAACACAGAGATACCGGGCAAACTACGACTGATTTTCTGTGGAGGAGTACTACGGGCGAGCTTCCTTAATTTTATCGAGAAGTTTTGTCTTTTTGAACAGCAGAATGCACCCACACGTATTCACGTGTTGTGCCAGGAAGCCACTATGAACATTATTGGCATGTTCTTGTAAGCCTTCGTTTGAACATCTGGCCATGTAACATGCACAACAAGACAATGGGGTCTTGTACACCTCACCTAGTGCACAGTTGACAAACTGCGTCCTGTGCCTAACAATGCCCTGCTTTCCGTTTCTCTTTACGGGGCAGGTCCTGTTTGTCAACTGGGACAACTTGTCAGCAGAACTGAAGACCACCTTCATGTTGAGGCGTTGTCCTATTTTCTTTAGGTGGTGTGACACAGAGTGCATATATAGATGACTGCCACCTTCTCTCGTTTTTCTGCTCAGGTGCCCTCTCTGTTGCTTTTTGAAAGAAATTTATGCGGCGCGAGGCGAAAAAACGAACACAGGAAAGAATATACCGAGAGAACAGAGCGCTACTATGATTTTATCTGTGAGGTTTTTTTGTTGTCCTATTTATCGTTTTTTCTTGTAGGTAGATGACATTGTCGTGCATTTATCTGAATACACGTGCTTATCTGCTTGCTCGCCTGACGATTATGGCTTAAAAACGGCTTGGAGGTAGAAAATAAACATGTTGTTGCTAGTAGCGCTCTGTCCTGTCAGCCTATTCTTTCCTGTGTTAGTTTTTTTCGCCTCGCGCTACATAAATTTCTTTCAAATGTTTCACCAACAAGTCCACATCGCCACTCTTGCCTCTGTTACTGCCAATGCCCATACGTTTTTTTTTTTTTTTTACTGTGCATTGCTTCCGCCACAGAAATAAGCAAAGGGCGCGGGTATCCTTCTCTTTCTAGGCACTTTGACTGCGCCAGGAGACAAGCATGAGAAGGGTAGCCGCGCCCTTTGCTCATTTCTGTGGCGGAGGCAATGCACGGGAAAAGGAAACGTATGGGCATTGACGGTGAAAAAGAGGGCACCACAGCGAAAAAGCGGGAAAAAGTGGTGGTTATTTCATATTAGCACTTTGTGTCACACCGCCTAAAGAAAATAGGACAACGTCTCAACGTGAAGGTGGTCTTCAGTGCCCCTGACAAGTTGTACCAGTTGACAAACTCGACCTGCCCCGTAAAGAGAAACGGAAAGCAGTGCATAGTTAGGCACAGGACACAGTTTGTCGACTGTGCGCTAGGCGTGGTGTACAAGACCCCTTTGTCTTGCGGTGCATGTTATGTGACCAGATGGGCAGATGCCTAAAAGAAGGCTTACGGGAACACACCAATAATGTTTGTAATGGCAAAGATGGCTTCCTGGCACAACACGTGAGCATGTGTGGGTGCACTCCTCTGTTCCAAAGGACAACAGTTCTCGGTAAGATTAACGAAGAACACGAGCGTATAATCTATGCGGCTGCTCAGATGGCGCTTGAAAGAGGCGCATGCGTAAGCAAGCCATCAGTTGCTCTGTCACAAAGAGAGCTATGTTTTTTGAGGTACGAGAGTTGGCGCAGCAGGCACAGTGATTGTTGAAGATATTTCGTATCTTTAAATCTGTTATTTTTTCACTGTTCTTTCTGTTCACTGAGGTAGATTAACAGCCTTCTTGTCATTAAAATTTTAGTTGGAAGTCAGTGTTTGTTTTTTTCCTGTCTGCCGTGTATTTTTTCGTGCTGTTAAACCTCAAGTATGCTAAACCTACAAGCCCAGTCAGCCACTTTGTTCACCAGCAAATCAGGCTTAAATAACTTATGACAAACAGTAAAGAACCTGCAAAATGTGTGTAGCAGCAGGATACCTAGCTGTGTCTCAAGAAGCTTTCTCGGTGACTATGTATACTTGTGTGCATGTTGTCGAGTGCAGTTTGCGACAGTGGCAGAGATGATTGCACAAACTCAGTTTCACCAAAAAGGTGAAGAGATAAATGTCATAGCGAAAAATTGCAATGTTATATGAAGTGAGGCTGGCAATCAACTCATTAATATCCAATCTTACATAACTCAGCAAAGCGTGGTGTAGGGGAACACAGATGTTTCAGGTACACTTTTGGTGCAATTTCTATTGCGATAGCAATTATATGGACACTCTTGGCAGGGTTTTGATGCCGGGGTCGACGCCGCCATCGACCTCGACATGGGCGTCACAGTCCCTCACCGTATATGTATCCGTATCTGTATATATAAAAATACAAAAAAGAAAAAGTTCTGAAAAAAGACTAAGGTGTGCGGAATCAAACGTGGATCCTCTGAGTCGTGAATACCAGGCGTTAACCAGTGAGCCACAGAGAAGCACGTCCTTCAACATTCAAATGGCAAGCTATTTATATCTACCACTTACCGCTGGTGACGAGTAGTACCTCGGGGGGGGGGGGGGGAGACTTTTGTGTTTTCAGCATAACCAGCAAGATAGCGCAATAAGTGCGCGGAGGCCCGAGCTCTCATCTCCCACGCGCACTTTGCTTTGCGGAGAGCAGAAGGTGCTCTCCGCACCTTCTGCTCTCCACAAAGCAAAGTGAAGCAGAAGGTGTGGAGAGCAGAATGTTCAAAACGTGCGCCTTTTTCAACCATTTTTTTTTTTTGCTTGGCATGGGCTGTGATAATTCGGGAATACATGCAATTTCTTTCATGTGCCGAGGTTTCTCTCTCTTTTTTTTTTTTCACTTTAAAAAGCGGCGGCAACCACCTGCATACTCGAGCCTGTTCACAGTTCAGCAGATTTAAAATGAGCGTCTTTTTTGATCAATGTGTTAGTTTGGCATGTGCTACCATGCTTCGCAAACTCAAATATTTGTGATGCACAAATATCTTTTAATTATTGCCTATTTTTATGCTTTGCATAAAGGCGCACTGGAAGTCCCTAGTGAAGGCGAGTGCACCCACAGTGCGGGTGGTTTAAAATGCCCCTTTGATCAATAATTTTTTTTGCTTGGAGTGTGGTGCCATGCTTCAGGAAGATGTGCAATTTTTTGACAGGCACTGATATCTGTCCATTGTATTTTCATTTTTCCAAAGTGGTGCAGCAACTTTTGCTTTCGCATTAGAACGCAGGCACACAGTGCCTGCGTTTTAATGTTTTCAGTTTCTTCCTTTCAGGGGTTATCGCTTCTTGCACCCGCAAAGCTTATTGCTGCGTGGTTTCCAATCTCTCAAAGGATGAAAACTTGTGATTATCTCATTCATTCCTTCCTGGTGCGTGATTACATGCTTCTGTGCGGCGTTAAATAGTAGAAAAAATGCTGCCATGGTTGCTTTTCTTCCTGTTTTGAGGACTCGGAAAAACTAACTCTGCTTTGTTGGCAA
This sequence comes from Rhipicephalus annulatus, assembly GCA_013436015.1. NCBI lineage: Eukaryota > Metazoa > Arthropoda > Arachnida > Ixodida > Ixodidae > Rhipicephalus > Rhipicephalus annulatus. The sequence goes on along the minus strand of WOVY01011134.1, from coordinate 82,614 downwards.
TAAGACGAATTACGGCTTTTCCCTCGTTTTGCTGTCCGGACGGGCACACGACAATAGGTTGCTTCTTAGCGCTCACTGGTGCAGTTCACTCACTGACCCCACATATTCGTTGCCGCGCGTTGACGCATGTATTTTTGGCGCACTGTCGAGCCCCCTCTCATATAGAGAGAGAAAGCGCCTGACTTCACGTAGCCATGTGCCCACCCTCTCTCTATTGAGAGAAAGCAGGGCCCCGCATCAAAAAGCTTCACGCTGGTGCGTTAGACGGCTTACGCTGGTGCGTTAGACGGATACATGGAGTCACGTCTTCCTGAACTCACGTATCCATCATGAGCAATATGAATGAGAAAAAAATTCTGCGAAAGAAAAAGGACCTGCTCCAAAAAAAAGAAAGAAAAGAAACCCTGCTTAAAGTTGTTTGGCAGATTTTTGCAAATCGTTGGCTTTTGCTGTCTGGTGGCCTAGAGATAGGTGGTATAAGAAGCTTGCACTGTATGTGTCTGCTTGAGCTGATGGATCTTACATGTTTCTTCTATCATCGGGTGGCCATGCGCTTCCGAGCATGAGCCTCCGAACCTGGACGTCATGGATTGCTCACTTGCATGCTGAATCGCACAGAGCTGCCAGCGGGAACAAAATCAAGCTGGTGCCATCGTCCATGATTGCTTTCTGGAAAGTGACCGTACCCTTAAAAAGTGATAAGAAAAATGCTTCGCTATGTCCTCGGCACCAAGCCGGCCAGTGGCCAGTGTGAGTGCATAGATGGGGCAGGTGAAAGAAGCGTCGAACAGCTTTTGTTTCACAGACGACAATGTCTGCTGGTGCAAAGTACAGTTCGAATTGTCCCCTCAATGCGCCAACCATTGTCAAACATCTAGCGCGAAGGCTCTAAGCGGCCATCCGTGAGCACGCATTGAAAACCCGGACGGACACTGATCAGTCTCTTCCGTTAAAAGTACATCCCTCCAAAAGACGCCGCAGATAAAGTACGCGTGTTGTTTATGTGTCTAAAACGATGATTAAAATTGCACACGAGATGCATTTTGTGATCGCCAGCTCTCTTTCATCGTGTGATCACCAGCTCTCGAATGGGGCCAACAGACCGGAGTGTTAACTAATTATTGGATAATCAAAAACGTGAGATTGGGTGGGTTTATACTAAAAGGTTGGTGTTATTCACGGTGTCTTGCAGCCCAATTGAATTTCACACATGCACATATATGAATCAACACTGACACGAACATACACTAACACAACCAATGCAGAATAAAACACCACATGAATAGATTGCTTGCATTACCCGACCGCACTTCGACAATCCCGAATATATAGGCCCAAGATTTTGACCTGCCATATAGGTAGTGCCAGTAGGAGAGCTATGTCTTTTCTTGGGTTGATGAACAATAAAGGTTAAACATCAATTCTGTGTCATTTGATGCTCAATAAATTGATGGTCTCAATGTGCGATTGCACACATCAGCTTGTATTCTTTTTTACAACAGCAATAACTCTCAGAAGTCATCCCTAAAACCTAGTAAAGGCAGTAAAAAATTACTCTCTTTATACTCGCTCAAAAACCTCAAAATGGTAAATAATGACTAGACTTGCTATGTTCAGAACTAGGTTAGCACGAGGATAAGTTTTCACCTCGACTTGTATGCAGTAAAAAAAATTCAGAAAAAGAAATTCGCTAGAGGACAAGTAGTTTACCCACTTTTTCGGGTTATTTAAAGTCGGTTTTGTTTAGTGTGCATAGAGCACTCCTGGCAGCAACTCACCATGTGGTATCCGCACAGCAGGAGGCCATTGCTCTGGAGGATCATGTGGCCAATCCACTCAAGTGTTGTCGAGCTCTGCACTATGCAAAGCCCAAGTGCATATGTAAGTCTTCAGAACACAAACTATGAGCCACTATGAAGCATATTAAATTTATTTATGCACTTTTTTTTTTTCAGAAGTATATTGCCAGGCTATAATACAGAGCCTTCGACAGGATGAAGGAAAGTAATTTTAAGACTTCATTTTTTTTCTTAGACATAATACAATAAAAACAAACAGACAATAATGCCAGGGAATATATAGGGGGTGTTATTAGAAATTACTGGTAATATAAATGTGAAGAAAGAAAAGCGGACAAAAAGATAACTTGCTACCGGCAGGATCCGAACCTGCGCCCTTCGAATAACGCGTCCGATGCTCTACCACTGAGTTACAGTGGCTGTCATCCCCTTGTCCCTTTATAGGGTATATGTGTGCATTTGACCATGAGAGCGTTAATCAGTGCTACCAGTTGCCATTGTGGCAATTGTGGAACACTCTTGCTTGTTTGACGTCACGTAGTTCGTGGTCTTGTTACGAGATGGCAGCTGAGCAATTGTCCCTCGCATACCACCCTGCAGGTATCAAGTCTGCTTGAATGAGACCCTCGGTATGAATGAAGGAAAATAATTTCAAGAGCTTGTGGTCGAGCATCGAATGCATGATTCGAAGGTTGCAAGTTCAGATCCTGCCAGTGGCAAGTCATCTTTTAGTCTACTTTTTCTTTTTTCACATTACAATTACTTCTAATAATATCCTCTATACATTCCCAGGCATTAGTGTCTGTTAGTTCTCATTAGTATAATGTCTAACAAGAAAAATTAGTCCTTCAAATTAGACTTTCGTTCATTGATAGCGAGGGTCTCATTCTAGTAGATACAAGGGATAATTGGTGAGCTGCCGTCTCGTAATGAGATCACGTACTACGTGATGCCAAACAGGCAAGAAAGCGTTGCTCGCCCAGTGGCAACAGGTGGCACTCTCTGACGCTACTGCGCCCCGTTGCGGTAGTCTAGTGGCTAAGGTACTCAGCTGCTGACCCGCAGGTCACGGGACCGAATCCCGGCTGCGGCGGCTGCATTTCCGATGGAGGCTGAAATGTTGTAGGCCCGTGTGCTCAGATTTGGGTGCACGTTAAAGAACCCCAGGTGGTTGAAATTTCCGGAGCCCTCCACTACGGCATCTCTCATAATCATATGGTGGTTTTGGGACGTTAAACCCCACATATCAATCAATCTGACGCTACCACAGTTAAATACACATATTTTATTCATATACAGTCAAGCCCGCTTATAACGAACCTGAGTGTGACGCGGCATCTGTTCCCTGTATCCCAAAGTTCGTAGTAAATGAAACACAGCTTTTAAAAAAAGTTGCGAGTGAAAACAAACTTTTTTGCCCCCAAAAGTTCGTGATGCACGTGTTTCGAAGAGGAGAAGCGAGAAAGGCGGTCTCGAGTTCATTTAAACAGTCAGGGCGCTCGTTGGCCGAGGCCCGTGGCATAAGCTGCATGAGGCACTGGCTCTAAAGTTTCGGCGTTCTTGCAATCCAATTCCTCCAAATTGCTCTCGCCATGTACTTCATTCACAATTTGCCGATACGTGCACTGTAGTATCGGCATCATCATTGGCCGTAATTAAACCATCACAACAGATGTCCCACCTGCTCTCCCAGGTCGGAGTCGATGACCCGCTGCCACAAATCGCCGCCGCTGTGGCCCTGTTCGGGACCGTCAGGCTCGGCATCGAGCCCGACGTCATCGACGTCCCCCTCGCAAAAACAGTTTCGCGCGCATGTGGCCGTCACCGCCACCCACGAAATATTCACCACCTCCCCAGATGAATACCGGGACGCCCGAAGCGGCAAATTGGCTGCCAGGTGGTCAACAGCTATGAGCAAGGGCTCCGCAACGCGGCACCTAACGCGCGGATTACGCTCAAGCCAAGCGGTCACGTTTTCAAGGTTTTGTTGAGCAGCAGGAAAAAGCGTGTTAGTCCTCCCGTCAGCCATCACGACCACAAACGCACACGCGACACACATGCCAGAACGCGTGGAGCAGCTCTGGGCCCGTTTCCAGTCAGAAAATGAAACTAATTCGAGCCAGCGTGGCGGGCGTCGCGGAGCGATGGGTAAGAAACACTTGATAAGTGTTTGTTATCAAGAGAGGAGAGCAGACTTGTGAGATAAGGGCAAGGAGTTGCGATAAAGAGAGGGGAGGATGCGGTGGAAGCGTGACCTTAAAAACCAAAACACACGGGAAGGAGGCAGCTCTGGTAGCTTGCTTGAAAGGTTCGCAAAACTCGCACGAAGAAAAACTTGGAAAGAGTGCCTGCGCGCGCAAAAGTCAATGCATGGCCCCCTGGATCAGTGCTCGCGGCGGTGTTCGAAGAATCAGAGGCCGTGGTCAAAAAATAAAAAATCGTTTTGTTGCGCCGGCAGATTTGCATAGCCTCACAAACTTTGATAATTTGGGATTCATTGTGCGCAAATTAACAGCCGTTTTCGCACTTCCGCACGCACACGGAAGGCATGCTGAGCCGAGTACAAAGTCAGTGAGAACAAGTCCTAAACACGAAATGAATCGCAAATTATCAGAGTCGGTGGGGTAGTGTACGCGCGTGCACTAGACGCAGATTATCGGATAAAGTCGGTGGCCGACGATGTTGGCAAATGGTCTGGTCACCCGAGGCCGGCGACGCCAACGACAGTACCAGTGATCAAAAACAGGGTAGATGGCCGAACGGTCTTCGAAAGATCAGTGGCAGTGTGAAAACACGGGCCTCGTCTGGTGATGCGGCGTGCTCAGAGTAGCGGGCGGACAAAGGACAGAGGGGTGCTTAACAAAAAGCAGTCAAGGCATAGAGGAAGAAAACAGCTTTCCTTCCTCCAGTTGGGGAGAGCGGCACTAGAGGGTCGCGGAGGCAGGGTCGGTGTTTAGCAATAAGAATGTATGGGTATCTCGCCGATGCCTGATCGGTGGTCGAAATTGGTTTCCCGGGAAGTCCGCAAACCGCTGACTCCGTTCGCTGTAACCGATCAGCGGCGCTTGGAGACGTCCGTTGTAAGTGAGATTTTGCGCTATTGAACCAATGTATATATTCATGGTCATGCGGATATTGTTCCTTTTAAGGGAAAGTTCGTTTTAAGCTGGGATATTATATGTGGGCTCGACTGTATCCTGAAGGCTCATGTGGGAATTTAGAGGGGTTTTCGTTATACAATAAATTTGCCAATCAAAACATTGTTATCGTAAAATAAAAATGGCAAACAAAGTAAAATACAGTTATATAAACAAAGATGCAAAGTGGAAAAAAATCGGTGACACAAATGAAATCTCGATAAGAAGGACACAGCTATAGTGTGAAAAAATAAAAAATATGCAGAAAACTTCCCTGAAAAAAAAAAAGGAAGTACATTTACAATGAAGAAAGAGTAAAAATAAATACATGCTTGCACATAAAAACATGCATAAATATGTACCATATTTACTAGCGTAATAAATGCACTCACATAATAAACACAGCCCTTACTTCAGTCGTCAAAAGAAAAATTTTTTTCCTCGTGAACCCCCTACGTTCGTTTCCTGCAGTCCCGCTAACCAAAACCAGGTGCCTCCTTGCCTGTTGAATCTCTTTCGTTTTTTATGATCACGCCGACCCACCCCCGGCCACCTCGGCTCGCTCCTTTCACCCGCCGCCACGAGCTCTATATGTTTTCTATCTATGCACGGTGTGTACCCAGTCTTTTTTAAATATCTATGCACCACAGCGGGGTTCACGAATGGTTCGAGTATATACATCGCAACTCAAAAACACACAGCAAGCGAAGGTCACGACTTCCCGTGCCCATCGATGATCGCTTCCTGCAAATATGTACGAAACTTTAAGACCCAACCCCATGCACGCAATTTTCGAGCAGCGACAACAGGATTTGATGTTGCTATAGGTGCCTCAAAAGGGCGTTTGTTGCAATTGTGTCGCAGGTTTTTAAGAAAACCAGAAAAAAATAGTCTATCGCCCAGAAAAGATCATGACTATTTCTGCAAAATGGTCCCCGAATGTCGCTTCAGTTGCAAGCGAGGCGGCTGCCGTATTATGTAGTTATTCTTGTTATCGATGGTTTGTTTTGATCCTTCAGCGGTAGCTTGCTGCAATGTTCGTTGCTTGCTACAATGTCTATGCCGTCGTTATGGTCGTTGTGCAAGGTTGCCACAAAGGTGACAAAGTGCGTCGTGGCATCATAGCGCACACATTTAGGCGCCCCTCGTGATCACAGCAGATATGACGGTTGCGGTTAAACGATTGCGAAAAAAGATAGCCACAATACGCTTTTATGACATGCACGGGCAGCACGAGAACAGTTTGCAGAATATCGCGCCTTCAACCACCGAAGGTGAGTGAAGTGAAACAAAGAAGCTGAATGACCTACTTTTTCTTGCATTACCGCATATTTTCGCTCATACTGAAAAAGTTTTCATAAAATTTGCCCCGCTTAATAAACCCACGCCCAACTTTGCTCTGATTTTTCGAGAAAAAAGTTTCGTTAATTTTGCGAGTAAATACGATAAGTCGTATGTCCAAAAAAATATGCAACTGGTTTACAAAACTGGCATGATCAATGATTGAAACGATGTCCCCCGGCAGTGTGTTCCAGTGATGTATGGCTAGAAGTAATGGTGAGTGTTGATACATATTTGTGCATGCAAATAAAGGCTGTATTTTGATTTGGTGATCAATATGTTAAAAATATTATGAGGTGTGTTTGTGTGGGCTTCATGAAAGCAGGATTTACTATGTTAAAATGGATGAAAATGCAACAAAAGTTATGACAGTCTGCATTTTTTAAGAGGGGGTAATGAAAAAGAGTGTTTAATATCTGCAATGCTGTAGTTGCGAAGATACTACTTGGTGATAAATCTTTCCGCTTTATTTTGTATTGCTTCTAGCTAATCGATGATATATGATAGATAACTTTTAACAGGGTTTGAACAGGTTTCCAATATGAAAATTCAAAAAATATTTTAAAGGAAAACTCAAGGGATACTTATAGACTTTCCAGGACCTATCACAGGTTTTTCAAGGACTAAAAGCGGCAAGCAATGTTGAAAATTTTTACTCAACATTTTTCAACATTGACTCATTTTTATTGCACTTATACAGTACATGCCTACTGCAATTATAACAAACATGCCTAGTCTGCACTTTAACTTACTTCAGATTTACTGCTCACACAATAGGAAAGAAGCCAGCAATGAAGAGCATTAAAAGCCTGTCGCTTCGTTTGTTCGTGGTTTGACACAATAAAACTTTATTCCCCATGCAGTTTTGCAAAACAAAACTATATCAACTCATGCCAAATTACTGTTTCAGAAATGGAGAGTTGGTCAGATGGATGCCAATCCACACTTGCCAATTCAAGAATTCCAAATTCCAGATCTGGGAGATTCCCGCAACGAGAAGAACGGGGGAAGTCGTGCTGATTGATCTTCCCCCTTCTTATTTTTGCACGAAAAGAAAAACATCGCGAAAGAAACGGAGGAGGAGGAGGGGAGGGTCAGTAAAAATCAGCGTTGCGTGGTCTCATACTGACATGGAGTAGCTTAACACCCGAGGGTAGGCTTCCCCAACTACCGCATAATGTGCAAGTAACAAAAGGGAGCCAACACTTACATCTCTGAAAATTTTCGACATCAAGACCACTAGCAAAATCTATTTCTGTCAAAAGAACTCTCGTATGTCTTCCTAGGAAACACGGGAACGGATGGGACGACGCAGCCGGTTCTCGGAAAAGCGCGAGCCGAAGCTTCACCTAAGGCCGACTCAAAACTAAACGTCTAAGTTAGTCAAACTACTCAGATTTGACAGGAACAACGTTACTTATTCTTTGAAAAGAAACGCCAAGATGCTTCTAGCATTTTTTACATCTTTATCGCCTCCACCACTTCGTCAGTCATGTCTGCAATACCGATTTCGCAAGCAATGGTTGCGGAAACCGGTAGTTTCGTTTTCAACCCACATGCACTGGCTGCGTACGTACCTTCAAAACCATGTCAGTTTTTGCAATCTACAATCACAACTGCAGCAATTTTGTCCACAGTTTTTGTGGAACGCATTGTCGCTTTAACTGTTCGAGCTTTGAAGGTGCATGCACTTTCGAATTTCTGTAATGTCGTCGCCACATGATTGTCTCAAGAGCAACCAAAGTTTTGTCCACAGCGGTTGTGGCAAGCGATAACTGCAGTTCTGACAAAGCGTGCGCTGGCCGAGCATGTCCTTTCGAAGCTTCAAGCGCGCTGCTCTCGGCCTTCGTTCCACAATTTTGGCACTAAAGTTTATACGACCACCGCAATGAGCAAAAAAGCTCAAGACCTTCGAATTTTGGCCCAACGGACACAGTGGAACTTGGTTGGGGAATTTCACGAATTCGTATACTTGCCAGTTTCACATCATTGAGATTCTACTGTACGTTTCGATGAACGCCTCCTAAATACTCTCACAATAAAATGCGTAAGGTTCGCAAGAAAACTGTATTGAATTGGGCTGCATTTTTGTCCATGCAGCCAAATTACGCACGGAAATTTCAATTTCCGGGAGATTTTTTTGCCAATCATACAAACGTTAGAACTGGTCAAAATACAAGAGACTTGGCAAGTATGCCGATCTACCACATACGGTAAAGGAGGCCGCACTGTCAATTGGGAGTGCTCAGAAAATTCAAGGATTTTCAAGGATGAAAACGAATTTCAGGACGACTTTCAAAGGCTTTGAAAATTAATTTTTCATATTCAGGGGTTTTCAAGGACCTGTACACAACCTGTTTAATAAATCCAAGTGTTTTTGACACCTTAGTGTATCTATGTGCTTATTCCAAGATAGGCCAGATGATAAATGAATTTCGAGATATTCAAACATAGAGAGAGAGAGAGAAAACATTTATTGAAAGAAGCTTGTGAGTGAAGGTGGGAGGGTCCCTTATTCCAGGAACCCTCTGGCTTGGACAGCCCGCCGAGCTCGAGCGACGAGTGACGCTGCTCGACCAGGTCCGGCTGGGAGATCGCAGCCTCCCACGCTTCACTGAGGAGGTCTTGGTCCGCATCTGGTGCTGCTGCTCGTAGTCTTGGGACGCTTACTTTGCACTGCAGTAGGAAATGCGCCAGAGTGTCTGCCACATTGCAGTGAGGGCAGATGTAGCTGTGCAACGTTGGCCTCATATGGTGCAATAGTACGCCGCGAGTGAAAGTGTTGCTTTGAAGATGCCTATAGTCAGTCCCTTCGTCTATTGCGAGTTTTGGATGTGGCGGAGGGTATAACCTGCGTTCGAGCCGATAATGTTGCAGTAATGCATGGTACGTTAGTGGTATGACTTCTCTTGCCTCTGATTCTGTTGTTGAGTGGGAGGTGCCTCAGATCTCGTATGGGATATTCAAACATAGATACTTTTTCAAAGGGGACACCTTGAATTACATATTGGCTCAGTTCTGTTTCATGTGCTCTTGTAAATGTCATGGCCTTAGTTTTAGAAGTATGAATTTGGATTTACCACTGGTGACACCCAAGTGTGAGTTTATTAAGGTCCATCTGTAATGATTCATTAGCTTGGGTGCTGTCAATTTTTCTCTAAATGATGCAGTCGTCTGCAAATAATCCTATTGTAAATGATAAACCATGTCGAATGTCGTCGATGTAAATGAGAAAGAAAATTGGTCTCAGGACCAATCCCTGAGAAACACCAGTGAAAGTGATGTGTGTCTATTCAAATAAACTAAACGGCTGCAGTTGGTCAAAAAACTAGTTATCCATGTAATGATTTTGCTGTAGATGTTCAGATTTGTTAACTCAATTATCAAACGGATGTGTGGAACCTTGTCAATGCTTTAGCAAAATCAATGAATACAGCGTCAATTATAAAACCAGCATAAATGGCTTCATGTATATCCGGTCTCAATTCAAATAGCTGAGTTTCAAATGAATGACAGCGAAGGAAACCATATTGATTGTTGGAAAAAATATTGTGTTCGAATAGAAATGTCATGACGGTGGATGACATGATGTGCTCTAATAATTTACAGCATATTGTGACGATGCAGGATCGACGAGCACACAAAGCACCTCGAACAAATACGCTTTATCGATCACAGGACAAAGACACCGGGCACATGGTTATATCCAGACCCCGGGCACATGGTATAACATCTTTATTACTGAGGCGCACACTGCCAGCCTCAACACAAGCAGTACAAAACAGAATAACACCCTCCAGATACTGTGGACAGTATATGTACACACGCTATCTCTCGGCGCATGCGCAACTGGCAGTAGCTTGAGAGCATGCATACAAACCCCGCGACTGACGTCACAACACTTCCTTCACGCACAATTTTAGAAACTATCATAAGTCAGGCGCTCAGGTGGGCGCCGTTGCCTTGTGCTACGTCGTAAGGGAACCGGCTGCTCACGATTTTCGGGAAGTGAGAGTCTCGTGGGTGACGACGAATCTGAGCTTTGGTTGGTCGTCGATGTAGAATTTGTGATGTCCGATGCATGTGGTAGTTCCACTTCCGGTGGTGGGTCCTGTTGTGCCGTCGGTTCGATGTCCGATGGTCGCAAGTGGTCCGCGTGCACAAACCGCACTTTGTTTCGCACATACACTAAATACGTCGAAGAAGATTTCACACACGTCACTTCTCCAGGCCACCAGTTCACAAGTTGCCCACGCACAGGACGCACCAGTACACGATCACCAACAGCAAACACTCGAGGTGAACCTCGCAGCCTGTCAGCAGACTTTTTTATTTCTGCGGTCTTAGCTCTCATCTGATTTGTTACGTCCGGGCGCAGCAGCGACAATCGGGTCCGCAGCTTCCTTCTCACAAATAATTCAGCAGGGGTTCTTCCCGTGAAAGTGTGAGGTGTGGTTCGATAACAAAACACGAAGTTATCTATCCTGTGTTGCAGTGTTCTGTTTGTGCCCTTTTCCGAGTCTTCTAGCACTTGTTTGAGCAGTGCTTTTTTTGTTGTCTGAACTGCGCGCTCCGCCGCACCGTTCGACTGCGGATGGTACGGCGGCGTTAGTGTGTGCCTCAAACCATTAGCTTGAAGGAATTCTTTGAACTCAGCTGCCCGAAACTGCGGCCCGTTGTCCATCACTACCTCCAGCGGAAGGCCATGCGCCGCGAACCATGAACACACTACTTCAACGGTCTTCGCCGCGGTGGTTACACTCATTATCTTAATTTCAAGCCATTTGGAATAGGTGTCGATAGCGAGGAGAAACATCCTTCCCTTTTCTTCAGCGAAGTCTAAATGCACACGCTCCCACGGATTCTGGCATATTTGCCACGAGGACAAGGGTACGGGTTGAGCTGCAGGGAGAACCGTTTGGCATATTGCACATTTGCGCACTGTGTTTTCGAGGGCTTTGTCCATTCCCGGCCACCATACTACTGACCTCGCTAATGCTTTCATTCGGGTTATACCCAAGTGCTGCTCGTGCAGCAACTGCAAAACATCCTTGTGCAATGATTCCGGTACTACCACTCTGTTTGTCCATATAACGCACCCGTTGTCTACACTGAGCTCGAGCCGGCGTACCCAGAACGGCTTTAGCTGCTCAGACACGGTCTTGGGCCATCCATGCCAGATCATGTCGCATACAGCCCTCAGCACTTTATCGCATCCTGTTTCTCGACTGACATCATTTGACGTTAAAGGCAAGTCGTTTAGTGCTGAAAAGTAGAAGATTTCTTCGCACTTGCTACCTGTGTCAGGTAACGGTAAACGGGACAATGCGTCTGCATGCTGGATAGCTGATCCTGGTTTGTGTTTGATTCTATAGGTGTAGTCGGCCAAAAATGTCAGCCAACGATGCACTCGTGCCGTGGCTACTGCACTGCCCTGCCGTTTAGGGTCAAACAAAATTGTCAAAGGTTGGTGATCTGTTATTATGTTAAAGGGCCATCCGTAAAAGTACTTATGAAATTTTTTTACAGCAAACACAATACTAAGTGCTTCTTTCTCAATCTGCCCATCCAGACACAGGGCACATGGTATAACATCTTTATTACTGAGGCGCACACTGCCAGCCTCAACACAAGCAGTACAAAACAGAATAACACCCTCCAGATACTGTGGACAGTATATGTACACACGCTATCTCTCGGCGCATGCGCAACTGGCAGTAGCTTGAGAGCATGCATACAAACCCCGCGACTGACGTCACAACACTTCCTTCACGCACAATTTTAGAAACTATCATAAGTCAGGCGCTCAGGTGGGCGCCGTTGCCTTGTGCTACGTCGTAAGGGAACCGGCTGCTCACGATTTTCGGGAAGTGAGAGTCTCGTGGGTGACGACGAATCTGAGCTTTGGTTGGTCGTCGATGTAGCATTTGTGATGTCCGATGCATGTGGTAGTTCCATTTCCGGTGGTGGGTTCTGTTGTGCCGTCGGTTCGATGTCCGATGGTCGCAAGTGGTTCGCGTGCACAAACCGCACTTTGTTTCGCACATACACTAAATACGTCGAAGAAGATTTCACACACGTCACTTCTCCAGGCCACCAGTTCACAAGTTGCCCACGCACAGAACGCACCAGTACACGATCACCAACAGCAAACACTCGAGGTGAACCTCGGAGCCTGTCAGCAGACTTTTTTATTTCTGCGGTCTTAGCTCTCATCTGATTTGTTACATCCGGGCGCAGCAGCGACAATCGGGTCCGCAGCTTCCTTCTCACAAATAATTCAGCAGGGGTTCTTCCCGTGAAAGTGTGAGGTGTGGTTCGATAACAAAACACGAAGTTATCTATCCTGTGTTGCAGTGTTCTGTTTGTGCCCTTTTCCGAGTCTTCTAGCACTTGTTTGAGCAGTGCTTTTTTTGTTGTCTGAACTGCGCGCTCCGCCGCACCGTTCGACTGCGGATGGTACGGCGGCGTTAGTGTGTGCCTCACACCATTAGCTTGAAGGAATTCTTTGAACTCAGGTGCCCGAAACTGCGGCCCGTTGTCCGTCACTACCTCCATCGGAAGGCCATGCGCCGCGAACCATGAACGCACTACTTCAACGGTCTTCGCCGCGGTGGTTACACTCATTATCTTAATTTCAAGCCATTTGGAATAGGTGTCGATAGCGAGGAGAAACATCCTTCCCTATTCTTCAGCGAAGTCTAAATGCACACGCTCCCACGGATTCTGGCATATTTGCCACGAGGACAAGGGTACGGGTTGAGCTGCAGGGAGAACCGTTTGGCATATTGCACATTTGCGCACTGTGTTTTCGAGGGCTTTGTCCATTCCCAGCCACCATACTACTGACCTCGCTAATGCTTTCATTCGGGTTATACCCAAGTGCTGCTCGTGCAGCAACTGCAAAACATCCTTGTGCAATGATTCCGGTACTACCACTCTGTTTGTCCATATAACGCACCCGTTGTCTACACTGAGCTCGAGCCGGCGTACCCAGAACGGCTTTAGCTGCTCAGACACGGTCTTGGGCCATCCATGCCAGATCATGTCGCATACAGCCCTCAGCACTTTATCGCATCCTGTTTCTCGACTGACATCATTTGACGTTAAAGGCAAGTCGTTTAGTGCTGAAAAGTAGAAGATTTCTTCGCACTTGCTACCTGTGTCAGGTAACGGTAAACGGGACAATGCGTCTGCATGCTGGATAGCTGATCCTGGTTTGTGTTTGATTCTATAGGTGTAGTCGGCCAAAAATGTCAGCCAACGATGCACTCGTGCCGTGGCTACTGCACTGCCCTGCCGTTTAGGGTCAAACAAAATTGTCAAAGGTTGGTGATCTGTTATTATGTTAAAGGGCCGTCCGTAAAGGTACTTATGAAATTTTTTTACAGCAAACACAATACTAAGTGCTTCTTTCTCAATCTGCCCATAGTTACGTTCGGCCGCTGATAATGACCGCGAAGCAAAAGAAAACGGCTTTTCCTCACCGTTCACCAAGTGCGATAGCACAGCCCCTAACCCGTAATCAGAAGCGTCACATGTGATCCAGATTTCTTTTTTTACGTCATACAACTGCAACACAGTCTTATCAGTCAACAGTTCTTTGCATCTTTCGAATGCTTCATTACATTCGCGTGACCAGTGCCATGTAGTTTCTTTTCGCAACAAGTTGTGCAGTGGTTCCAAGATCGATGCCAAATTTGGCAAAAATTTTCCGTAGTAATTAATCAAACCTAAAAAGGCCTTCAACTGACTCACGTTAGTGGGCCTTGGCGCTTTTCTGATAGCTTCAACTTTTTCCGCTGTTGGGTGCAAGCCGTGCTTGTCGATCTCGTGTCCCAAGTATGTGACGCGTTGCTGAAAGAAGCTGCATTTCCTTGCGTTCACTTTTACGCCGTGTTTACTTAGGCGTTGAAGAACTTGCTCCACCCTTTCATAACACTGCCTGTCGTTCTCACCAGCAATGACTACATCATCAATGTAGCACGCGGTTCCAGGCAGATTACGCAGTATCTGGTCCATGACCGCCTGGAAAATAGCTGCTGCGCACGCTACGCCATAAGGCAAGCGGCGAAATCTAAACAGACCTAGGTGGGTGTTAATAGTGAGCAGTTCCTGCGCTTGTTTGTTTAGTTCGAGTTGCAAGTACGCTTTTGAGAGGTCTATGATAGAAAACACAGTTCCACCCTGAAGATTTGCGAATATGTCTTCAGGAAGTGGCAAGGGATACTGATCGACCTTGATGGCTGGGTTTACTGTGACGCGATAGTCGCCACATAATCTCAGTTCTTGAGTGTTCTTTTTTTGAACAATCACAAGAGGCGTTGCCCATGGACTATGTCTGACCTTATATATGACTCCAGCTTTTTCTAGCTTGACCAATTCTTGTTCAACGCGCTCGCGCAAAGCGTATGGCACTGGTCGCGCTTTCATAAAGACAGGGCGCGCGTCATCCTTCAATTCAATGCTGCATTCGAATCCCTCAATTGTACCAAAACCCGCGCCAAACACTTCGGGAAATTTCTCAGCAAGCAATGCCTCCTTAGCCACCACATTTACTGAAAATACTTCCTGCCAATTTATTTTGATTTTAGAAAGCCAATCTCGGCCAAACAACGTAGGCATTCTAGCACCCTGCGTTTCTTTCGTTATGACAAGTGGCAGTTCGAAACACTGGTCTTGGTATTGCACCTTTACATCCATAATACCAACAGTAGGGACCGTCGTGCCATTGTACGTGGCTAGTTTGACATTTGCTTGCCTGCAAGAGGCGTTTGGGAAGTGTTTAGCAAACTCTGTTTCTGACATTATTGACACCGCTGCGCCCGTGTCAAGTTCCATGGGTATCACTTTATCATTTATGCAAACCTTGATTACAATGGCGTGCATACCTTCTTTGTGGTTCGTATTATACAGAGATAGCAGTTCGTTAGTATTTTCTTTCTCGCATTCTTCGCTCTCTACTCTATTTACAAGCTTAGATTTGCGCATTTTAGCAACATGACCCCTTTTTGTACACCTATAACAGGTACTGTTCAGAAATCGGCAACTCACGGGTGAATGCTGTCCTCCGCAACGATGACACATTCTTTTCGTTTGTTCTTTCGCTGCCCCATTTTCCTCGTCCCAGCTGGACTGCGTCGGCGCTTCCCTCGAAGGTGCTTTACTCGGTTGTGAGATTTTCCGTTGCCAGTAGATGTCCTCCGTTTCTACAGCTGCTCCTTTAGAACTGGTTTGCAGCATTTCTTTCGTGTCTTGTGTTGCCGCTTCCATGGCCATGGCTACGCTGCATGCGCGTTCCCACGTTACTTCCTCGTCTGGCATTGCCAATAGCCTCCACCGTACTCCCTCGGTACGTATTCCAGCGACGAGCCGGTCACGCAATGCTTCGGTCAAAAAGGCACCGAATTCGCATGTTGCCGCGAGTTTCTTCAATTCGACTATAAAGTCTGCGACAGTCTCATGCGGCTCTTGCTTTCGCTGGTGAAAACGATACCTTTCGGTGACCACGGAGCGCTTGGGAGCGTAATGCTTCTTCAGAACGTCAACAACTTCCGTGAATGACGCCTTAGCTGGTGTTTTAGGCAGCAGCAAGCTCCGAAGCGTGACGTAGGCCTTCTCACCTATAGCCGTGAGAAAGATTGGAAGCTTCTTGTCTTCCGCGATGTCATTGGCCGCGGCAAATACTTCGAACCGCTCCAGGTATACCTCGAAGTTACCGTCCTCTTGTTGGAACTCGGGTAACTTACCGACAGTGGTCGCCATACTCAGTTCAAGCTGGTTAGAGTGGGATTCCTAGAAGCCTGCGGCGGATCCCATCCTCGTCGCCAGTTGTTATATCCAGACACCGGGCACATGGTATAACATCTTTATTACTGAGGCGCACACTGCCAGCCTCAACACAAGCAGTACAAAACAGAATAACACCCTCCAGATACTGTGGACAGTATATGTACACACGCTATCTCTCGGCGCATGCGCAACTGGCAGTAGCTGAGAGAGCGCATACAAACCCCGCGACTGACGTCACAACAATGTATATCCGGTCTCAATTCAAATAGCTGAGTTTCAAATGAATGACAGCGAAGGAAACCATATTGATTGTTGGAAAAAATATTGTGTTCGAATAGAAATGTCATGACGGTGGATGACATGATGTGCTCTAATAATTTACAGCATATTGTGACGATGCGGGATCGACGAGCACACAAAGCACCTTGAACAAATACGCTTTATCGATCACAGGACAAAGATTGCAACGTCTTCTTCGTCTCTGCTCTCGGCCAAGGACACCCACGCTGCTTCGTTGTCGCCGCCACTGGCACAAACGTGCGTCATTATTTCCTCCCTCCCCCCTCCCCCCCGAAAAAAAGAACATCGCCCCGATGTTAAACGTTTGAGAATAAAGGCAAAACCAAAAATGCACAGTTTGTCACTGAAAGTAAGGCTTCATGCGAAGCACGTGGACAATCTCTGGTGAATGTCTGCGGGGCTTTGCACACTGAACACCATTTGAAACAACCTCGTAATTGTCGTCACTGATGCGTCGCAGAACGTTGTAGGGTCCAAAATACTTTCGCAACAGCTTTTCGAAGAGTTCACGCTGATAAGTAGGTGTCCAGACTTACACTTTGTCGCCCACGTTGTACATCACGGTTCTCTGCTGGAGGTTGTAATGTTTGGCGTAATCGTCTTGTTGTTTGGTGATTCACAACCTAGCAAGTTGTCTGGCTTCCTCTGTTCACTGGGTAAACTCTTCGGTGTCCATCTCATTGCCATCATTTTCAGAGGGAGCATCGCGTCTAACGTTGTTGTAACTTCGCGTCCCTAAAGGAGACTGAAAGGTGTCTTCCAAGTGGTCTCCTGACGAGCCATGTTGTACACGAACGTGACGTAGGGCAAAATGTCGTCTCAGTTCTTGTGCTCTACATCTACCTACATGGTTATCATGTCAGCCATGGTCTTGTTGGGACGTTCGGTGAACCCGTTGTTTTAGGGATGATACGCCGTTGTCTTCCTGTGAGCTGTACCAATTAGTAGAAAAATGGTATCCAAAAGCTCGGCCAAGAACACAGTTCCTCTGTCGGTGATGACTATTGCGGGAGCACCGTGTCTTAAAACAATGGCTTCGATAAAAAGTTGCGCTGCTTCAGCTGTCGTTGCGCGTGGCAGAGCTCCTATCTCCGCGTATCGGGTCAGGTAATCTGTGGCGACAATTATCCACCTGTTTCAAGTGGCAGACTTTGGGAAGGGGCCCAAAAAATCCATGCCAATTTGTGCGATTGGTGTCGCCGGCACTCAGATAGGCTGCAGCAGACCCGCTAGTTTGGTGGATGGTGGCTTGCCACGCTGGCAATCTAGATATGCCTGCACATAAGTTTTGACAACGCCGGCAAGTTTTGGCCAGTAATAGTTTTGCCTTATCCTCGCCAATGTTCTTGCGTAAACCAAGTGACCAGCGGTAGGTTCGTCGTGGCAGGCTTGCAGTACCTCAGGTCGAAGCGAAGGAGAATTGACGAGCAAGTAGCTGCTGTCGGTGGCTGAAAAGTTCTTGTCATAAAGAATGCCATTCCGCAAGAAGTATGATGGCAGCCCTCTCGAAAATAACTTTGGCATGCTATTCGTTCGCCCTTGTAGGTAATTTATGAGTGGTAGCAGTTCAGAGTCGCGCTACTGTTGAGAAAAGGCGGCAGTGTCCAAATTCCCAAAAAGGCTGTGTCCTCATCGTAATCCGGCAATGTCGTCTCAACAGGAGATCGAGACAGACAGTCAACACCCGTGTGTTGTTTTCCCGACTTGTAGGTAACAGCGAAGTCAAATTCTAGGAGCCGAAGACTCCAGCGTGCAAGACGACCAGGTGGATCTTTCAAGTTGATTAACCAACAGAGCAAGTGGTGATAGCTAATAACGGTGAATGGGCGGCTGTACAAAAAAGGACGAAACTTCAGGACTGCCCACACCATTGCCAGACATTCTTTTTCTGTCGTACTATAGTTAGCTTCTGATCGGGACAGCGTCCTGCTGAGGTAGGCGATCACCTTTTCCATGTTCTCCTTAGACTGTACGAGCACTGCTCCAAGACCCACATTACTAGCGTCTGTATATAGTATTGTTGGCGCATCTTCATCGAAGTGGGCATGCACGGGCGGTGTTTGAATGCGCTGACGAAGGTCGTAAAATGCCTGCTGCTGGTCTTTGCCCTATGTGAAGGGGATATCATCGCGAGTAAGCTCGGTCAATGGCCATGCGATGCGCGAAAAATTGGCAATAAACTGCCAATAGGCACAGAGCCCCAAAAAAGGTCACACTGATTTTTTGTCTGATGGCCTCGGGAAGTTCGCCATGGCGGCAATTTTATCTGGGTCGGGTGGGATCCCTTGGCTGCTCACAACATGACCGAGCAATTGAAGCTCGTGAAAGCCAAAGTGGCACTTTTCGGGTTTTAGAATAAGACCGGCCAAGCGTATCGCTTAGAAAACTGCTTCGAGCCTTCATAAGTGTTCCTCGAAAGTCGCCGAAAAGACAACACGTCGTCGAGGTACACCAAGCAGGTTGCCACTTAAGTCCAGACAGAACCGTGTTCATCAGACACTGGAATGTTGCTGGCGCCGAACACAAACCAAAAGGAAAGTCCATCGGGCATAACAAAGGCGGTCTTGTCACGATGTCTCTCATCCACTTCCATCTGCCAGTAGCTGTTTTTCAAGTCCATGGACGAAAAGTAGCGTACATTTCGTAGTCTATCCAATGAATCACCAATACACAGCAGAGGATAGACGTCTTTCTTTGTGATCTGATTTAGCTTCTGGTAGTCGCCATCCTTTTTTTTTTTTTCTGATTAGTACTACTGGTGATGTCCAAGGACTGTTAGATGGCCGAATAACACCATCTTCCAGAATTGTTTTCACCTGTTTTTTAATTGCTTCACTCTCTTTTAGAGCAACATGATAAGGACTTTGTCGGATAGATCAGACGTCGGGATCCGCGATGATGCTGTGTTTCGTCAGTGCCGTTTGACCAACTCTTGATGTGGATGAGAAGCAGCCATAGAACTTGTTGATCAGCGTGAGAAGGCGATCTCGCTCAATGGGAGATAACGTTGGACTAACGTCGACAGATGTCGGTGTAGTGATATTAGACGCTGCTGCTTCCTCCACTAAATGACAATATTCTATTTGAGCGAGTTCGTCGAAATAAGCAATAGTCGTGCCTTTAACTATGTGTGAGCGTTCTCTGCTGAAATTTGTCAACAAGAGTTGAGCGCATTCATCAATAACAGTGATCACAGCCTTGGCAACAAAAATGCCGCTAGTGAATGCGAACTCCTTGAGGTGTTCAGCGATGCCAGTACCGTTTTGTAAGATGTCGCAGTGCACAGATACGAGGGAGCAATCTTGTGGCGGCAGTATGACGTCGTCATCGGCAATACGGAAGTGAGTGGCTGCTGTTCCTCATCAGTAGCACTGTGCGAGCTTATAGCAAACGTTACGCTTCTGTCAAGGATGTCAATCACAGCCCCGTATTCGCGCGAGAAATCTATTCCCAATATGAACTGTTTACAGCACTCGTGAAAAATGATGAGGGTGGCGACAAAGGTGGAAAAAGCGATGAAGAGTCGGGCCGTGCACTTTCCAACCGGTGTCATCAACTGACTTCCTGCCATTCTTATATTGGGTCCGTGCCATGCCATCTTCACCTTCCTTAGTCTGTCGGTGAGCTGTGGCTTATTATAGAAAAGTGGGAGCCAGTGTCCACAAGAGGCATCATTTGGTGACCGTCATAGTGAACGATGAGGTCAGCCCTGATAACGTCGGTTACGTCGGCAGTTGTCTCATTCGTCAGATTAGTCTTTGCTGTCGTCTTATTCGGCATCGGTCGCTTCGAGCTGTGATTTGTCTGCAATGAGGGCTGTTCGGAATTTCGATTATTGGCAACCCCACCCCCCGAAGTCACTGCGTCTAGTTTCCCCGTAGCGGGCTAGGGGACCTGCCCCAGGTGTCGTCGGCAAAACTGCGACAATTAGGTGAACTGGCCTGCGCAGGAGATGGAGAATGTGGTCCGGGCATTACTAGATTCTGGGGCGGTGTGTTCACAGGAGCGTCGTTGAACGTGCGTCGATTGTCGTACATAGCGTAATCAGGGTAGCGAGGAAATCTTGAGTACTGAGCATCGCGATAATGGCAAACTCTGTAGACGTGCCCAGCTTCGCCACAATGAAAGCATACCAGTCGACGGTCAGCGGTACGCCACAAATCGGTTTTCCGAAGCTGGTAGGTAAGCGGGGCAACTTGTGGGGTTCACATGTTGGCTATACGACACTCCTCTTCTCGGAGAAGTCCGCGAGGTTGGGAAAGTCGGCGCTGAGAGCAGCTAGCTGTGTTTGCAGGGTTGGCGGTGGTCTAGTCATTGGAGTAAGCTGTGCCGAATCCGCGAAGACGGGGTGTCGGACTGCATCAGCATACGTAAAATGTCGTCGCACATCACCATAGCTGAATAAAGAGAGAGCCTGACGAACCTCATCACCGTCAACATCGGCGACATAAAACAATGCCGGCATCGGTTCAGTTGCTGGAATTAAACTGAGCTGCTGAAGCTCCTCCCTCAAAATCTCCCGGATCGGATGACTTCCCGCAGAGGTCTGTCGTTATCGGAGAGGCTCGTCGCAGCCGTAACAGGACTACTCGCTCGAAAGTTGACCGGGTTGTGCTGGCGGTACTGTTGCCGTAGGGCCCGTGCAATAGCTGTGGCTTCTTTCGTGAACTCAGCTACAGTTGTTGGTGGATTTCTCACAAGCCCAGCAAACAGTTGCTCTTTCACGCCTCGCATTAGATACCGCAGCTTCCTGTCTTCCGGCATCTCGGGATCTGCCCTGCCGAAAAGACGGGTCATGTCCTCGACGAACACAGCAACACTCTCATTTAGTTTTTGCATTCGAACTTCCAAAAGGCATTGCGCATTCTCCTTTCTGTCGAGACTGGTAAAGGTGTCAACCAGCTGGTTGCAGAAGTCGTCTCACGTGACCAAGCTTCTTTCCCTGTTGATGTACTACCACCTCTGGGCGTTGTCTTTCAGGTAGAAGTACACATTTGCGAGCTTGTCTTCTGGGGTGGCCCCCTGGTTGTACTTCGCACAGCGTTCAAACTGGTCCAGCCAGTCTTGGGCGTCTTTATAAGTCTCACCATGAAAACAATCAGGAATCATGGGATTCTGCAGTGTCATGTGCACTGGAGCTGCAGTGGCCATGGTGGCTGACGAAGGAAAGCAATTGCTGGCAGTTTCTCACAAGGAATTGAGCTCAAGAACCAGGCCTAGCAGACGGCAACTGAAACGGTGGACTGGTTTGTCGACGCATGGTAGCGATTCCGGGCTCGAATGTCGGGTTTGCAAAGGGGTGCCAAGCATGGAGACTACCCTGCATCTCTACCAGTGTGACAACGCGGGATCAACGAGCACACAATTAAAGCACCTCGAAGTACGCTTTATCAATCACAGGACAAAAACTGCAACATCTCCTTCATCTCTGCCCTCGGCCAAGAACGCTCGCGCTGCTTCGTTGTCGCCACCACTGGCACATACGCACGTCAATATGCTCGTTAGTGAAATTGACCTGTAGTTAAAGACTAAGGATGAATCATTAGTTTAAAAATGGGAACCACACGCAGTTCTCCAGGTGTGAAGGACCCATCCTGAATAGACTGATGGTTTAAAGATGGCAACTGAAACTAAAATAGGTGATATAGCTGTTTTGTTAGTCTCAACAAGTTTCCACAGATGTTATCTGGTCTGGGAGCTGAATTAACAAAAATGCGATCTATACCAGCTTCTACACTCTCCCGAGTTATTACAAGGTCAGAGATTGAAGTGTTTATGTTAAGGAACTTGAGATTGAGCGGTATTGATTCTTCTAATGTAAAAACCATACAAAATTCAGTGCAACCCACTTATAATGATTCCAGATATAACGATATATCAGTTATAACGAACATCCCAGACAACACTCGATGTCCTGAGGTCGTCCTCAAATGGTACAATCGTCTTCGCACAGTTCTCATTGACCTTAGTACTTACTGAGAACGACACAAGCTGGTATGACCCGAAAACGTCCTTTCGAGTACTTTCTGAGGACAACAATTGGTCCGGAAAAGGTCTTGTCAAGGATATTTTGGGGATGACAAAAGCATTGCACTTAGCACTTAGATATAATTCCTCAAAACCTTTGCCCACCAGGTAGATGCATTTCATATGTGAAAACTTTCTACACATATTCGTTTCATACTGTCATAAAGTTATTGTATAATTTTGCTTCGTTTGTTTTTCTAAAGTTTAGCAGAAAAATTTCAAATTACGCGGTCCCCTTAATGAGACATGCATAATTATTGGCTTGGGTATCGAGCCTGGTATTGCGAAATGTACATTTGAAACAGTGTGTTCCTAAATGTCACAGCCTTAAATTAGTCATTATACGCGGCTGTAGCGCGTAATAACAAACTAGTAGCTGGCAACCATTGACCATGCGGCACCATTGTGGATAGTCAAGTATACTCAAGCCATTCCAAGCCAACTGACTGTCAAAATGGGGTCTGTGAAGGAAGGTACCGTGTACTAGTGAAGGTTCGTGTCCTTTGTTGTTTGTGTGCATGGTTAAAAGCGAGATATTTATTCAAAATACCTTACAGACCGCATTGTGTAAAGGGAGCATAAAAGAATTACATACACGAATTCGTACAATTTTCATACAAACAATAACATGAACTAAATGTCAATTATTATACAAGTCCTAACAGGAATAACAATGAGAAAATATTAATAATCGTTTTAATAGGAATACAACGGCAATGAACATCAGATGAGTATACGCGTGAGAGTTTATGTGTGACAGTTTAAGTCGTAGAAGACGATAGGAGGTAAATTGCCATGTTGATGGGTGCACTGGGCTGCTCAACGTTCAGACTAATCATGGATGTATTGTCACTAGCCAACCGCGGCGCGGTTTGATTCGAAGCAGCCTGGAACACCAGCAAATCACGATCAATTGTGCTTCGAAGTAGCCTGATCCCAACGTGAAAGGATTGACTTCTGCATCTGACACACGGCCCGACCTCGGGCAAGTCAAGTCAAAGCCCATGTATACAGTGTACTGCCAACGTGAAAGGATTGACTTCTGCATCTGACACACGGCCCGACCTCGGGCAAGTCAAGTCAAAGCCCATGTATACAGTGTACTGGCAGGCTGTCATAGCGGAGCCTCTAACAGTATTGAGTGCATTGGACACGATACAGGTGGTATGAAGACACTGTGTCAAACTTTTGAGGAAGATTACGAACGTGGTTGATTGAGCTGTGTTGACTGCCTTGATACTACTTTTCTTTTTTTCAGACTATACTTGGACTCGAATGCCAGACAAAGCTGTCAGTTGTGATTGATTACTGTTAAATAAATTTCACTCAACAAGCTTTGTTTGTTTCGTCACCTCTCTGTTGATTGATACATTATATATACACGAGACCTCACAGGTGTTTTTCTTTTTATGTATGAAAATATTATGAAAACAAGTAAATCCTCAACACTGTCGAAATTTGGGCTTGTTGGTGCATTGTGAAGTAAATCCTAAGTATTATCACTGCCCACAGTAGCGAACCAGCCACGCAATTGTTGTTCTGTAAATATACTTAAAAATTCCTGAAGTGTTGTTTTGAGGATGTGCTCAGGTTGTCATGTGTATGGACAAGGGGACGGGATTAGTGCCACTCTAGTACCATAAGAGGACATTCTGCGGGCGTCATATTGTCCTCACGGAGGCATACTGAGGACATCCTGAGGTTGTGTTTGTGTTGTCTGGGATATTACAGTGCATTTTTGATTTTCCTATGCTACCCTTTGAAACTGAGTCTAGATACAACGAACATTTTTCAGCGCCTCCTATTTATACAATGAACATTTCCAACATGGTCGCGGTAGAAATATAGCGCACACAAAGCAAAAAAAAAAAACAAGGTAAAACGGGCATTCTGCAGCATGTGATAGGCGTGATCACATGGGCACTACTGCAGTTTGCTTGCGACGGAAGATATCACAGACCGCGGCAAGCATTGCGCGTAGATTTCACACGTTGCGAGTGAGGTAGTTCACTTTCCAGACGTTTCTTCACAGGCACATTAGAAGAAAGGGAGATAAAAACTAAAAGAAAAAATAGGAGGCAGCATAGCAAATTGTAGTTAGCTTTGGCATGGCGAATTTTTCTGACGCTGTTCTCGGCATCTACGACCGCCGACACTAAACCAACAATTCCTTCGAAAACAAGAAGCCATAAATGCGAGAAGCGATAACTTTTGTTGCATGAAAGTTCCCTGCGAAGCTCAACTCTTTGTCACCACCTTGACACACCACCACGTTGTCGGCTTTCTTCTACGGCGCTTTCCACGGACGCCTTCATTTCTTGTCGTGCGGTTGGCGTGTCTTCTTCTTTAAACGAGCGTCACCAGTCATGCCGGCAAAAAGACATTAAATCGTTGGGTCGATCGTGTAGCACGAGCGGGAAGCGGACGGACATACGCACGAGACAGGAGCCAGTGGCCGACAAACAATGACCAGGAAAAAAAATTGCAGACTCGTTGGCCCCATCAGCCAATGGGAAGCGAGAGACGGTGGGTTCGCCTGGCGCACACGCGCCCGGCCAATGAGTCATCGGGAAGGGGGCTTCAGAAAAGGGGCGAGGACAGCCATTCCTTTCATGTGACACCATTTTGAAGGGTGGCAAAATGCGCACAAGGAAATCAGCTTCAAAACGAGCTCAAGATGGCGGCGGCCAGCCGGCTGCTTCGCCAAATGTTTATAGATACTTTTTCAGTTTCAGAACCCTCCGCTTCGCCTTTGGGGAGCAGGCCGCCGGCTGCATTTCCCGCCACCACGGCGCTGCAGGCGAATTTCGCGCCAAGCAAATGAGGGTCATCTGCTTTAGCTAGGTGCGGTGCAGCCGGTGAGCAGCGCTTACACAATTCCGCAACTTCTTGGTTTAGCCACGAGGAGTATAACGTAGAGCCCACATGCGTGTGCGGCGTCTTTCCAGGTCCTTGGTGAAAATAATAGCTTGCGTAGCGTGTTGCTAGACGAGCATTCATTAAAGAGCCGTTTTGCCGCCCTGTAACTTTTTGTTCTTCCAGATAGTAGAAACAAAATTTAGAGCTCAGTTGTATTAGAAACGTCTCACCGAAGCCGCAGTAAAAGCTGAGACTCATCTGGTTCTAGCTTAGTTGTTTAGAAACTAGTTTTGGGAGTCTCAGCATAGGGATATTCGACGCTGTAAATTAACTTGTGCAGCAAAAAGCACCTCAGCGGGCCGTATTCTGAAGGAAGTTGAAACCGAGTCATTGCTGTAAGGTATCAGCCACATCTAAATCCCACTGAAACGATGCTATTTCTCTTTTCAGCTGGTATATAAACCAGTGCACTTTCCTCTTCTAAAGTACTCAGATTTATGAGTGTCCAAATGAATAATATACTCATTAAAAATGCGAAATTTGTGAAAATAAGAAAACTTCAGTGTATTGAAAAAAAAATTGTCACTTTCATACATTAGTCCCGAGCATTCCAATTTCGATTTTAGACAAGCGCATAGCTGAATTCCTACAAAAATTCAGGCTTATGAGAGGCAAATGAAGCATAAGACAATGTGTTGTGTACCTACACCCATTCGGTCATTTCACTTGTTGCATGATAAATGTACTATGAAAAGACATTTTCTGCACTTCAGGTAAATCTTGAACTAGATCAGTGAGAGTCACTGGGAATGCAGTCTTCCCCCCACCCCTTTTTTTTCACTCAGCCGGCGTATCTCAAGTTTTCTCTGTTCTCAAGCAGCGGTGGCACAGATCAAGCGTTTCCTCTATTGACTGGTCGAAATCTACACCTTGTTCTTGGTCGTTCTTGTCATTATTTTTCTTTTCTTTCTAACTGCTACAATGACACAAGACACACATACAACTGTTAGCACGAGTCATGCCCACAAAGTCCTTGTAATGAATATTTTTTAGCAGCACACTTTCTCCTTTCACTGTGCCAGTAAGAGGAATTCCGTAAATTCTGTGTTATAGAAGGTTATTATAAGAGTGTTTTTCGCCTCCTCAAGGACCGTCGAAGTATAGTTGCAGAAAAGTTGAAGCATACTTTTTTTTTTTTTCAATCACTCAGAAAAACTGGAGTCCCCCAAAGGAGCGGGGACCTCATGCCGCATTTATTCTAGTAGATCGCAAGTTGTTGTACAAGTACTCTTTATTTTGAGGCTTCATTAAAATTACACTAGGAAATTCAGAAATAATCAAGGAACTCCATCACTTCTCGATGCCCATGCACGTTGGTGGGTTTAGGCTTCTATATTTATGCTATGCCTATATGTCTTTAGGATGTCACTTTCTTGAAAGTAAACATCGTCCACCTTGCGCCTCTTTCCTAGACTTTCCCATGAATCTTTCCTACTTCTGCAGTAACAGCACGGGTCGGACAGCGGGGAGAAGTGGCGTTTTTAAGAATTTTTCTCTATACGATGGTGCACCCGGTCACAAAACACATCATTATGATGTCTGGAGGGTCTGAGCTATGACGCACAGGATAGCAGCAAGAGTAGAATTAACCCCGGGAGACGTACACATGTGCTCGATGGGTCCACACTTGTTCAATGCTTACATTGTGCCTGCAATGTCAGCTTTTGAAGGCTTTCCTACACTATTCATGTGTGAGTAGCTTCGCGACTTTAGACGCGAAATTGTCTTTAGAAGACCGTGGAATCATGTCATGCGATGAGACACACACAGAAAAAAAAGTGCGACCGAACACCGGCACGGAACGCACGAAACTGCAGCGGCAGTGAAGCAAGTGGGAAGCAGCCGGTTACTTGGCACAAAGTTAGACAGCAGCGCCCTCACACTCCCTTGGAGCAATCGCGCTCGCCACGATAGGAGGAGTTCTAAAACTGAAAAAGTATTTATAAACGTTAGCTTCGCCAGGGGCGCCGGCGCGAAGTTCGAACAAACTTTACCTTTTGTGGGGCGTTTTGCAACTCCCATAGTGACTTTACATCAAATTTTAACCATTTATTGATCGAATTTAGCGTTCACACTTTCAGAACACGTGCGTATAGGAATGAAAATTCGAAAAATTGACTTTTTGGTCATTTTTCACCATTCTAAGGCCTGTATAACGGCAAAGACCGGTCGATTAGTGATAACAACTTCCTCGCGGTACCGTTGTGGCCTTAACAAATAAGCAAGAAAGAGTGATACCGAGGTGGGCGGAGGCGATGAACATGCCATTTTGACTCCCTGCCGGCGAGCTTATCACAGTCATCTGAAGATAACTGCTCGGCGAAGTGACAGTGGTACAAGCACGTCATGGTGCCGTTCGCATGTTCGCTGCCGCTGCGTCAGGTGAGGCAGCTTGCGCATGTTGCTCGCGAAAACCAAACAGGCTAGCCGCCGCACCCTAGCATGATCCCGAGTGAAACATGCACGAAGAACGTGCAAACACGCGCATACATTGGACTGCAAGCTAACTGGCATGCGACGGCGAGAGTAGCTAGGGTAAGCGACATACTGCACGCAACTAGCCAGGGATGACTGGTTCGACGTCGGTGGATCACGATTCAGTGGAACGGCATGAGTTCATTGTGAGCGGGCGTCGTTTAACACGCGAAAAGGCTTAACTTGTCAGCGGAGGGGTTCTTTGCATATTTTAATAAAAATACGCAAAAAAATGTTTTGGCCACTATGTGGCTGTTTTTATAGGCGACTCCATATACAACGAACTACTGATATAACGACCATTTATCGCAGCACTTTCGAGTTCGTTATAAACAGATTCGACTGTACTTGTACAGTCTGTACCGTCAGACTACAAAAGCGGTTGAGCATTCTTTATTATCGGCACAACGAACGAAGATGATGATTTAGATTCACTATTTCCCAAAATTTTTTAGTTCACTTTTTTTTAAAGTTGTAAAGTTGTGACAAGTCATAGTTGTAAAACTTTATTTCGCTGCGTCGACTTCCACTTTACAGTCTTGACTGTTCATGATCGCATTCCCTGTCGTCAGTTGCATTCGAATGTTTCACCTTTAAGTACATTCTTTTCTTTTTGTTATTTATGGAGTGTTTCACTTGTTTTGTAAACCATGTATTATTGCTTGAAGACGCGGTGGTACTCTTCTAGATATGTTTTTCTTTAAGGTCATGTAACGTCGTTTCAAGGATCCACCAATTTTTATTTATATCATGATTGTTAAATGTCATGAAAAACTGCATTGTAGGTCACCATTTAGTATGTGTAAATTGGCTCTGATGCAGTAATATATATTGTTACGAATAAATATAGCACCTGGCACTATATAAACTCTTTATTTAGGGCGAACTTGTGCCCGTAAACTCGAAGCTAAAAATGGTCAGCCAAAAAATGTCTGTGCCCGCTGACTCTAACTTCGTCGGTCTCTTCTTCTGCTTCTCGAGTCTCGTGCCAGTCCCATGGCGTAGCATCGTGGCGCGTGCAGGACGGCGTTCCATGGCGCGGCTTTCTTGCTACTTGCTTGACGGCTTTTACGAACGCGAATTGTGGTACGCGTCTTCTGCGATGGTCGAGCTGTGGCAATATATATATTTTTTTGTTTATGGTGACCCCGCTACTCACCGTAGCGGATCACCGCGGGTTCACGCTTAGCGAGCCACAGGGCCGCGATTCCGTCACGTACTCGCGTGCAGCGCACCGCTCCGTGCCCGCTCAACTAATCAGGCGTTTACCGCGGCGTGGCAAAACAGACAGTGTTCTAACACAAAACACACAACACTTTATTGCTTCTGGCGGCTACCCGAACAACAGTACAACGTCCGCTCCCGGGACGCGGGAAGTAAAGGCACCCGCATGCGGACGTTCACAATAAGGGGGAAACCGCGAGCACGTCGCAGCTGGCGATGGCGAGCTTTCACACGCCGGTCGGGAAAAGGTCCCTCGCGGTTATGCTGCGCACTCTCACAATGACCTGGTCGCGAGTGTTAGGGCAAACCTCGTATGCGTAGGCCTACGGCAAGTGCGGCTCGGTGTGGTACGACCACTTCAAGCACTAGGCACCGCTGTGACCTTAGCGTACGCTACCGAAGCTAGCACTCAAGTAAACACGCCTGCCGAGGTGCCAAAGACCCCCCCCAGGCAGGCTACAGTCCGGCGATTCCCTGAGGGGACACGGACAAATGAAAACACGTGCTTACCTGGCACCGACCACGGAGGAGAGAGTCAGCTCCCTCGACGCGCACGTAACCTGTACCGCCCGCATGTGGCGCCATCTATCACCACGTGCCGTTAGCAGAGCAGAAAAGCAAAAGGGTGTGGCCGTGTGGCGCAATGCCCGCGAAATGGTCGCCGGCCCACCTCAGATCCCCACACATCCTCCTCTCCTTATTTCACCCTATATACCGGTCTTCAAAGGCAGCCGTTCGTCGTCCATGCATGCAAAGGCGTCATGCAATGGGCAACAGCTAGCCTCAGCCTCGCTCTGCAACTGCTGCTGAAGAAAAAAATAAAACAACACAAGAATACACTTGAGAAATACAATGGTGCCGCGGAAGAGGGGTGACGGGAGTTCATGATGCTCACGCAAGAGCCCGTCCACGGCTGGGAGGGGCGGCGTCACGTAATGTTTGACTTGGGTGACTGCGTGGATGTGGGAGTGCAAGGCGAGGGTTATGGTTGAGGCCCTCATGTGAGGAACGGGCTCACCTTCGTCTCGTCGATGTTGACGACAGCCCTGCAAGACCGACTCGGTGGAGGTTCGAATAGACCTCGCTGCGACAGCCAGCCCTTCTGCTGGAATCATGGTCGCCAAATCCACTGGCTGCAAGGCGTCTTGTGGCGTCGGTCGAGTCGTGTACAGCGTCTGCGACAGCTGGCCTCGTGCAGGAGCCGTGATAGAAAGGCCAGCAGAGCTTATCAGCGACGGTCGGGAGCAGGGCACAACCGGGCTGCCTAATGATCGCAGGTCTCAGAACACCTCCAGAGTTCAAGGTGGTGTAGGGGTCGGTCACTTCTTAAGTTGTCGCCACGCACCCGCACACATGCACACACACCTCCGATGGTCGGGTCTCTCCAAACGCGCCCCGCAAAGAAAGGCGCTGAATGTCCTTTGTCCCTCTCCCCACGCCAAAGCACCAATTCACAATCCCCTCCTCCAGCGAAAAGAAAAAAAGAAAACACGAAAAAAAACATCAAGTAAACAAGAACACTCAAATGACAATCAGCAGCAGTAATTGGGCGGAACCGACTCCTTTGCAAGCACTGGCTGTAAAGAAGTTAGCTAACTGAGACTAGACAGTAAAAATGAAGGCCTTCGGTTCCGGAAATAAGCCCGCCATCCGGCGCGAAATCACTCAGGTGACCGCTTCCTCAGATTATACCGGTGCATGGTCTGAATGCGGTCCGCCGCACCGGGTGTGCGTCGTTGCTTGCGCGAAGAGCCACTGGGCGCTGGCGCAGGCTCGTCAGACCTCGACGCAAAGGCTTTCAGGTCTGCGATGAGGGCACGGCTGAGTTTTCCCAAAAGCGGGTCTTTCAGCAAGTATGCGAGTGGAGTCCAAGCTTTCTCCACTCGGTATGGACCAAGCCACTTTTGAGCGAGCGAAGCTGAGAAACCCTTGCTCGCGTCGCTAAGAGCGTGGTTGCGCTTCAGGACGAGGTCACCTGCCTTAAATGAAAGGTGGCGACGTTTTCGGTCGTACTGGGCCTTTTGCTCGGCCCTGGCCGATGCCAAACTCTGCCTCGCTCTAGTCAGAGCTCGACAAAGCCTGTCCTAAAGTGTTGAAGCGTAGGCAGAACAGTCTGCCGGTTCTTCCTCGTCCCCGAGCTGGCATTGCATGACACTGGTCACTGGATTTTCCAACTTCCTTCCGAAATTAAGGTAGCCGGAAGAGAAACCAGTAGAGCGACTCTCGGAGGTCCGGATCGCAAACGCGAGTTCACTCAAATGGTCTGCCCAGTCCCTTTGACTTTCGGCAAAGGCCGCCAACATCGGTTTGAGCGTATGATTGGTTCGCTCCGTCAAATTGGACTGGGGATGATAGGGCGAAGTGGTGCAGTGATCTATTCCTAGGGAACGGCACGTATCACCAAAAACCCGAGCGGTAAAATACGACGCGTTGTCCGTGATCAATCTTTTCGGAAAGCCGAACCGACAAAACACTTTCTGTAGCCTCTCTAGCACCGCTCGCGCTGTCACTTTTAGCAGCGGAAACAACTCCACCCATTTGGAAAAATGATCAACGACTACCACCAGATGTATGAATCCCTGCTCACTCCTGGGGAACGGCCCCATTAGATCGCAAGTGGCTACTTGCCACGGAAACTCACTGACAATCGGTTTCATCAAGCCGGGCGGCTTGCCACCCCTTGATTTCACCACTTGACAGACGTGGCAGGAACGGCAATAGCGAAAAATGCCACGCTTCATGCCAAGCCAAGTCACAACCTTGCTCAGTTTCGCAAAAACTTTGGAGCCACTCAGGTGACCGGCCATGGGATCGTCGTGAGAGGCTCGCAATAGTGCGCCTTTCAGACTTTTGGGCACAACCACCTTAAATGGCTCCACTGACTCCTCATCAGTGACTATGTATTTCAGCAGGAGTCCATCATGGTCCAGCAAGTATGTTCTCGCGGGGGACCCAGCTACACCCGCCGGTTCCCGTCCCCCTGTGCCCACCGCACTACCAGCAGCGTCTCGGCGCTCAGTCTCCCTGAGACCGGCGCTCAACTCGCGACAAAACGGATGATATTAACAAAACGGATCATAGTAACTCTTGTCTGCTGAAAGCGATTCCCATTCTCCCAAAGGGGAGCCTGGTATCGTTCCCACTCAGGACTGCAGCCATCGCCTCCGCTCGCATTGGCGTCATGGGTTCGCTTCCCTTTCGCTCTCCCTGTCGCCCTATTCGCGGCGCGCTGCTTGCCTGGCCCGTGGAAAGGGTTTGCTCGTCGGCGCACTCACCCTTTTCTTTACTCGGAGGCTCTGCCACCATTTCGCCCGCACCGCTCGCTTGCGCAAAGGCACCGCTAGCGGTTGTCGCACCGGGATCCAGGCTCCTGGTAGACACTGGGGCACAAGATAGCGTGCCAGCTACCACGTTAGTGCTCCCCTTCCGATACTGCACTGAAAAGTCATAATGCAGTATTAAGAGAGCCCCGCATGCAAGCCTGCCTGCAGGCTCACGGAGCCGCGTCAGCCAGCTAAGTGCGCTGGGATCTGTTTGCACCACAAATTTCGTCCTATCAAGGTAGACGTCAAACTTCCGCAGTGCAAACACAATGGCGAGACACTCCCTCTCGGTCACAGAATAATTCCTTTTCGCGGGTATCAACGAGCGGCTGGCAAAGGCCAACGGCTGCAACACACCATCGTATTCCTGTAGGAGAACTGCTCCTAATCACAGATCGCTTGCGTCAGTCTGGACAACAAACGGTCTGGTAAGGTCGGGGAGCTTAAGCTGCGCCGTCTCCGCAATGGCGCTAGACAGACAGCAAAACGCCTCTTGCTGCTCAGGTCCCCATCGCTACTCAGCTGACTTACCCAAGAGCTTGGTCAAGGGCGCCTGCACTCGGGCACAGGACGGAATGAACGACCGATTCTTCCTCCATTCTTTCTTTTGATAGTGTGTGTGATTGGCGAAAAATTGTTTCATGGAATAAGAAATGCTGTTCCTCTGTTTGAAAATGCTTTGCACTGTACATATGTATATATATGTATATATATATATATGTATATGTAGATGAAATAGACGATCAGAGTTTCTTCCGGCTACCGTAATAAAAGTTATAAACTTCGAGAATAGTGCAGTATAGGAAACAAAACAATAAAATATTTATTTAATCCTAACAGTTTCGGCTGGTGGACCAGCCTTCTTCGGAGGATGTAAGTGAAATGATACAAGTTCCCGTAGCAGAGGGTCACCCTCACAGTTTAAAGACCCTCCAAAAAAAAGAAAAGAGAGAGAGACAAGCGGGCGAACGAGGTAGCAACAGACAACAAGAAGCAGAAGAAGGAGAGGAACTAGAAAGGAGCGACGGAGAGCCGCCGGAAACGAGCGGGTAATTCCGGCGGCTCTCCGTCGCTCCTTTCTAGTTCCTCTCCTTCTTCTGCTTCTTGTTGTCTGTTGCTACCTCGTTCGCCCGCTTGTCTCTCTCTCTTTTCTTTTTTTTGGAGGGTCTTTAAACTGTGAGGGTGACCCTCTGCTACGGGAACTTGTATCATTTCACTTACATCCTCCGAAGAAGGCTGGTCCACCAGCCGAAACTGTTAGGATTAAATAAATATTTTATTGTTTTGTTTCCTATACTGCACTATTCTCGAAGTTTATAACTATATGTATATGTATATATATTTGTTTTTTTTTCCTTTGCTGTTAATTGCTGTTTTTTGCCATGTGTAAAAAAAAGGAAAAGAAGGAAGAAAAAAAGTTCCTTAACTGCACTGTACCCTTTTTTTTTCTTTTTTTCAATTTTGTTTCCCTGTATTTATTAATGCATTTTTCTCTGATATTTTTTGTTTCGTACTTGCTCCCCTTACTCAATGCCCTATCGGGCCCTGTAAGGTATCATGAATAAATAAATAAATAAATAGATAAAAATTGGCAATTCCGAGAAAGCGGGGCAGGCCACGTACGTCCTTGGGTGCAGGTAAATCGAGGATTGCTAGAAGTTTCTCCCGATCTGGCTCAATAGAGCCTTCGCCCAGTGTGAAGCCAAGTAACTGAACTCGGGTTCCCGCTAGTTGGGCCTTTGCGAAATTTAACGTCATCCCGGCGGCTCTCACCCTCTCGAACACATCGGCAATATGAACGAAGTGCTCTTCGAAGGTTGGTGAATAAATCACGATGTTGTCGAGGTAGCACATGCAGTAAGACCACTTTGCTTCCCCGAGGACGCGGTCTATGAGTCTCTGAAAAGTCGCAGGAGCATTGCAAAGACCAAAGTGCATAGAAGTGAACTCAAATAACCCTCTGCGGGACGTGAATGCGGTCTTGCACCGGTCACGCACATCCATCCAGACCTGTAGGTAACCTTTGGAGGCATCTAACGTGGTAAAATACCGCGCAGTGCTGAGGTTTCCTATAATGAAGCTAATCGAGGGGAGCAGATAGGCATCCTTACGAGTCACTCCGTTCAAACGGTGGTAGTCTACGCACAGACGATGACTGCAATCTTTCTTAGGAACCAACACAATTGAAGACGCCCAGGCGCTGGATGAACGGCGAACAATGCCAGCTGAGAGCATCTCGTCCAGCAAACCGTCAATTACCTGCCTCTTGGCCTGGCTGGTGGGCCTGGAGTTACACTTTAAAGGAAGCGCATCGCCAGTTTCGATCGAATGGCTCACTAAATCGGTACAGCCGGGTTTATCAGTGAAGAGCTCATCGTATTCGCGTAATAATGCCAACAGACGAGCCTTCTGTGTATCATCCAATTTAGTCACACAAGCGATCAAAGGATGCGGAGCCTCTACGTGTCGTGCTGCTTGATCCTGATGAGGATTTTGAGCCGATGAGTGCATAGCGCAGGGGCCTGCCCCCGAAGTTTGCACGTGACACGGTTTCGACGCGTCAACTGCACAGGCAACAGAATGCGCCGGTGGGCTGATGAACGGCTTTAGCTCAGAAAAAGGTCTGTCGCGATAGCCTCCATTCGCAATGTCCAATGGCCTTGGACTGCTCATACGCCGTTTGGAATGCATGGCAGTTTGTCGGCACAGCACTCGCAGTCAGTTCTCAGCGAACTTTTTTTCTGCCATCAGCCGTGCAACCGACAGTTCGATTGCACATTTAGAGGACGGCTGAATTGTAAATGGTAGCCGCACTAAGTGCATATTATGTTCGACAGCAGGCAAATCGCACAAGAAGCCTCCTTTGCTCTGGAGATTGCACTCAGGCCGGTGGTCTTTTTGAAACCACACCACTGATCGAGCTGGGACACTACCTTCGCTCGATTGCACCACTAAGCAATAAAGGCTTCCTATGAAGCAGGTGCAACCAACATCGTAGCTGACACTATTTAGCGCCCTATTGTTTTCCGAGAACCTTGATTCCAGTGCGACATTGCATGTGCACTGCCTTTGCACATGCAAGTGTCGGGGGCAAAACAATGGCTTCGCCACTGTTCGGCAAAAAGGGCGAGTTCGCATGCGGCGGAATCTTGGCTGCAATCGAGGTAAGCGGCCAAGCGAAGAACTTTCTGAAGGCCACGATGCCTAGAGCGAACATGTGATCCCGACGCAAGTGACGGTTGCTACGGCCTTGAGTGGGCACCATACAAGCTATTCCCGTTTGGAAGGATCGCAATCGCTTTCAGCAGCCAAGAGCTTCGGAAGGCTCAGTAAAGTGATCTGTTTTGTCGCGAAATGTGCAATAGTCTCAGGGAGACTGAGTACTATTACGCTGCTTGCTCTACGGGGAGCGCGAATAGGGAGCTGCAACCAACATGTGTCGCCGAGTCCCCGGCGGATTCATACTTACTGCACCAACACAGGCTCCTGCTGAAGTATGTAGCCACTGATGAGAAGTCTGCCAGTCCATTTAAGGTGGTTATGCCCAAAAGTCTGTGAGCCGAACTGTTGTGATCCTCTCACGACAAACCTATGACCCGTCACCTGAGTAGCTTGAAAGTTTTTCTCAAAACTGAGCATTGATGTGACCTGGCTCGGCAAGAAGCATGACATTTATCGCTATTGTGCCTGCCTCGTCCAACAAACCGTGAAACCAAAGGATGGTAACCTGCCTGGTCTTATGAAACATATTGTCAGCGAGCATCCATGGCACCTACTTGCTGAAAAATCCCTTTTTAAGAAAACTCAGCAGTGCCCATACTGCAGACCTGTAAGCCTTTGTATCACAATCTGACGAGCTTGCACCAGCACCCAGGGGCACTTCATGCAAGCAGCAGGTACACCCGGAGCAGCGGACCACTTTCGGACCAGGCACTGGTATAATCTGAGGAAGCAGACACTTTTGTAATTTCTCGCCGTGTGGCGGACTCATTTTCCACAACTGAAGACCCCCAGTTTACTGTCTAGTTTCAGTATAAACAAATTCCACCGGATACACGCCATGAAAAAGCGGTGACGCTGTTGTCAGCCGTTCGGTTCCGCTTAGTAGGCAAAAGCTGCTGCACCTATTGCAGTTGCTGCTGTGTTTTTGCTGGTGCATGCGCTGCTTGCGGCCATGCAAAAAAGAAAAAATGTTGTGCCGACGAGCTTTTACGGTGCCTTGTGTGGGAATGCTCAAGAAAGATGGACCAGGTTTTTTTTTCTTTTTTTTAAAGTTTTCTCTTGACAAAAACCGTCCCAGATCAGCCGCAGCTGTCAAACGCGAAAACTTGCTTCGATGCCGCTTTATCGGTTATTTTCTGGAGAAACTCAACCAGAAAAAAATTATTAGCTTTCTCAGGCATTAGAATAAGCAGCGGATTTACGGGGTTTTTTCAATAAGTCGTGGAGTTGTTTCGAGCACGTTAGTCTCAAAGCACGTGAACGTTATGGATAGTATTGTCATATACAAAGTATTTTTCACGGTTGCCTATGTTTATATAACTGCAAAATTCTTCGACACGTCAAAACAATATAGTCAGACTCACTTGAACTAAAGATGTCACTCGGTCATCAAGTCAAAGATCGAGCATGTGTTTCCTTTTGCATGGGTACGGTTCATTAAAGTAGCAGCAAACGAAAGGATGACTTAGACTATGCCTTTTCTGATTATATGCTGCTGCAATGACACACCTGACACAAGTGTATCGGGCAGGGCTGTTCTGGCTGTGGTGCGCTTCACGAGATTTTCACGTCTGTGTGAATTCACAGAAAAACATCATTCGGGGAAACTTGCCAAGTCTCTCTACGGTCCGCACGCATTTGGCAGTGTCAGCTTGAGCGCACAAATTGGGCCGCAGACCTTACAGGTCGTAATCGTAATGTCGACAGCATGTCGTTGAAGCATTATCACAAGTGTATTGCAGACGAAATGTGTTGCCGAGGTCACCCTTGTCGTTTGCATGTATAACTTCTGGCACATTTGTTATATGCGAGGATTTACCATAACGACTTGTGGCCACGTATTTTGACACCACGCATTTGCATAATGTAACCTGGAGCCTCTTGCTTAACTGGGTCTGTCCTTGCACAAGTATAAATTAAAATGTGCACGTGTTACGTAGGCAGCAACTACGACAATGACATTTTGCAAATGAGCTATATTACCACCGTTAAGATGCCTCATATGTTTTGATGAGGTTGACAAGGCAAGAACTACACGTCAACATAGCTCATACGTTCATTTCAGAACCCCTCCACAGCTATTTCGACTTCCTCTGTTGTGGCTGCCGCTTGTAAACATGCGAGAGGCGTCTTGGCGGGCTGTTCTCAATGGCAGCTTGTGCACCTGCTGCACTGACGTCAAATGATCATAGAGGCTGGTGGCGCACTATTAGCTAGGACGACTCGGCGTAGCCAACGCGCCGCGATGTCACTCTGCCCCTACTGTGTTTACAAACATTGAATAGGTCTATAGGTTAGCTTCTTTATGGCCTGTGCTCGTAAAAAAGTCGGCCCCGCCCAGTTTGCTGCTAATGCTTCAGCGGCTAAGCTCCTTATAGTCTAGGGCAAACCCTTTTCCCTCTGGCGTACCCAGTTAGTGTCTTCCTTGTAGTACAATAGATGGCACTCTTCCATAGAGATACATGCAAACTGCAGTTAGGTGACAAAACAACAAACAACCTCCCTACTGTCGTTTCAGCGGAGCAGGAATTAATGAAAGCTAATTCATTTAACACTTACTTCCAGTCTGTCTTCACAGCTGACAATGGTAAACATACGTCGCTTCTGTTTTGGGGTAAAAACTTAAGTGCTTTGAGCTTGCCTCAACTGTCTGAGCCGGGTTTGCTATCACTCTTATTGATCATTGATGGGAAGAAAGGTGTTGGACCCGACGAGATTCCCAATGCGTTTTTAAAGTGTTGAGCTGAATCTGTGTGTAAATACCTTTTTCTTATATTTTCAAAATCGCTTAAGGATTGCCAGGTTCCATCGGAATAGAAAATTGCAAAAATTCTTCCCATTCACAAAAGTGGTGACTCGTCTTGTCCATCTAATTACAGACCAATTTCTATTATGTGTACTTCCTGCAAAATGCTTGAGCATATTATTCTAAAGTCCCTTACTGAATACGTGGAAGAAAATGCTATTCTCCATTCCAATCAACACGGTTTTCGTCGCGGACTATCTACCGTCACACAGCTGGTTGAGACCTTGCATGACCTTGCCAATGGCATTAATGATCAATCGCAGATTGATGTAGTCTTTTTAGATTTGTCAAAAGCTTTTGACCGCGTTTCCCATCCCAAACTGATCCAAAAGCTAACCGGTACACTGGGAAACGGACCTATGACCAAGTGGATCGAACACTATTTGACCGACCGCTAACAATTTTTTCAATATGGTGCACATTTGTCTGACACGGTTCCAGTATTATCGGGAGTGCCCCAGGGTTCTGTTTTAGGCCCCATGTTGTTTCTTCTTTTTATTAATGATGTTGCAGACGTAGGCGATGTAAAAATCAGATTGTTCGCAGATAATTGTATCCTGTACCAGCGAATAGACAGCTACCAGGATCATTTAAAACTTGATGATTCGCTAAAAAAGATCGAAACCTGGTGTCGAGAGTGGCAAATGGAAATAAATACTGAGAAAACTGTCGCCATGTCACTTACAAAGAAAAAATCGAGGGCAAATTTTTCGTATTCGCTGGGAAATGTCCCACTTCGCAACGTCGCTGCCTGCAAATATCTAGGCATCTTGATATCGTCCGACTTAAATTGGACTGCGCATGTCGAACATATTACAAAGAAGGCACTCGGCAGGTTATTGTTTCTTAAGCGAACCCTTCGTCATTTGACACCCCAAACAAAACTTTTAGCGTACACCATGCTTATCCGCCATATCCTCGAATATGCGAGTGTGGCCTGGTTCTCCTTCACAAACAAACATGTAGCCGCGCTTGAGAGAATACAACGTAAAGCAGTCCGTTTTATCTATAACTGTTATAGGCGTACCGACTCACCTACTGCTCTTTTGATAAGAGCAGATCTGCCCACCCTGGCGAGCCGCGCCAAGCTTCATAGCCTGATATTTTTGTATCTGGTGCTACACAACTCTTTGAAAATAAATCCGGCTAATTATGTTAAGGTTAACAGTAAGCGCCAAACACGAAATAAACATTGTCACACACTTGATGAGTATCCCTTCAAGAACAATGTTTTTGGCCACTCTTTTTTTCCGCGAGCCATACGCCCTTGGAATGCCCTGCACCCCACCGTGTTGACACAGCCGACAGTTGACGAATTTGTTAATCGAGAGAGTGAATGTGTGCTGCCTTTTATTTAGCCGTGATTTTCTGAATCGATGATGTCGCAAGTTTTAACGCTGTCTGTACAATTTCGTTTTGTATTTGTTTTTTGCTTGCCCCAGCATTTCATCTGATGTTTATATTCATAAAGACTCTTTGCCTATCACTACGGCGAATTTCGCACTATGTTTGAGATATTCGCTTCAAATTTCAAGTGCTTGCAACATGTATTTTTAGTCTGTGTATTGCTTGTTTTAACTATGTACAATGTGACACCACTCCTGTAATAATCCCATCATGGGATTGACAGTATTCTGAATAAATAAATAAAGAAAATATACTAAATGGCACTGTGCGCATTTTTGTATCGTCATCGCACTTTCTCTTCTAGTTTCCTAGAAGGGGCCGTCTCATAGAGATGTGTGCAATATGGCAGTTGGGTTAATGGCCACTATATGGCAATGGAGGTGCCCCTGCTCTCCAATTGGCTGCTATGCAGAGCTGCGCCGGTGCAGCCATTATCTCTCATTTTTCTGGATTGTCGCCGTACATGTGGGATCGCGCTTGGTGGCTCGAGAGGCTGCCGCCAATCGAGTGCGGCACCGAGCAAACCCCAATACGGTGCCCATCAAGGAAGTCGCTGCGAAGCGGGCTAAACGATAAGCAGACCCCGGAGTGCAAAAGCAAGAAGCGGCAGGGATGCGCGCGCGGCACAGGGTGGACCTGGATGCTGCTCCTCAAATTATTCATGGTATCACGGAAAAACCTTGGGAGCTTCACCCACGTCACTATCATCCACTCCGTGGAGATGCCCAAATTTTTTTATTAAGTGTTCATGTGTAATCTATGTTTTATGTTCTTTTGGCCAAATATTTAGTGTCATTTTGCTCTGTTCAACATTTTCCATGTTTTTTATTTCTTCTACCAGAGAAGGAAGTAGTAAGTAATGGTACTTATGCAGTGGGAAGAGGTAGGAAGGATGCTTTGCACCTTCGCTCATGCAATCTTCGGAGGCGTGTGTGAGTGTGGGATTAAGTGCTTGTTCACGTGCGTGATGCTTTGGCGCATGCCCGGAAGAGTGCTCGTAGTGGCTTCATCCCATCCACATGAACACGAGAGGTGTTCATGGCCCTGGCCCACTGATGTCAAGACAGTCCTGCTTTCAGCCGTTGCCGACAAGCCTTGCTGCCTCCTTTTTTCATATGGCTGGCGAGGCCAGCTGACATGGCAGCAATAGATTGCTATCAGCCAATGCCAGGGCACCACGCAATCAATTTCTGTTCGGCCTCCCTAATTTCTGGAGAGGGCTGGCTGTCCCAACGACATCCCAGCTCTTTCATCGAGGCAGAAAATTCTAGACCTCCAAACCATCACTGAAGTGGCATTCATTGGACTCGCTGACAAATTGTCAAGAGCTGTCAAGAGCCACGAGCCATCAGTGAGCCCCTTCCGTGTGTCTTGCTTTGACTCTGACATCGCACCCAGCAGACATTATTACGCTCTTCCGCCTCTCCGTGCGGTGGACGCCATCCCTCCTCAGCATGACGAACACTAGCCTCTCCTGTGCTCTCTTTTAGGGATGCATTTTATAGTGTCATGTTTTTGTTTTGTTATCATTTATCCTTTGTCATCAATTTTTGTAGCAGCAGTTACAGGACTGGACTTATGTTAGCTGTTGCTTAAAATTTTAACTGCATGGGTCACCTCCGGCTGCCTTTGGAAACCGGTATAGGGCAAACTTACGAGGAGACTTGGAAATTGAGACTAGCCTATCGTCATTGTGCAGGCTTAGTCGCCTATTTCTGCTGTTTTTATGTCCTAACATGACTCTTCCCTCCTCCGCGGTCTGTCAGCACTAGGATAATGGGAGTGACTCTACTCCCTCTCATCTGGTAGCGGATGTCAACGGCGGCGCTGAGCCCAAGTCTCACGAGACGTTTTCCACGCACGCCCGGTGGAAGTGAGAGATCCTCACTGGACAACGCAGGTAAGCAGACGTTTTCTTTCCATCCGTCGGCTCCCTTTGTTCTTGGAGCTTGCTCGAACTCACCAACAATGCCTTGCGCCCACATCGAATGCTCACCTCTTGTTGGCCCTTCGAAACACTAGGCCAAAGAGCAGTGCGGCGGGTTCATGGATGGTCTTACTACGCTGACCTGTACCTGTACATGAGCAGAGTTTGCCCTCGCTCGAGCGTTCAGGTCTTGTTGTCAATGATCGTGAGAGCGTGCAGCATAATCGTGAGGGCCCGTTTCTCTCAGTGGCATGTCACTGTGAACCCTTTTGCCCATGGAGACGGGCTCGCCGCACTCTTAGTGTTGTACTTTTCGCTCGTCTTGTTTGCTTTTCCGCCGTCTTTTGCAATGGGCACTGTACTGCTTCATGTTGCCGCAGGAAATAAAGTGCTCCAACTTGATTGAGAGCATTACTGTGTACTTGCCAAGCTGCGCTCGGTGCCCTGGCTGTCCGTCCGATCACGCATTTGCAGCGTCGTTAGTCACGCGAGGCGACGGTGAACACCGCCCTGTTGCTCACCAAGACTGAACCCCGGCTATTGGCTATACTCCTTCAGGATACGAACACTACAGTTCTCATTATTATTGTTTTTAACAAGAAAAACGAGCCCATAAGATTAGACTTTCCTTCACTCATAACAAGGGACTCATTCTGGCACGCTTGTTGCCTTGTAGGTGGTATGCGAGGGATAATTGGTGAACTGCCACCTCGTAATAAGAACTTGTACTGCGCGACGCCAAACAGGCCAGAAAATGTTTAATACTCGCCCCAATGGCAACAGGTGGCGGTTACTAACGCTCCCACGGTTAAATGCTCATATACGCCCTATAAAGTGGAGGGGCAGATAACCACCACTATAGTAGGGTGGCTAGAAAGGGGAGGTGTGAAAAACGAGCTGTGTTACCCTTGCCCGGAAGCACCGCCTTGCGCGATATATGCGCTAGGCCAGAACATGGCGTTACAGCTGGAGGCGCTGCCAGCTAACACGGAGGAGAGGGTAGTGTAGGCCACTGCGACGGGAGCTTGTCAGCTTTGTCAGCGTTTCACGTAGTTTTACGAGTACTTCAACTGTGCATTAAGAGGAATACCATCTATGAAATTGAGTAAACTAAGGGACCCTGCTTAGGGGTACGGTACATGTACGGCAAAGGTGTGCCTTATCCGTGCGCCGGCATGCAGGCAGGTTTGCAGCTTGGAAGCTTGCCATTCGCCAGGGAGGTAGAGCTACATATGTCTTTTATTGTGGGGCCAAAAATAAAAGAAGCATTTAAAAGTACCCTGGCTCGTACCATGAGTACAACGGGGATAAAGGTGTACAAAAAAATTCGGCCATCTAAGAAAGAAAAAAACATTTTGGCTCAAGTTAAATGTAGAGAATGCAAACAAGTGCTGCAACTGTTTTACGCACTTGTATGACAAACACCAGCAGCTAAATTGCAAAATGCTTTAATTGTAGTGCTCTGAACAATTGCTCGTAAGTTCATTCATTTGAACATTCTATTTTCTTATTACTCCTTTGATTTTACAGCAGTATATTTTTATCGAGTATTTAGACCATGCTAGAGCATTGAGTATTTAGAGCCAACCACTTTAGCTGTAGTTGCTCATTCTTTCCCTACCCGTCAGTGCATACTGCAATAGTTTTTTTCACATTAAAGTTAACTGCAGCCCCTCAACTCACTAACACCATGTTATGGTGAAAAAGGTCGTCATCTTTTTGGCAACTGCAGAGACCAATTCATCAATCATATCTAATTTACGCGCACTTATGCATTTACTGATAAGCATCAAATGATAAAGTGGCGTGGCAGCCACCGACAAATGCGCAAGTGTGACATAATTCTGATCATCTCATCACAACAAGCATTTTTAGCTATCTGCTAGGCCGAACATACGGTATA
Organism: Rhipicephalus annulatus; assembly: GCA_013436015.1. Taxonomy (NCBI): domain Eukaryota; kingdom Metazoa; phylum Arthropoda; class Arachnida; order Ixodida; family Ixodidae; genus Rhipicephalus; species Rhipicephalus annulatus. The sequence continues at coordinate 39,012 of WOVY01011134.1, read as the reverse complement.
GCACTATTCTAAACATGCACGATTTTATCAAGCAACGACTTAAGCATGCTTCGCTGCTGCCGCCTCATCTATGAGGCTGCTGAAATGTGCTCGTACAGTCGAGTCTCGATAATTTGAACTTGAAAGGGCCCGAAAATTTGTTAGAATTAAGGGGGCAGACTGCTCATTGGGACCAAAAAGTGACAAAAAAATTCAGTTTTTAAAATTGACATATTTGGTTTCTGCAAGTATTTTTCTATCTCTCTGCAAATTTTCACATACCAGGAAGTGGCAATTTTTTGTAATGTCATTCTAACTGTCCAGATTCTTGGTGCTGTTAACATGCAGAACCAGCAAAAAAAATGGGGAATCGTCTTCGAGGCTTCTTTACAATTTGACGGCACTTGTGTTAAAAGCTCTGCTAGCTATGAATTTATGAGTGCCTTAATGAGCATTGAAAAACATGCACACTGTGATTAGTGTTTTTAAGGAAGCTGTGTTTTTTCAGTTTTTTCCAATTTAATAAAAAAAAAAGTAAATTTGTGACTGTTGAATATTGAGGCCTCAATATCTCTGCAGCTAGGGCAGGTAAAACAATAATTCTTTCTGAATGCAAACCTGTATGTGACTAGAATGCAAGTATGGGAGCAGAATTTAGAACACAAGTCTTTTCAATTATAATTCATCAAAACTGTAACACAAATCCAACTGCTTTTAAAAATGGATAGTTAATTTTGCTGCAAAATAACCAAGAAAGACCTAAAAACAAAAACTCTTACATACTTTCAATCTATACTCATTGTTCTATGTTGGCATATCTTAAATATCATTCTTAATAGAGTGCTTTTTTTCTATGATGACCTTAAACAATAGGAGGTGAACTAAAGTTACCTCAGGAACAAGATGAGTTACAGAAAAACTAATTAAATATTTGAAATCAGCAGTCAAAACTGCACAATCCTGTGCAGTTTGATCGAGATCGCTGAAGAAATAAACAAAGAATGTCTAAGAGCAGTCTGCCCCCTTAAAAGAAGTTAAAATTAATGAAAGCTAAATAAACGGAGGGCTCACCATGCAGTGGCCCATCTGCATTGAGCTAACACACGAGGGGGAAGTTTCAGGAGACTTACAGTTATTCACAAATCACAGGACATCCGTCATTAACTGAAGTAATTGGTGATGCGTGTCTGCACAAGTTTGTCATGCAGCGAGTCAATAAATTTTGTACGCAGCTTGCAAAGAATTTTTACTTTGGCTTCAGCATTATCCTGGCAAAATAGATTGCCCGCGGCAATGTTCAGAGCCTCTAAAGAGGACGGCAAGGACTGCGTCTTCGCTGCTACCCTCTGGGCTGCAGCCGCAGCGTGGCCAACACGTGACGAGAAAGGAGGAGCGTCTCCACGTGGAGAGAAGCAGATCGGCATTTGAGAGGGAACCAACACTCCAGAGCAGTCTTTTTTTCCTTTTTTCCCTTTTTATTTTAGCTCTTTTTGCGCACGTCTTTGAAAGAAGAAGGGTCTACGTGGCAGAGAAAAGAATGGCGGAAGCGTGGCAGGGGCGAGTGAGAGAGAGCAAACACTCTGGGACACCTTTCTTTTTTTTTTCCTCTCTTTCTTCCCATGCAGCATTGAAAGGAGAAGGATCTTTACGTGGCAGGGATGAAAAAGGGAGAAGCATAGCACAGGCGCGTCGCAGATCGGCATTTGAGAGAGAACAAACATTCCACCGCAGCCTTTTTTTTTCTATTGCGCGCAGCATTAAGGTGTCGGAGGTGCTGCCACGGGATTGGGCGTAGTGCTGAGAGCATTTTCGGAGCCCTCGCGCGTTCGAATAACAGAGCATTTTCGAGCATTTAAATACACATAGCTTTGATGGGACTTCAGCATGAGTTCTAATTGACCAGAAATTCGAATTAAGGGTGTTCAAATCAATGAGATTCGACTGTAAAAACAAAAGCTGTTGGCAAGTTCAGAAGTACAGGCACTGAAAAACTTTTGTGCAATGACACTGTCATCATGCTAATTGCACGCATACAGATATAGCAAGTGTACTGATATTTTCAGTGTACTGTGCACATTTGTTAGGACAACAAGCCAAATGTGCCTCCCTCATCTAGAGCATTGCAAAGTTGATTGCAGGACACCCTCCTTGCGACATTGACCCAACTAACTTTTCGTCATACTCATGGACAGACTGGAAGAAAGTAGAAATGGAGAATACAAGCACACCAAATGCTTGAGTACTGTACAGCAAGTGGCCTGGCAGTGAAGGCTGCGATAGTGCGAGAAGAGCAAATGATGGGCTGCACACAACTGGAAAGGGACCCCACGCGAAACTCCAATATTTTGGAAAAAGGTGTTTTCACATAGTATACTGCTGTATCACTGTGCACACATATATGAATGAAAACCAATAGATACCTGTGTGCACTCTGTCAGTCAATGAGTGTTCCATACATAGCAATAGTTTCGAAATTCTACTTAGTGTTGCCACTGCATGTTATCATCCCATTGTGTGCCAGAACCATAATCTCATCGGCACTTTGTCAAAAAGTAAGAAAAGGCATTGTAATTGGTACTTTAGGTCATATTTGCTGTGTAATCGCATTCACTTACCGTATTTGTTGGACGTGGCAGTGCACAGCAGGCGATTTAAATTTGCAATGGCTAGTTACAGTGTACTACTGCTCAGTGCTTATTTAAATGTGCTTGCGGCAAATGCTTACTGAGGCTTTATTTTATTCTGCTCAATCAAAGTGCAATAGTTAAACCATCACACATTTCATGTGCTTTTTTTGGTGGAGGAGTTTTGATAAATTGACAATTTACAGCATAAATCAGCTTAATCTAAAATGAAAACTGTATGCTTAATAAACCCTGTCGTGGGGCTAGCCCGTGGTACATATTTTATTTTTGAAAGGCATCCAGGGCTAAACTTTCCGTAAGCCTGTGTTCAAAGTTTAGTGTTGGATATTCTTGAAAAAAAAAAGTACATGTGGTAAAACAACAATGGATGATCATAGCCCATTTGGAATAAGCATGCTGTATGTTAAGCATTCCTGAGCAGAATCGCAGCTTGACATAGACTCACTAGCTAGTGGTCAAGAAACAAGTGTACATGTGTACTCACCCAAAAGACACGTAGGTAATGCAGGTCTCGATCTTTGAGGGAGTAAAGCAGCACTCGCCCATCACGTCCTGCAGTCACCAGTGTCTCACTCTGTTGCTGAATATCCGTGACACCATTGTTGCCATGGATGCCCACGTACGTCCGGAAGGGCTCAATGAGCTCCTACAGGGCATGGTGAAAAGGTAAAATGCCGTTAGGTGAGACAACTTAGGAGTTGTGTGTTAATCCAAAAATCAGCAGGAAATGAAAGATGAAAGCTCGCGATGAAAAACTCGATAAGCACAGAACTGCTGTTTACAGAGTTTCTTGTTAGTGTGGCCGGCACTCTCTCAAAGCTACAGTATCCAGAAAGAAATGACAAATGCTTCTCAACAGACTTCTGCTCAAAAGAACAACTCATTTGCTACAAGTACAGTAAAACTTTCTTGGTATGTGTTCACTGAAACTGCATCCACAGATGAAGCTGGTGCCCATTGCTACACAGCCATATAGGGTAGTATTTCTCAAAGCTACCAGTAGATGTCATTAGTTGCTGGCCTATATAAACATACTTACATTTAGAGTAGTTGACTGCCCTACGTACCAGCAGTGGCCAATGACCAATGATTGGAAACGGCTTCGTCGTTTAATGATTGGAAAAGGCTTCGTCGTCGTAAGCAAGAAATGTATTGCGGAACACTTTAATTATTATTTTCAATATGTATTTTCTCATTCTGATACCGCTATAAACCCTGATCGCATGCCATGTCACTCAAACCCTGATATCATATACCGTATTTACTCGCTTAATCCTCGCACTCGCATAATTCTCGCACCCCCAACATCGCCCAATAAAAATACTTTTTTTTTTTTCTCGAGTAATTATCGCACCCCCAAAAACTGCCGCAATCACGTCGTCTGCTCGTTCCAGCAACTGGCGATAATAGCACACGTCATCTGGCCCCATCTTTTCACAATCAATTGTACTATTACTGCATGGAAATTCAATCCAATCCAAGCCACGCCAAAGTGGCAAGTGCGCGTTGCGGCGTGTTTTGTATGTTGTGTTGGTAATCTTGTCATGTTATGGGGGGATACTGAAGCTACACTGCTGCTTTCAAGTTGAAAGTGATAGATCATGCACTAAACGACAACAGGGCCGCCGGTAGGCCCTTCGAAGTCTATGAGTTTTGTGTTTGCTACTGGTGACGGCAGCTGAAAGCCACCAAGACGCGTTGTACCTGCCATGGCCTAAAACTGGGATTGATCGTAAACTTTATTTCTTCAGAAGGAAACTGCGGACGATTCTATTAAAAAGCCATCAGCCTAATACTGACGTCCTACGCTTACCTTTTGAGGGCTCCTGTTGCGCGATGAATGCTACCGCTACGGCCGCAACACCCACAAGCTTTGCGTATGGTATTCTAATTCTCGACTATTTGCTCGCACATTTAGTGTCTCAAATAAATCTTGCCTTACAAGCTTTGCGTATGGTATTCTAATTCTCGACTATTTGCTCGCACATTTAGTGTCTCAAATAAATCTTGCCTTGTGTTGAACCAGTGCTTTTAATGTTGAGGTAAGTTTTAATTAGCACTTCTCAAAGCTTGCTGTTAGTTGCTAGTGTGAGAATCCCGATTTGCGGCCACTTCGTTTTCTTTTTTGCACTACGTTTTTGTGAAAAGTTTTCCCCGCGTAATTCTCGCACACCCCAAATTTGCATCGGTTTTCCGCCGAAAAAAGTGCAAGAATTATGCGAGTAAATACGGTAAGAACCAGGGGTTGTGTCAATGCTGTTGAACCTTAAAGTTAAATCCTCTCCAGGACCAGACAACATACCGAATGCTTTTCTACGCAGGTGTGCTGAAGCACTAGCTAGCTCCCTTTCTAGTAATCATTTATCGTTCGTCGTTGTCATCAGCCACTGTTGCTGCAGACTGGCTAACTACACGGGTCGTTCCCATTCAAAAAAAGGGCGACTTAGTCCAACTAACCAATTATCACCCCATTTCATTGACATCTGCATGCTGCATGTTAGTCGAACATATTATTGCTAATGAAATAACTAAGCTTCTAATTGATAACAATGTACTGTCTCCTCACCAGCATGGCTTTCGCAAAGGGTTATCCACTGTAACACAGCTTACGAATCATACACTAGCTTGCAAGTACTCATGACAAGTCAAGCCAAATTGACATTATATTTTTGGACTTTAAGAAAGCATTCGACCTTGTTCCTCATATTAAACCCGTAAAAAAATTGCAGTCAATTAACCTTCCAGCGTACATTATTAACTGGGTAGCAGCTTATTTGTCTAATCGCAAGCAGTTTGTATCAATATATTATTATTTTTCTAATGAACTTTCCATAACCTCTGAGTTCCCCAGGGTAGTGTTTTAGGGCCATTACTGTTTCTAATATATATATAAATGACATTGTTAATGAAATTTGTCCCGCAGTACAAATTAGGCTATTCGCCAACGATTGTATTTTGTTTAACGAAGTTTATTCTCTTAAGAGGGACACGGGTTGTGGAGACTGAAAAATTGCGAAAAAAAAAACTAGTTTTCTTATTGCGTTTTTGAAATCTACAGCTACTAGTGCACTTATATCGTGAATTTCATGTATATATTATCATTATTTTAGCCGCTAAGACCCTTTATACGTCACTTTCTAGCTAAATCTGAGCAAAATTCACGTTGAAATCGCACATTTTCTGTGACGCGCCCTTGCCCTTTCATGTGTACCAGCGCAGCCCGCTTGGTCTCATTTGAGAGAGCCGTCTTCCGCCTTCAAAATCCAGCCAGAATGGGTCCAGTTAAACCATTGGCAGCTTGTAAAATGAGCGGCAAAAAGAAGTATCAGAGTGCCTTCCTATTCGCTACTTCGCACACGTGACTTGAGCTTGCTTCTCTATTGGTGGAGGCTCCTGGCTTCGTCTGCTCCAGGTATTGAGGCGCGCGTCCATGCACACCATTTTGCCTCGGTGTCAGTGGAGAAGTTTCACAATGTCAAATCCTGAGCGCGAATTACGCACGCGACACAAGTTTGGTGTGAAAAAGGTACGAAGGACGCTAGTAGCGAATTTGAAGAAGTGCTCCGTGATACAGCAAAACCCCGAGACGCTACACTCTCCGCGTCCCATGGCGAAGTCGTCCACGCTACCACGGAAGGCCTAGCTACCGCATCAGTTGTCACGGAGCCTGTGCAAAGTTCGCTAGCTGCGGAGCCTTCAAGCATCGGTCGTGTGCGTCTAGCTATCAGCAGCAATCTGACTTGGAAGAGGAGCGAGCTAAAGCCCAAGATAAGTTATCGGAGTTGTCGTCCACTGCAGCGACGGAGCGGAAACGCGCATTCGTGGTTGACGGTTCCAACGAAGCAGCTCGGCCAACTGATGGAACCACGTTCACAATCATAGATTTGGACAGAGTGAACAGCGCTTTGTTGGCATTTGCAAAGTGCAAGGCATGCAACGGAGAACTGCAGATTGTCTGCGACGACCGGGAATTCGGACTCGCCGTGAAGTTGCGTTTTGTGTTCGACCTGCGGAGAGACTGCGTCCTTGTGGAGCTCGCTGCGCGTACGTAGCGATGAACGCATGAAACCTTTTGCTGTGAACGTTTCGGCCGCGCATGCCATGGAGGCAACGGGGAACAAACAGACCGCGCTGAATAATGTGTTCTTGTTGATGGGCATCAGCCGTCGGGGTCTTCACACAAAAACGTGGCAACACTACGTGAAGACGAAGTTGGCACCTGCGGCCGACCGTGCTGCACGCAATTTGACGAGCAACTGCCTGCGGTCGGTACGCGAACTTTACGCCGAACTTAATATAGGCCACATGGGAAACATCGCGGTGTCATTTGATGGGTCATGGATGACTCGCAGTCATTCGTCGCGTATCGGTCTCAGCACTGTCATAGAATTGTTCAGCGGGCTGGTGCTTGACTTCGTTGTTTTGAGCAACTTTTGTGCAAGATGCGAGTAGGGCCCAAAGGAAGGTGACCCTTCCTATGCAGCGTGGAAGGAACATCACCAGTTTCAGAAAAACAGTGACAAGAAGGCTAGGGAAATGGAGGTTGAAGCTGCCCTCATCCTCTTCTGGAGGTCACTTGAGCAGCACAACCTGCGCTACACCATGGTGCTTTGTGACGGGGACAGCCGCAGTTACTTTGCGCTACAAGAAGATAAGATTTATGGGTATAACCCCGTGGAAAAAGAGGACTGCATTAATCATGTCCAAAAGCGTATGGGCACTGCTTTGCGCAACTTGATTGCAAAACACAAGGGCCCTGGCCTTGAGAGTCTTGGGGGAAAGGGCCACTTGACAGGAGACCTGATCTTCAAGCTTACCAATTATTATGAGTGGGCTCTGAAGACACACAGTGGCGATGTTGATGCTATGCACACAGCAGTGATGGCCACTTATCACCACATCATGTCCAATGATGATGAGGCAAACCACACTCTGTGTTGTGGTGTACACGTATCCCGAAGGAGTACGGCCACCAGCGTGGGTCCGGTCTTAGCGAGCCGCAGGGCACGCGTTAACCGTCGCCGTGGCGGGAAACACGATATTGCTCAACGTCGCAACACTTTATTGTGGCAACCAAACGCAGTACAGCCCGTTGCAAAAGGCGCGGCGGGAAAGCAAATAGGCTTATCCACGCCACGGGCACAAAGTACTACACAGGGGTGCCACGAGCACGTCTCCGCGGTAAAAGTGATCCACGGAGACACCGGAGCAAAGGCCCGGTTGCTCGAGCGAGGGCAAAGGCGCTCGCGTTGGCTTCGAAGGGAGACGGGTCGGCGTAGCGAGGCCACGCACTAGGACACCGTACCGCCCTTCGGCCGTGCGTACGCAGCGGGGCAACAGCGGGTGAGCGTCGCGTCGGGCGCGTGGCGCCGTCAGCGAAGTCCGACGAGCCCCCGACTGACGGGAGTCGACGGACGAAAAGATAGCGTTGCTCACCGTTTGCCGTCCCGGAGAGTATCTGACCGCTCCCGACGCAGCGCGCGAAAACCTCTCGGGGCCCCCGCACGCGGCGCCACAGTCAACATCCGCTTCCGGGTGAGGGAGTTAAACGTCACTCCGCTCTCCCACCACGGCAGACAGCAAGGGAGGGCAGACATGTCGGGACATGAGAACGGCAGAAAAGGCGGCAAAGCCCGCGCAAAGGCAGCGGGCTAGCCTCAATTCCCACAGTGTCCACCTGGTCCAAATGCCTGGTGCAAACAAAATGCGACAAAGGCCAAGGGGGAGCCCATTCCCAAACATCGTCGAAAACTGCCTCCACATGTCTGCCAAGCCTTACTTCCCACTTGTGAGCGCTTGTCAGACAGAAAGCTGTTGCAACGATGCCAGCGAGGAAAAACCCAAAATAACAACGAATGCTTGTGTTGGAGCTAACACGAGGAAGATCCAGCCCTGACAGCATTCAGTTTTCGAACAGATTTTTTTATTATCTCGCTGCAGCCGCCGCGCAGCCCAATGCTAACTTCTTTTTCTTTGACGAGCGCCGCATTCTGAAACGCTACAGCCCCCCCCCCCCCCCCCCCCCGTGTAGAGCGAGAGCCGTAAGAGTCATCAGAGGAGTGGCCCAGTGGACATGCTTGGATGTGGGCATCCAGACTGAAGATTGAAACCCCGCGGCCGTGAGACATTGATGTCCTGCGTGAACATCTTAGGTGTGTTATAGAGTACGCGGAATGGGCCATCATAGGCTGGTGTGAGAGTGGCCGTATTTGGTCACGCCGAACGAAGACGTGACTGCAGTCATGCAGATCCTGGCTGACAATGACAGACTGGGGGTGTCGGTCGGCAGGAATCACAGGAACAAGGTCCCGAAACGTGGTGCGCAGCTCTCGAATGTACGTGGAGGCACTATGTGATGTACGTGGAGTGGAAGGTGGCGATGATGGCTCAAAGAATTCTCCTGGAAGACGCAGGGAAACGCCATAGTCTAGTTCATCTGATGAGCAGCTGAGATCCACTTTCAATGCTGATTGGATGCCCAGAAGTACGAAGGGGAGGTGGTCGAGCCAACGTTCCCTTGGCTGGTGAGCAGTGAGGGCAGCTTTCAGTTGTCGATGAAGCCGTTCGACCATGCCATTGGCGGAAGAATGGTAGGCAGTTGTGTGGATGTGTCGAATGCCCAGAATATTGGCAAGTGCAGTAAAAAGGGCCGATTGAAATTGATAGCCGCGATCAGTGGTGACAACAGAAGGGCATCCAAAGCGCGACACGCAGCCATTTGTGAAAGCCTTGGCAACTGTTGGTGCTGTAATATCGGAAATTGGAAACGCTTCCGGCCACCTAGTGAAGCGATCCACACATGTCAGCAGGTAACAGGCTCTTTGCAATGACGGAAGGGGGCCGACGATGTCGAGATGGACGTGGAAAAACCTTGCGTTTGGAGGCCGAAAGGGGGATGTTGCCGTGACAGTGTGGCGGTGAACTTTAACCCGCTGGCACTCAAGGCAGGTTCGCGCCCAGCGTCGGACATCAGCATTGATGCTTGGCCAAAGGAAACGAGATGTGACTAGCTTCTGGGTTGCACGAATACCAGAATGACTCATGTTGTGCAATTGATCAAAAATTGCGCGACGAAAAGCTGAAGGCACGAAGGACCGAGGGACACCAGTAGACATTTCACACGTTATTATTGAGCTAGAAAATGGAATCGGGCACTCAGTGAACAATAGAGACATGGATGAAGAATGAATATGATGCAGCTCAGGGTCGTTGCTTTGGGCAGCTGCTAGCTCTTCCATGTCTAGTGGTGGCTGGGTCGACAAGGCATTGATGTGGGATAGTGCATCAGCAGCAGCATTTTCCTGCCCATGTACGTGTCTGAGATCCACAGTGAACTCGGAAATAAAGCATAGTTGACAGGCCTCCCGTGCAGTATAATTGCTGTGATTGCGATGGAATGCAAACGTCAAGGGCTTGTGGTCTGTAACGACGTAAAAGTCTCAGCCCTCCAATAAATGACGGAAATGTTTGATGGCGAGGTATACTGCGAGTTCTCGGGCGAATGTACTGTATTTTGTTTCCGGTGGCTTCAGTTTTTGCGAGAAAGAACCAAGGGGCTGCCAACGGGATCAGGGACGGGATGTATGAGCATAGTGGCGTCTGCCAGAACCTTCTTTGCAGTGTCGAAGGCAGATGCAGCGTCCTCGGTTCACTCCAGTGACGCAGCCGGGTCTTCCTTTTTAGCCAATAGGTCAGGCAAGGGCTTTAGGAATGTGGCACCCTTTGGAAGAAAGCGGCGATGGAAGTTTAGTGGGCCCAGAAATTCTCGGAGTCTCTTTAGTGAAGTCGGGGGTGGAAAGTCTTGAATAGCTTTCACTTTACTGGCGAGTGGTTGGATACCCTTTGGAGTGACAAGGTGGCCTAAGAACTCTATTATAGTGATGCCGAAGAGACACTTATTGGGATTAATTATGAGGCCGTAATCATCCAGGCGATGGAACAGGGTGCGCGAGTGGGCTTCATTCTCAGGGCCAGATGAGCTTGCTACAAGGAGGTCATCAAGGTAGGCAAATACGAAATCGAGACCTCGCGTGACCTCGTTGATAGTGCAATGAAAGGTCTGTGCAGAATTGCACAATCCAAAGGGCATCCTCACATATTCAAACCGACCGAATGGGATGGTGATGGCCGTCTTCGGAATGTCGGCGGGTTCTACATAAATATGATGACAAGCCTTCACTAAGTCAATCTTGGAGAAGATTGTGCACCCAGCCAAATTTGACAGGAACTCCTGTATGTGAGGAAGTGGATAGCGGTCTGGTAAGGTGTGGGCATTGAGAGCGCGATAATCCCCACATGGTCTCCAGTCACCAGGATCTTTCTTCGGCACCATGTGGAGTGGCGACGCCCAATTGCTGGAGGAAGGCCGCACAATGCAGAGTTCAAGCATGTGCTCAAATTCACGGCGGACGATGATGAGGCGTTCTCCCGATAGTCGACGGGGTCGTGTAAAAACGGGAGGTCCAGTGGTCACAATGTGGTGAGTGATAGAATGCTTCACCAGTGACTCTCTGGTGTTGGCTTCGTGATTTTTGCAAATGGCGAAGCAGGTGTGAGAGCTCGCAGTCCCGTTGGCGAGGAAGTATAGAGTACATCGTTGATGGAGAGGTGGGTGTTGAGATCAATGATGCAATGAGTATGCATGTCCACAGCAAGGTTAAAAAAACTGAGGAAGTCAGCTCTAAGAACAGCTTGCGAGACATCAGTGAGGATGAAAATTCAGCGGAACGTACGGCGTAGTCCAAGGTCAAGTGTAATAGAGCATTGGCCGCATGTGCGAACGGCAGAATTGTTGACCACTTAGAGTGGGCAGGTCTGTTCGTTGCGACGGCGATCTGCACACGTGGCCGGGATGACGCTAACATGGGCTCCTGTGTACACTAGGAAGCAAGCGCCAGTGATCTTATCAGAAACATAGAAAAGGCGGCATGATTTTTGACCAGTACCACTTGCCGCTGTTAGTGGCCGGTCATCGCATTTCCCCGACCAGGACCACGGGCGAGTGCACTTGCGAGCAGAGGCACCGAATCGGCGGTGGTACCAGCACACGGTTGAGGATGAAACGTCCCGCGGCGCGTCGGGTGGCCGAAGTTCCGGAGAACGTGGGGGCGTCGAGGAGCGACTGTGTATCTGGAACCTCGATGACGGTCAACGATGCGCAGGTACAAAGTCATCGAGGCGCCTGACAAGGGCATCCAAACGGTTCTCGATGCTCGCGAGCGCCGGGTCTGCAGTGGTGGCCGGTGGCGGTGTGGTAACGGCGTTGAGGCTATGTGCCCGCGAGTAGTCCGCCACTCGGTCAGCCATTTCAGCAAGTGTGTCTAGTGCGACATCTCCTACAGCTACGAGGACCAAGACCATGCTCTGTGGTAAGCGCTGGAAGAACAACTCACATAACAGTTTCTCCTCTTGGAGGGCGGAGGGGCCGCCAAGAAGCTGGCGCATGCGTCGCAGGAGCTGTGATGGGCGACGGTCACCGAGCTCTGTAGCCATGATGAGCTGTTAGAGTCTGCTCTGTTCGGACTCAGACTTGCGGGAAATGATAGCTGCCTTTAATGTGTCGTAGGAATAGCTCGGGTGCGGCGACACTAAAATATCAGCTAAGTCGTCGGCTACGTCCGTAGGTAAGCAGGACACCAGGTGCCAGTACCTGGTCTGTTGGCTGGTGATTTGCCGTAGACGGAAGTGCGCCTCCACCTGCAGAAACCACATGCTGGCGCTGCTGGGCCAAAATGGTGGCAGGCTGACATGGTGAATCGCAGCGACTGCAGTACCGCTAGGTCTGGCGTCTTCTTGGGCGTCAGGACCGATAGGATTGGTGGTAGACCCGGCGAGACCCATGCGGGATGATCGGGGCTGTGAGTTCTTTATCGAGTCATCATTAACAGTCGGAGCTAACACGAGGAAGATCCAGCCCTGACAGCGTTCACTTTTCGAACAAATTTTTTTTTATTATCACGGTGCACCCACCGCGCAGCCCAATGCCGACTACTTATTTAACGAGCGCCGCATTCTGGGGCACTACACCTGCATTCAATGATCTGGGCGCTGGCACCAAAGGAGCAACATGCTTCGCTATTCACGGTGAAGCAGCTGTGGCAGAAGCAGTGCTCAAGTTCAATGCAGGCAATAAAAAGGTATCAGGAAACATTATGAAAGAGCTTAGCCTAAATCCCAGCTGGCAAAGCCGCAGCTGCATGGCTGAAAAGGATCGACGGAGCACGGCTGCATCAGTCAAGAAGCGACAAGCAACGGAGAACATGCACCAATCCCTGAAAAAGCACCACACAGGGACTCATAGTCAAAAGGACTACATGCACGGTGCATACTGAGCATTTTCAAGTGCAGTTATGTTAATTATTAATGAATGAACTCATTAATGAATGAGTTTTATTTCTTTTTTTCTCAGTTTTTTGAAAATATGCTTTTTGGTGACTTTACTATTTTGTCGGCTTGATATATTGCAATCTAGAACAGCTAGAGCAATAATTTTTTCATTAACGTAAAGCCAAATCTGTGTATTACAAAGTGCTGAGAGCAGAATTTTCATTTGCTGCCCATATAAATTTAGAAAGTATTAAATTTCTTTGTATGTGATAGCCATGACATGAATCCTCAACTTTCATCATCTGCAGAATCATTAGTTTTTTTTTTTTTTGAAATCTGCTTGCAACATTGCACTTATTGCTAATTGCACTGTTTAGCTATGCAATAATATTTACTTTTTGATAAGCACTTTCTTTTCCATTGTCTCTGAAAACAATAGAGTGGTAGCATTGTGCATCTTCTAAATTCATTGACATACAATGAAAATTTTTGCATATTTGAGATCAGCAAGAGAAACTACATAAGCATGTATATTTTCATCATGTTTGGTCCACAAATACAGAAAATATTTCTACGCACCATGCCCCCCTTAATAATCAGTTAATACTGCCACGTTCCATTTCTCAAGTTTCGTTATCACCCCAATACACTACTCAATTCTCAGTGCAAACCGCGCCTGCAGTTTTCGAGAAGCTTCAGGACTGTAGTAGATCATTTCGATAAGTTCACCACGTCCACTCTGCGAACTGTACAGATTATTCTGGAATCTACGTCACCGCCAGCGATAACGCTAGAACATTCGATGGCAAGAGTATAAATGCAGCGCCAGCTACAGAGATTAGCTCGCGCCAGTCTATCTGCTTTGTCTTCTTCATCTCCATGCACTGGCACGTGGCATGACCCCCGGCGGTGAAGGCACCATCTTGGTGCTTCAAAGGTCGTTATCTGACGCATTCTTGTAGGGCTTGATCTGGGAGACGTGTACAATATCACTGGACCACACAGCAGATGATGATAGATAGATGGGGCTGATCTGATAGGTGACAAGTGTTACTTGATGCAATACACGGTAAGGTCCCGTGCAATGCGACAAAAGTTTTTCTGATAGGCCCACCCAACGATGAGAGACCAACGATGAGAGACTGGGCACGGCGAACCGCTGTCGAACTTGCCTCTAAGCATGCCACCCGTTTTGCTTATCCAGGTTCTTCTTGGTTTTGCTGGTTTCAACAACGTGCTCTGCAACTTCGGCAATCCACCGGTATCAACTACGAACGTGACATCTTGGCATGACGCACCGGCGCCTGACTGTCCGCCTATCGGCCACTTCGCTGGAGGTGTGACGTCACCAGGGCCACCGGGTATAAAAGAAGAGCTGCATCGCTTCGTCTTCACTGGGCACGGCGAACCGCTGTCGAACTTGCCTCTAAGCATGCCACCCGTTTTGCTTATCCAGGTTCTTCTTGGTTTCGCTGGTTTCAACAACGTGCTCTGCAACTTCGGCAATCCACCTGTATCAACTACGAACGTGACATCTTGGCATGACGCACCGGCGCCTGACTGTCCGCCTATCGGCCACTTCGCTGGAGGTGTGACGTCACCAGGGCCACCGGGTATAAAAGAAGAGCTGCATCGCTTCGTCTTCACTGGGCACGGCGAACCGCTGTCGAACTTGCCTCTAAGCATGCCACCCGTTTTGCTTATCCAGGTTGGTCATGATTCTTCTTGTCGAAGTGATGACATGCTACTAGTGGTTCTGCCGTGCCCTCGGCGCTGTCTTTGCATTGCGTACGAGTGTTTTTCTGTATTCAAAATATTGTTGTGTGGCGATGTTGAGAGTAACCCTGGTCCAGATATCCAGAAATCTCTAGATAAGATTATAAAATCCCAGGAGTCCATGCAGAACGATATATCCGAAATGAAAGCCTTGCAATGCAAGCTTGATGCCTCGCTTTGCAGTGTAATGGCTAGACTTGAACAAATCGAAAAACATGTGACAGGTTTTCAAACTTCCCTGCAGCCTATAGCACCAATCGAACAACATCTGCAGTCGCTCCATAAGTCGGTTATTTCGCAACAGCATAAGGTAGTGAATCTTGAAGATTACAGCCGGCGGTCAAATTTGCTTGTTTTTGGTGTACCCGAGGCTAAATCAGAATCTGAAAATGAACTGAAGGAGAAGGTTATCGGCAACATCTTTGATAAACGGCTTGGTGTGAAGGTTGCATCCGTTGGGCGTATCAACAGACTGGGAAAACGCATCAAGGAGACCGGTAACAGTGAAAATGATAGCGGTAGAGGCGAGAAAAAAACCCGACCAGTAATCTTGTACTTCCAAGACTTCAATGAGAAGATGGCCTGTTTTCAGTAACGTTAAGAAGCTGAAAGGCTCGAAAATTTACATTCAGAATGATTATTCCAAAGAAACTTTCCGCAAGCGAAAACTTCTTTGGGAATCGGCACGCAAGGATAAGGATGAAGGGCTGGATCCAAAACTTTATGATGATAAACTTAAAATTAATGACGAAACATATGTTTGGGATGATTTAACAGGTAGACGAATGAAGCTCATATTGTCCCCCGCGCAGTCGCAGTCGAAGTGACATGATCGCGGCAGCGATTCTTATCGCAACAGGCTCATTGTATTGAATATGAATGCCCAAAGTGTTGTCAATAAATCCCAATCCCTGGAAATTGCATTACTTGCGCACAACCCCGACGTAGCAGTAATAACTGAGACTTGGTTAACCAGCGATATCACTGACGACTGCGTCTTTCCTTTATCGTTTTCAGTCTTCAGACGTGACCGTGGGTCACGAGGGGGGGGTGTGGCTGTTCTGTTAAAGAAAAATGTGAAATCTGTGGTTTTAAATCAAATAGAAGACCACGAAAGCCTACTTCTCAAAATAACATTTTCTAGTTTCACTTTCGTCCTATGTGCGCTGTACAGACCTCCCAGTTCTGATTCTTCTTATTTGCAAAAGCTCCAAGATCATTTGTTTAGTTTCCGCAAAACCAGGCTTATGCTTGTTGGCGATATCAATCTACCAGGTATTGATTGGCCTACTGGATGTGTCGGAGCCGCAGAGCACTCTGATATTCTATCCGACATTATGCTAACTCATAATTTAAACCAGGTTGTTCTTGAGCCCACCAGAATTTGCGGTACAACTAGGTCCGTACTCGATCTTGTGTTCTTAGATCGCAGTTTTTCTGATTATTCATTACATGTAAGTGACGGGATTTCTGATCACAAGGTTGTAGTTACCAATGTCTTTCTAGAACCTAAAAAACGTTTGGCGGGAGTTAAGCATACATATGTCAAAGACTACTCCAGGGCGAGAGATGAGTCTGTTTTGGATTACCTTGACATAGCTTACGAAAGCTTTCAAGGTAATGATGTGCGGCATTTGTGGGAAATGTTTAAAGAGAATTGCAAATTTTGTTTAAAGTCTTTTATACCTGATAAGAAAAAACGAACCAAAAGGGTCAATCCATGGATTAACCGAGATATTATTCACCTAAAACGGCGAATTAAACGTATCAAGAAGACTCGCAGTCCCGATTGTGATGTCTTAAATAGGTTAGTCTCCAAACTTTCGAGCAGCGTAAAATCCGCAAGGAAACGTTATTTTTGCGAAAGTTTGCCTCAGTTCATTTTAAACGATCCAGGAAAGTTCTGGAATCACATCCGTAGTGCACGTAAATCGGTCGATCAATTATTGGTTGATGGCAAGATGGAAACATCTCGTCTCTCCATTGCTAATGCTTTCAATTCCTTTTTTCATTCTGTGTTTTCAAACGATCAAGGTGATGAATTTTATATGGAGGTTCATTCGGAACAGATCGAGCTTGTTTCTTTTGAAGGAGTTTTTGAAATGCTTCTGCGATTAGATCCTAAGTGCTCTACTGGCCCGGATGAAATCCCGAACGCCTTTCTGCGTCGCTATGCAGAATCTTTAGCTCGGTTCTTGACAGTCATTTTTCGTGAATCTTTTCGGACGTCCGTGCTGCCCCATGATTGGCTTATGGCTAGGGTAATTCCAGTTTTTAAAAAAGGAGACCGTTTCCATGTTGACAATTATCGACCAATTTCCTTAACGTGCTGTTGTTGCAAGATGATAGAACATATTGTAGCCAACCATATTCTTAATGTATTGGAAAAAAATAAAACATTGAGTCCCTTCCAACATGGTTTTAGAAGGGGATTTTCTACCGTTACGCAGTTGGTCACCGCCGTTCATAGTTTTAGTTCAATCTTAGATCACTCCGGGCAAATTGATGTTTTGTTTTTAGACTTAAGCAAGGCATTCGACAGGGTTCCTCACGGTAGCCTTCTTTTAAAACTTAAACAAGCATGAATTCCTTCTACACTTGTAAATTGGGTTAATTCATATTTGAAAGATCGAACGCAATTTGTAGACATCGATGGTACTTGTTCCTCTTCTCTAACAGTGACATCAGGTGTGCCCCAGGGAAGTGTGCTGGGGCCCCTGCTTTTTTTGTTGTATGTTAATGATCTAGTGTCTGTGGTTGGTGATACTGTGAATATTGGAATGTTCGCGGATGATATCATGATTTATACTGAAGTGCAGTCTGCTTCTGATCAAAATCGGCTAGATAGGGCTTTATGTGACATATCATCTTGGTGCGACAAATGGGGCATGAAAATTAGCACTACAAAAACAGTTCTTTTACGTATAACCAGGAAACGAAACCCCATAACTTTCCGGTACAAAATTAAAAACACCTTAATCGAGGAGGTTAGTAAGTTTAAATACCTAGGTATCGTATTGAACTCCAGATTAGATTGGAACGACCACGTTCAGCAAGTAACTTCTTCAGCGCTAAGAAAACTTGGTCTTTTACGGCATAAACTTCAAGGTACACCTAGTAACGTTAAGCTTTTAGCGTATAATTCCATAATTAGGCCTAAACTGGAGTATGCAGCGGTTGTTTGGGACCCGCACACGAACAAAAACATAACGAATTGGAAAAGGTTCAGAGGAGGGCTGTTCGTTTTATTTATAATAAATATAAAAGAAGTGATTCTCCGTCAGGTATCATGGCACTCAATAAAATCCAACCATTACACATTAGACGCCAAGTTGCCCGCTTAGCTTTTATGGAATCCCTAATTAAGTGTAAGACTGGATTATCACCCACTCCATTCATTAGTCCGTCCACCACGAGGAAAACACGACACACACATAGCCACAGTTTATCCCCATTCTTTGCCCGAACAAATACCTTTAAGTTTTCATATTTTCCACGCACGGTAGATGACTGGAATAAATTGCCAGAAAGAATTTTTAGTGGAAATTTTATAACAGCCCTACACGATCATTTTAGAAACTTTTAATTACTGACGTTCGGGTTTTTAGCAATGTTTCTTGAAGTTGTGCGTGATTTTCTTTTTATTTGGATTGAAAACCCTGCTATGTTTGTGCAAAAAGTCGGTTATACCGTTTCTTGTTTATTTTGTAGTTCCAAGTGAATTCTGCGTTTTGTTGCTTCATTGTTTTTGTTACATTGCATTTCATTGTATGTACGTGAACATTCTTTTTTTCTGCCCGTCCTGCTTGGACCATTAAATTGGTCTGCAGTATTGTATAAATAAAAAAAAATAAAATAAAATAAAAACAAAGTAAAACGAGGGTACCGGGAGCGAAATGTACGTCTATATTTTTCGCATCGTACCGACGGCATTGGTTGATTTGCGACACCATCAGCCAAGCGCGGGCGAGCTGACGAGCATGATTGGCTTGCGCAATTGCATTGTGGGCATACTCGCTGGTGGACGAGGTATGAGCTGAGGTGACTGTGTCCAGTGGTAAAGTCAGCTGTCTTCCGTAAATCAAGTAGAACAACAAAAAGACCATTGTGCCATGATGGGATGAATTATACGCGAAGGTTGCGTAGGGTAAAGCAAGGTCCCAGTCTCGGTGGTCGGGCGACACGTACATTGATTGATTTGTGGGGTTTAACGTCCCAAAACCACCATTTGCGACACGTACATAGCGAGCATATTTAGTAGTATGGTTAAATCGTTGTGTGAGACTTTTTGTTTGAGGGTGGTAAATGTTTGTCAATGTGTGTTGCGTGGAACAAGAATGCAGAATGTCAGCGATGACTTGGGATAGAAATGTACGGCCACGGTCTGTGAAGGGTTGTCTCGGAGCACTATGAATCAATATAACGTTCCGTAACAAGAAGTCAGCAACGTCGGTTGCACAGCTAGTTGGTAGAGCTCGTGTAATAGCGCAGTGTGCAGCGTAGTCTGTAATCACCACTATCCATTTATTTACCAATGTTGTTGTGGGAAAAGGACCAAGCAGGTCTAAGGCAACACGGTGAAATGGTTCCGCGGGTATGTCGATTCGTTGAAGGTTGCCGGCAGGTAGCAGCGACGGTGTTTTACGACGTTGGCATAGGTCACACATGACGAGGTATCGGCGTGCCGAGTGAGCAAAGCCTGGCCAGAAGAAACAACGCCGGACGCGCTGCCACCGTGTCCAGCCGTAGGAGCGTCCTGAAGTTCAGTGAGAACACAGTGCCTCAAATGCTTAGAAACAACAATGAGAAGGTCAGGCCCGTCAGGTCGGAAATTGCGGCGGTATCGCACACGCTCTTGGATGACAAAGTAGCGGGCGGAAGTATCATTTGGGGAGGATTCCGTATGGCTGATGATGTCAAAGCAGTACTAGATCGCGCTTCTGTTCTTCTTCAATGCTAAGAAAGTAGGACACTGTCAAGATAAAGTGCTCCGTCAGCTCGTCAGAGTTCTCAGGATCGTCGACATGATACCAGGAGAGGCAATCAACATCATGTTTTAGGCGGCCAGATTTGTCGACCACTATGTAGAGAGGAAGAAGAATATGTGCCGCAGTGGGTCACACCTTTAGCAAGAGGAGCCAAGCGCGAGCGTTTGCCCCGATTGCTGTGATTCCTGAGTCCGTTGCTGCCACTGGAAATCGATGGATCATTGTCGCCGTTGACCATCTGACGAGGTATGCTGAAACAGCTCCACTACCTACGGCAGGTGCACGTGACGTAGCCAATTTCGTTTTGCGACGCTTCGTACTGCGTCACGGGGCACCACGTAAACTACTAAGTGATCGAGGGCGTGTCTTTTTATCCGAAGTTGTACAACAACTCCTTCAGGTATGCCACACGGTGCACCGCACCTCTACAGCCTACCACCCGCAGACCAACGGTCTAACTGAGCGCTTCAACCGAACGCTAGGAGACATGCTCGCCATGTATGTCAATTCCAACCAATCAAACTGGGATGTCATTCTCCCATTTGTGACCTATGCGTACAACACCGCGACGCAGTCAACCACAGGCTTCTCGCCTTTCTTTCTTCTATATGGGCGTGAGCCATGCTCCACCCTTGACACCATTTTGCCGTATCGTCCCGACGTCTCAAAGTTCAGCCCTCTTTCTGAAATTTTGCACCACGCTGAAGAGTGTCGTAAGTTGGCCCGATCATTCACCTCGGACAAGCAAGCATTCGAAAAAGACCACCACGACCGTGACCAGCAAGTCGAGACTTTTGCCGTGGGCTCGCTTGTCTGGCTCCGACTGCCCTTCCACTCCCCAGGTCTGTCCGCTAAGTTTGCCCCCAAGTTTCACGGTCCTTATCGCGTCGTCGAACGTCGATCTCCTGTCACATACGTGATCGAGCCGATCACGCCATCTACAGACAGGCGATGCCTTGGTCGTGAGACTGTCCACGTGAGTCGTCTCAAGCCATATCACGACCCACTCCTAATCTCGTCACCTTGACTTGCCAGGATGGCTCGTCTTCGTCACCAGGGTATTGTAGAGAGGAAGAAGAATATGTGCCGCAGTGGGTCACGCCTTTAGCAAGAGGAGCCAAGCGCGAGCGTTTGCCCCGATTGCTGTGATTCCTGAGTCCGTTGCTGCCGCCCGCTTTCCGAATCAATAGACCTACTGTGCAAGTGCTACTTATGCCAATAAACCCCGTTTCAACTGATTAGGAAAACTCTTGCAGGCGCAAAGCCCAACGACCAAGGCGGCCTGATGGATCTTTCAGACAGTTGAGCCAGCAGGGCACATAGAGCACCTACCGAAAATGGGCGTCCGTATAGATAAGGTGGAAGTTTCGCCACCACCCATACGAGAGCCAAGCACTCACGCTCTGTGATCGAATAGTTACGTTCATGGGTGGATAGGAGGCGGCTGGCATATGCGATAACGCAATCATGGTCATGCTGTTTCTGAGCCAGCACTGCACCAATGCCACGTCTACTTGCATCTGTACAGATTTTTGTAGGGGCAGCAGGGTTGAAGTATGCCAGTTTCGGAGGAGTAGTGAGAAGAGCGATGACAATTGAGAACGCCAAAGCTTCTTCGAAGCCACATGAAAATGGGACGTCTTTCTTGAGGAGCTGCGTAAGTGGCCTCACTATGTGCACAAATTTTTTCACAAAGCGTCAGAAGTAGGAACATAGTCCGACAAAGCTGCGTAAACCCTTCGCAGATCGTGGTACAGGAAAGTTTTTGACGGCGCTGATTTTTGATGGGTCCAGTTGTACACCGCTGGTGTCTACTGAATGACTAAGTACTGTGATTTGATGACATCCAAAGTGACATTTGGATGAGTTGAGCTGCAGGCCAACCCGACTGAAGATGGCTACGATGGCTGAGAGGCGCTCTATATGAGTTTCAAATGTTGGTGAAAGGACGACCTCGTCCAAAGTAGCACAAACAGGTGCACCATTTAAATCCTCTGAGCAGGGAGTTCATCACTCGTTCGAAGGTGGCTGGAGCATTTCAAAGGCCAAAGGGGGTGATGAATGCCATCTTTTCACGGGCCATTTCATCTACCCCTGTCTGCCAGTAGCGGGAACGAAGGTCCTTGGAGGAAAAGTAGTGGGACCCATAGAGGCAATCAAGGCATCATCTATTTGTGGCAGAGGGTACACGTCTGTTTTGATAATTTTGTTTAGGTGTCGATTATCAATGCAGAAACACCATGCAACGTTTTTCTTGCGGACTAGCACTACAGGAGAAGCCCAAGGACTGTAGGATGCCTCAATATTGTCCTTGGCGAGCGTTTTGTTGACCCCACTTTGAATAATGTGACGCTAAGCCGCCGACACCCGATATGGACGCGCCTATGAATAGGATGCTCATTACCAGTGTTTATGCAGTGAGTCATAACAGTGGCTTTTCTTAACGGACGGCTGCTGAGGTCAAAAACGTCGATGTAGGACAGCAGAACGCAGTGAAGTTCGTCAGTCTGCTGCGGCATTAAGTTGGAAGCAAGCATCGACCTAATAGCACTGTCGGATCAAGTGTCAGATTGATGTTGAGCGTGGAGGTCAGAGGGAGCGGCCATCGTGAAGACATTTACCGCATTGTCTTCTAAGGTGCAGAGCAACACGAGATCCCTTGTGGCAGCACTTGAGGTGTCAAGCTACAGTTGACAACTGGAGGGCACATAGAATTCCCAGCGATGGACAGAATGGTGTGCGGTAATGTAATGCCGCGGTTTATGAGGACATCGGTGATAGGGGTCAGAACATAGTCGCCGTAGGGAACTGGTGGTATTGAGACGAGCTCTACGTAGGTCAGTGTCTGTGGAGGGAGGCGCGTATGTCCCATTGTGCAGAGGCGACTCGGCCGTTGTGCAAGAGGTTCTGTTGCGGGCATGTGTAGACAGAGCGTACTGGTCGAACAGTCTATGAGGGTAGAATGCGCGGACAGGAAGTCGAGGCCTAAGATTACGTCGTGGGGGCATTTATCAAGGACGGTGAAGAGAACAACTGTGTGTCGATCCGCAATGCTCACTCGAGCGGAGCAGATTCCAACGATCGATGCTATTCCACCATCCGCAACACGGACGAACTGAGTGGTCGCAGGTGTGAGAACCTTCTTGAGCTTGCGGCGAAAATCACTTGTCATCACGGAAAGTTGAGCGCCGGTGTCGACGAGACCAGCGACATGTACGCTGTCTACTTTTAAGTCTACAAGGTTCCGTTTTGTCTGTATCACCATGAGAAAATTTTCTGTCAGTCCGAGCAATGCAGCGCTGCCACCTCCGGGGGCGGCCACACTTAGTTTTTAGTCGGGGAATGTCATGGGAAAACGGGGGAAGATGGTCGGCAGAGCAGTGGAGAACGAGACTGGTGACGTTGGGGGGATAAAGAGCGGGAGTAGTGGTGTTCAGTAGCAGGTTCCTGGGCAAAATCGTCGCGGCTGGTCTCATGGCGATAGGGGGGACATGCATGGAAGGTACGAGAGGAAGCTTGTGTAGGAGGACCCCAGCAACTTCTGCAATGACGAGAAATGTGCCCGATTCGGTGACATGAGAAACAGATCAGCTCGTCATCGAGTGTTCCCCATGCGGACGGATTATGGAACGTTGAGGGAAAGCCGGTCAGGAAGGGACGTGCAGGTGTGTATTGGGGCTGGACGTCGATGCGGGGAGGCAGTGAAACAGAGTAATTCCCAAGCTCGCGATTTCATGCCGGACGACTGCTTGAATGGGGGGGGGGGGGCAACGTAATTGGAGGAGAGGGGTTAGGGAACGTTGGTCCCACCTTAGCTAGAGCAGCTGCTTCAAGTTCTCGCCTGACGAGTCGCGTCAAGCTGGCACAGGTGTCTGGGGGATGATATGTGTCGAGACATGAGGACGTCGCAGTGGTGTTCGGAAGGCACTGAAACTGATGAAAGATGCGCCTGCTTTCAGCTTGTGTAATCGACGGCATTCTTGAATAATGACATCAACAGATGACACATTGTTGAATATCAACAAGTTGAACGCATCGTCGGCGATACCCTTTAGAATATGCACAACTTTGTCAGGCTCGGACATGTTTTCGTCAGCTTGGCGGCATAGTGCGAGGACAGCCTGATTGTAACTAATGTAGGAGTCCATTTGTGCACAGTGCTCGCAAAGCCCGTCTGGGTACTGGCTAAATTGGCTTTGCTGGTTCCACTGATGCTGCAGTGTTCGTAAATGATCACCTTACTTTCGAGAACAAATGTTTGTTTTCAAAGGAACTCTCTAAAGAAGGAAAGGAGCTGGCGGTTCTAAAGGATGGACAACTGCCAGATTAAGACTTGTCAGACTAGTAGCAGCAAAGTGTTCACTATTAAGTCTGAGAACGACCTTCGGGTTTTCGACTAAGTTGTGTATCATCGATTCTAAAACATTTTTTTTCCCTCTCGGTTTCTGTTCTTGAAAAGTATCGGTCAATCATTTCCTTTTCTGCTGAGGAATTTATTTCATTACTCTCTGATGAACATCGCTCTCTGGTTCATTTCAATGCACGTACCTTGCGAAGGAATCACAATAACAATAGTGATTTCATTCATTCTACGAGGCACCCTTTTTCATTCATATGTATCGGAAACCTGCCTTTCCAACATCGTTGCTGATTTGTATGGTTTTACGTCGTACAAATCTGAGTATTGTCACTGTGTGTCTGACGCCCATGGTGGCTTAGCTATTTTCATTTCTTCTGACATTAATTATAGCCACAGATTGGATCTTTCAATTACCATTCCATATTGCGAATCAGTTTGGATAGCAAGTGAGCAGCCTCATTTTACACAGAATCAAAAAAATTCAGTACTTGATAGTATCTATCGCTCACCTTCTTCTTCACTATCTCAGTTCCTATCGGCTCTTGAGACTATCCTGAACAATTTATCTCTAGAGAACAAAAACATACTTTTGGTAGGTGATATCAACATTAACTTATTAGATTCTCATTCGAATAATACCATTATCTATAATGATTGCCTTCTAGGGTACGGGTTTATGTGGCTCATTGATTTGCACACTAGATCCAACACACGTGGCTCTAACACTCTTTTAGATCATGTTTTTTCTAACTTCAGTCGTAAAGTATCCAGAGTAGTATATGTCGACAGTACCGATCACTATAGGGCTATCACTATAGAGCTATAGGGCTATCACAGTTGATAGCCCTATAGCTCGAATCAACACAGTCTTTATTATCACGTGCTTTGACAAAGTAAGTTTTATCGATGCTATTTCAAAATTTGACTGGTCCAAAGTTAGCTAACAAACTGATCCACAATCAACAGTTGATACATTTTCTTCCTTATTCTCGGAAGTTACTTTTGCCAGTACTCGTATCTTTGCTCATAACAAGAAATACCAAAAGCCTAAAAGCCCTTGGATGACATCTGCCTTATTAACGAGTCTGAGGAAAAAGAATAATCTCTATAGGAAAGTGAAGAGACAACCCTTTAATAACACCTTGGCAAATCATAATAAAAGTTATTGTAATATCCTTAACTGTTCGTTAAAATGTGCCAAGAAACTTTATTATAATGAACAAATTTGGAAGAATAAAAACAATCATAAAAAACAGTAGGAAACTGTTTAATGAAATCTTAAATTCACCTGTAATCAACGCACCCATAACGAAGATCACTGACCATAACGCTACTTATTGTCATTCTGGCGACATTGCCGATGCGATTTCTGAGCAGTTCTGTTGGTCATCCAACTGTCCTAAAAATGTTCCTTCACCTAGTTTACTGCACTTATCTCACTCATTTTTTCTCTTCCCCTCTTCAGCTGACGAAATAGTATGAGGTCTTCGCAATCTTAAAAATACTTCTCCTGGTTTGGATAACATTTGTGCGTGTCATTTAAAGACGGTTGGTCATATCATTTCTCTGCCCTTAACCCATATAACTAACCTCATCTTTTCTAAGGGTTCGTTTCCTGACTCATAAAAGCGCGCAAAAGTCACACCAATTTATAAGAAAGGTGATAAAGCTGCCATTAAAAATTATAGGCCTATATCTATCCTTCCATCATTAAGCAAACTAATTCATCATCTGTTTGTAAAGCTTCTTAATGCTTACCTTACGAAATTTAATGTTATAAAGCCTTCCCAGTTTGGCTTTTATCATAGAAGCTCCACTAACCATGCTCTGCTTTTTTTGACCGACTTCATCAAACATTCTATCAACAGCAGTAACTTCTCGTGTTCAGTATTTTTAGACTTAACAAAAGCATTCAACACGCTCAATCACTCCATTCCATTCAATGAGTTAGAATCTTATGGTAGCACCGGACCGCCTTTAAACTTTCTAAAAAGTTACCTGTTTAACCGACAAAACGTCATCTTTACTAGTGGCTCTTACTCTAACACTAAGATTACTAATCGAGGTGTTCCGCAGGGGTCTATTCTTATTTATTATTTATATAAATAGTCTCCCTGACGTCATACATTCTGCACATTGTGTGTTGTACGCTGATGACACCATAGTATCGTGTAAAGCCAAAACAGTTCCATCTTTAACATCCAAACTAAATTCTGTACTGAATGATGTGGCTTTATGGTGTAACAACAATGACCTAACTATAACCCCTGTAAATCTCAGTTTATGGTTTTCAGATCATCTGAAAAACATATGTTAACTGCTGCTGCTGCAACATTGGGTCCTAATACTATCAATGTTTGCGATTCTGTTTCTTTTCTTGGTGTACGTTTAGACATAACCCTTGATTTTGATCTACACTAGTTAGACTTAAAAAAAAAAACTGCTTTTGGTATTCGTACATTGATTAAAGCTAGGCCATACTAATGAATTATTATCACTCTACTTTTCATTTATCCATAGTCATTTTAGCTATGGCATAAGTACCTGGGGGAATACCTATCATTCTTATGTCTCATCTATGCAACACATACAAAATCAAGCTATCCACATCATCACTTTGAGCCCTCGTCCTTCCAACGCTATTTCATTGCTTAAACAATATAGCATTCTGTGTATCAGTAAGTTATTTGAATTTCATTATACTTGTTTATTTTTTATTATAATTAACTGTCGGCTACTGTTTGATCTCATCAACTGTGACTTACTAAAAAACACTAAACGCACTTGCTTCGCAGTAGAAGAAAGTTTACTGCTACCCCGAGTTTGCACTAACTACCGCATAAAATTATTGTCATTCACAGCCATTTTGTTATGAAACTCTATTCCAGCCACTATAAGGTCTCCAGCTAACCTACACACATTAAAAAAAAACTTTGAAATTATTTCTACTAACATCATAAATTATTTTATGTAGGTCTTTCTGATTTGTGATACAGTGTTTGTATTGTTGTAGTTGTATCTATTACTATTTTTTATTCGTTTCATTGTTTTGCTATATACCCTGTTATGTAACATTGTTCTGTTTATACTATTTCGTCTTGCCAATTGCCATTGCAATTTTTTTCATGCTTTTTTTATCGTGGGTCCCCCTGCAGTCTTCGGACTATGGGACCCTAGTCTGTAAAACGTTTCCTTCATTCTATCTATCGTTACTTTGGTAAAAATAATAAACTTCAAACTTAAAGTGGAAGTTTGTGCGCAAGTCGACAACTCATTCTTCGCAGCTTGACGACGACCAAAGAGGTTCTCAAAAAGCTCACGGATCTTTCCCTTGAAGCGGTCCCAGCTTGTAATCTCATGCTCGTAGTTGTCGAACCAAACACGAGGGGTTCCGTTGAGATAAAAGAAGACATTCGTGAACATAAGTATGAGACCCTATCTGTAAGTGGCGCTGACGCGTCTGTAGAGCCGTAGCCACTAGTCAACGTCGGAACCCTCGTGGCCCGAGAACATGCAATGGTCTTTGAGGGCGGCAAACATCACGAAAGTTGTTGTGGGTGCTGGGATGGCAGGCCGAGCAGATGGGCAGGCGACCGGAGAGGATGTAGCCGAGTCTTGAGTGGTCATGTTGAAAGCCTCGAGGGAGCGTCGGCTTCGGAGTTCTGTGGCCAGGACCGGAATCACATAACGCTCCACCAAATATGTTACGAGAAGGATACCGACTTAAAAGAGTAGTCACAGATGTATTTTCAGCTGGCTAAGCGAGCAGCACCAGCCACAGAGCTTAGCTCGCGCCAGTCTATCTGCTTTGTCTTTTTCATCTCCATGCACTGGCACGTAGCAATATCTTTAGCGCCTATTCACGAGATTTGACTCAATAAAAAAATTAAACACAGTCATTTTTCATGTGCATGCTTTAGGTAACACCGATTTCCAAGGTATGTGGAAACTGCCGAATTTTTTATCTTTTTCAAGTCACATGTTGTATTTATATGTCTGTATAAACACACATTGGCATGGTGTGCTTACCAATCTGATGGTACAGCTTTCAGGAAGCTATTTGATGCATGTAAACAACACGTAAAAAAAATTCTGCCATATCCACGAAGTGAATGATGATGAGTGGGCGAAGCTCCGGAGGTAAACCTGGTAAACCATGAATCCTCTGTACATTTTGCCCACTCGATTTTATTACATCGCTCCCCCTAGCGTACGTCGCCGCACTAAATCGAACGATTGCCTTCAACCAATGACACGCGCCATATGTGACATCATTCCTATTTTATAAGATCTCGCGTCTTTCATCAACTACAAGTACCGCTTTCTAGTTTATAACATCTTGCATCTTTTCATCATCAGCTACAAGTACCACCATCTAGTAAACACTAAAAGAACTAAACGAGAGGTGGCTACATACAGGAGACGGTACCGCCATCTAGTGAACACTGCAAGAACTAAACTAGAGGTGCTACATACAGGGGACGGTACCGCCATCTAGTGAACACTGCAAGAACTAAACTAGAGGTGGCTACATACAGGCTACAGGGGACGCACAGCCCACGCCCTAAGGAGCTTCGCCCCTAAAAATCGAAGAATGGCCTGCACGGCAAGTACACGTACAGACGTGGTCACAGAGGCTGCATAATTTTTTGGATAGGAAAAATAGCCTTCAACATT
This sequence comes from Rhipicephalus annulatus, assembly GCA_013436015.1. Taxonomy (NCBI): domain Eukaryota; kingdom Metazoa; phylum Arthropoda; class Arachnida; order Ixodida; family Ixodidae; genus Rhipicephalus; species Rhipicephalus annulatus. Next base: position 10,261 of record WOVY01011134.1, on the reverse strand, counting down.
ACAGTTGCTGCAGTCACCATCTCTGAGGCTGCAAAGCTTCACCGGCAAACATCACGAAAGATGTTGTGGGTGCTGGGTTGGCAGGCCGGGCAGATGGGCAGGCGACCGGAGAGGATGTAGCCGAGTCTTGAGTGGTCATGTTGAAAGCCACGAGGGAGCGTCGGCTTCGGAGTTCTGTGGCCAGGACCGGAATCACATAACGCTCCACCAAATATGTTACAAGGATACCGACTTAAAAGAGTAGTCACAGATGTATTTTCAGCTGGCTAAGCGAGCAGCACCAGCCACAGAGCTTAGCTCGCGCCAGTCTATCTGCTTTGTCTTTTTCATCTCCATGCACTGGCACGTAGCAATATCTTTAGCGCCTATTCACGAGATTTGACTCAATAAAAAAATTAAACACAGTCATTTTTCATGTGCATGCTTTAGGTAACACCGATTCCCAAGGTATGTGGAAACTGCCGAATTTTTTATCTTTTTCAAGTCACATGTTGTATTTATATGTCTGTATAAACACACATTGGCATGGTGTACTTACCAATCTGATGGTACAGCTTTCAGGAAGCTATTTGATTTATTTATTTATTTTATTTATTTATTTATACAATACTGCAGGCCTAGGGCGGCCCAAGCAGGAGTGGTTTGTTAGTATATCAATGATGAAAACCAGATTTAAACAAAAAAAGAAATACAAATTGAGAGCAAGAAGAAATAAGCAATGAACAATCGAAGAAAACACCAGAGAACGGGAGAGGACTAATCAGTGCATATTTCAGACATATGGCAAGGCAGACATATGGCAAGAAGCAAAGCAGCAATGATCATAACAGTAGCGTAGCACAGATTTTACACAACTAGATATGGGAAACCAATCACAGGATGAAGGCACCGTTACAAATTTATTCTGTGAGCTGGTTAAACAACTGAAGAACATTATTTGATAAGAAGATTTCAGATGGTAAGGCATTCCAATCACTTATGGTGCGCGGGAAAAAGGAATGTTTGAATATGTTTGTGCGTGCAAAAATCGAGTTAAATTTAAAAGGGTGAAAGTTCCTGGTGGGTCTATGGGACAAAAGGTTTAGATAAGGAGCGGGGTCGAGTGCAAGTTTACGGTTCCAAAGCTGATAAAGAAATTTTAGCCTTGTTATTTTACGGCGGCTCTGTAAGGTCATGATGTTGTTTGTTTGCATTAAAGAGGTAGGCGAGTCATGTCGGCGGTAACGATTATATATGAATCGTACAGCCAGCCTCTGAATTTGTTCAAGTTTGTTTATGTCTTTTTTAGTGAACGGGTCCCAAACGATACACGCGTATTCAAGACGAGGCCTGATTAGCGTGTTATATGCAAGAAGTTTAAAATGGGAGGGGGATTGTTTTAGTTTGTGACGTAAGAGGCCGTAAACATGCATGTAAACAACACGCAAAAAAATCGAAGTATGGCCTGCACGGCGAGTACACGTACAGACGTGGTCACAGAGGCTGCATAATTTTTTGGATAGGTAAAATAGCCTTCAACATTACAGTTGCTGCAGTCACCATCTCTGAGGCTGCAAAGCTTCACCGCGCCCAGTTGTTGTTCTGCAAACCAACATCAGTCGCAGCGGCTTAAGAGAAAAAATTCTTACGACTTCTCTTTTAAATTTTAATATATTGTTACGAGTGACTGTGTTTATTTACAGATGAGGTGAAATGGCGTTGTGAAATAGCAGCATACTTCTGAGACAGGCCTAGAATGCTTCCACCCAACCACACAGTCCAGGTGCCGCTCCACTACTCTTCTTCTTCTTCTGCGCCCCGTAGGCTTGCGCATCTTCGTTTCATTTCCCCCGGCGGCAGACGAAGCTCGCCGAGCGAGTTAAATAGGCCTATGAGGGTACTGTTTGAGGCGAGCTACGTGAACAATTTTCGTAGTGCGCGAACGCCGGTTATTGGCTGTGACTCGGGCGACAACTTAACTCACGTCACTGAGACGAGTGACTATCACGAATGGGCCGGAATAGTTTGCTAGAACCTTCCGGTACAATCCTTTTTTACGAACAGGAGTCCACAGCCACACGTAGTCACCAGGAGAAAACTCTACGGAGATATGCATGGCATCGTAGCGACTCTTGCTGTGTTCTTGCGAAGACAATGTTCGAAGGCGCGCTAGTTGACGTGCTTCTTCAGCGCAAAACAACGTCTGAGCGATGGACAGATCTTCCTGATGCGAGAAAGGTAATACAGTGTCCAGAAAACTCTGTGGATTTCGTGCGTAAAGCAGAAAGAAGGGCGAATGTCCAGTAACTTCATGCTTGGCGGTGTTATACGCGTAACAAACGGTAAGACGGCGTCCCAGTTCCTGTGGTCAGCATCAACGTACATTGATAGCATATTCGTGAGAGCTCGATTTGTTCTCTCAGTGAGACCGTTAGTTTGCGGATGGTAAGGGGTGGAGTGGCGATAAGAGGAGCCACAGAGGCGCAAAATTTTCTTCAACCACATCGGCCATAAATTGTCGTCCACGGTCACTGATGACAACCCGTGGAGCACCGTGACGCAATATGACCCGTTGTAACAGAAAAGAAGAAACAGCGGCTGCTGTGGCCGATATCGGTGCGTCCGTTTCCGTATAACGCGTTAAATAATCCACACACACTATAACATAGAGTGGGCCAGGCAGCGGCACTCGGGGCGAAATGCTCACCAAACCATTCGTCTTTGTGGTGCAGGTTGTGGCGACCATCTTCGGAACGGAAGCTGCTGAATATAAATCCGTTTTGACAGACCCATCACATGACTGGAAGGAGCTTCACCGCATCGAGATTCCGCTGCGTGGTCACCGTTGTCTTATCGAAGAAAGCCGCCCTTTCCTTAGTCCCGACTCCGACGCATGCGCCAACATCGGTGACGTCAGCAACCTCGGACCTTCCAACGGCTATAAGAAGCCACGTACCTCCGTCGAACTTCAGTGGGCCAGGCAGCGGCACTCGGGGCGAAATGCTCACCAAACCATTCGTCTTTGTGGTGCAGGTTGTGGCGACCATCTTCGGAACGGAAGCTGCTGAATATAAATCCGTTTTGACAGACCCATCACATGACTGGAAGGAGCTTCACGGCATCGAGATTCCGCTGCGTGGTCACCGTTGTCTTATCGAAGAAGCCGCCCTTTCCTTAGTCCCGACTCCGACGCATGCGCCAACATCGGTGACGTCAGCAACCTCGGACCTTCCAACGGCTATAAGAAGCCACGTACCTCCGTCGAACTTCAGTGGGCCAGGCAGCGGCACTCGGGGCGAAATGCTCACCAAACCATTCGTCTTTGTGGTGCAGGTTAGTTCCTACTTGCCTGTGCCATGTTACCGCAGTGAAAACCGCTTTTTAGTGTTGCTGCCACGCCCACTTGGTAGCTTTTTTTCATGCATTTGTGCTTTTGGCGTGGATTTGTTAGTTTGCGGGGATATTGAAGCAAACCCAGGCCCTTCAGATAAAGAAATACTGCAGCAGCTTCTTTCAGGACAAAGACACATCACTGATATGATGAACAGTGTCTTATCAAAACAAGAAAAAATCGAAAAAGAAGTTGCTAGCTTGACTGAAAGGATGAGTTCCATCGAAATACAGACAAAACCTTTGATTGAACTGAAAACAGATGTAAACGACTTAAAGCAAAGAGCAACACAGCTTGAGAAAGACTTTGAATTCGCGGTCAAAAAAATTGACGAGTTAGAGAACAGAAGTCGACGAAATAACTTGATTGTTTTTGGCCTGGGGGAAGAAGCTAATGAAACGACTGCTGACCTTACTGAAACAATAAAAAAGGACTTGTTTGAAGGAAAGCTGGGAGTGAATGTCAGGGGCATAGAAAGATGTCACAGATTAGGAAAAAAGAATGGCAAAAAACGCCCAGTAATTATAAAAATACTCGATTACCGAGACAAGGTAGCTATTCTGCAGAGGTGTTCCAAGATGAAGGGCACCGAGCTGTCGATAAGTGAAGACTTTTCCGCTCGTGTACGTGATATCAGAAAAAAGTTGTGGCAAAGTTCGTCGCGCGAGCGTGCAAGTGGATCTAAAGTGAAGTTAGTTTTTGACAAAATAAGCATTGATGGAAAGTTTTTTTGCTGGGATGATAATAAGAATACAAGATATAAGTTATCTAACCAAATTAAGGTTCGGGGAAACTAGATGAACGATGTTTAGTGGTGTTAAATGTAAATTGCCGCAGTATTGTTAATAAGGCTGAGAAGTTGGAAGGCATGCTTTTAGCACATGACCCAGATATTGTATTACTAACTGAGACATGGCTACGAGATGATGTTTTGATAGTGAGTTTGTGCCGAAAAATTACAGAGTGTTCCGTAAGGATCGAAATGGGAGGGGAGGGGGCGTTGCTATTCTTTTTAGGAATAATACACGTGTCGTAAAAATGCCAGACGTTCAAGACATAGAAAGCATCTTCTGTAAAGTGTATATTGGCAATATTAAATATCTTCTTGGTGTCGTTTACAGGCCACCAAATGCTTCCCTTGATGTTATCGCAAAGCTTAAGGATTACCTTCATTGTCACGTAAAAACCGAAGATAAATTAATCATAGCGGGAGATTTTAATATGCCAAATATGAATTGGGAAACGTTTATATCAGACCCATGTCAAGCTGCGGATACTCAAATATCCGATATCATGTTTCAATATGATTTGACACAAATAGTCACCGACCCTACCAGAATAGATCAGGGGACGAAATCTATCCTAGATATATATCTTGTAAGTGGCAATATAAAAGAAAGCATGTTGTGCAGCGTCACAAATGGCATATCGGATCACAAGGCTGTGGTACTAAAGCTAAAGGGAGTTGAACTTAGTCAGCAGAGGATGGTGAAGAAATTTCCCAATTTTTCAAAAGCAGATGATGAATCTATAATTGATGTTCTGGCCTTTGAATATGATCATTTCAATGCAAGTAATCGTAGCGTTGAAGAACTGTGGCTTTGCTTTAAGAGAATGACTGAAGATTGTGTGCAGCGTTTTTATCCCTTTAATTACAAAGAAAGTAGAGAATCACAATCCCTGGATAACAAGAGAGACGTTACAGCTGAAGCGAAAGCTGAAATGGTTAAAAAAAGGTCGAACAAGGCTAACAGTCCTAATTTAAAAACAATTATTTGCAATATACGTGAAGAAATTAAAGAAAAATCTTTTCGTGACAAAGAAAAGTATTTTAATGAAAAATTGCCGTCATTTATTAAAACGTGTCCAAGAAAATTTTGGAAAGAGGTCACTCCGGGCACGTGCTCTACCGATGTATTTCTTTTAGATGGAAAATTAGAGAGTGATGAAAAAACTGTCTGTACGGCCTTTAATAACTATTTCAACAGCGTCTATACAAAAGATAATAATCATCTCCCACCTTTCGATGCGAACCTACCACCAATATCAGATGTCACTATTTCTGAAGAGGGTATCTTTAATTTATTGCTAAATCTGGATGTTAAGAAATCTGTTGGACCAGATGAGATACCGAATGCCTTCTTAAAACGGTACGCAGAGTGGTGCGCGAAATATTTGTGTGTGTTGTATACTAGGTCTTTGAACGAAGGTGTACTCCCTGAGGACTGGAAGATTGCCCGAATTAAGCCTCTACACAAAGCAGGTGATAAAACTCAAATAAAGAATTATCGACCAGTTTCGTTAACCTCTACAGCTTGTAAAATTCTCGAGCACATAATTCACAAACAGATTGTTACATTTCTTGATGAACACAAAGTACTAACAAAAGCGCAGCATGGATTTAGACGAGGATATTCTACCACTACACAGCTGGTTGAAACCATCCATGATTTTGCTACCGCACTAAATGAAGGTGAACAGCTAGATGCCATTTTTATGGACTTCCAAAAGGCATTTGATAAAGTTTCGCATAAAAAATTACTTCATAAATTGCAATATATCTTGAAAAAATCCGAAACTTATAGTATGGATACGAGCGTATCTTGAAAACAGGCAACAATTTGTTTCATTTAATGACAGTTGTTCCAGCAAACTACCTGTGGATTCCGGCGTACCTCAGGGCTCGGTCCTCGGACCTCTTTTTTTTTCTATTATATATAAATGATATAATGAATGGCCTTTCTGTAAGTGTAAAGCTTTATGCTGATGATTGTGTATTATACACGAAGGTATCAACTGCTGGAGATCAGATAAGGCTCAATAATCAATTCAACAAGGTCGTCTCTTGGTGCCAGGAATGGCAAATGTCAATTAATTACAACAAAACTGTTTATATGAAAATAACACTAAAGAAAAATCCTTTATGTTATCAGTACGGCACAAATAACGTCAATCTTACAGAAGTTGCTGAATACAAGTACCTTGGAGTATGGATAACTAATGATCTAAACTGGAACAAACACGTCGATACAACTACAGGTAAATGTCTACGGAAACTTTTTTTTCTAAAGCGATCCTTAAAATATTCTACCCCGTCTGTACGCATGTTGGCATATAAAACACTCATTCGTCCAATGTTGGAATATGCTGTAATAATATGGGATCCATTCACTAAACGTAATATTAATCAATTAGAAAAAGTGCAGAACAAGGGCTTACGTTTTATTTATAACTCCTACGGTAGAACATCCGTATCTGAATTATTGGTAAAAAGCGGTCTGCAACCCGTTGTGGACAGAAACCGCACTTGCCGGCTTAAGTTTTTCTATCAATTAATAAATGGTCATTTAAATGTTGACAATGCAGGCATTCTTCGGTATTCTTCCGGTTACGCAACTCGCAAGCGACATAGTAAAACGATAACTCCTTTACCTTCACGGATTAACTGCCACAAGTATTCGTTCTTCCCTAGAACTATTAATGACTGGAATAGCCTGACAAATGATGTCGTTTTACAGAAGAAACTGTCATTGTTTGAAAACAGCATCGCCTAAACCATCACTACACATTGCATTGTATTATTGTTTTATTGTAATTATTGTGTTAGTCTATAACCCGTATTCTACGTGTACGTTATTATGTGTTATGTTACTCGAAAAATTTGTTGAAATAAGCGTTTGTGAACCTTCGCCTTGTATATTCAAATCGTACGATTTATTGTGTTTTCATTATTTTTTGTATGTACCGATTCTCGAACATTTTTTTTCCCACCCTGCCATGATCTTTCAGCTGAAGGATCGCAGTATTTATAAATAAATAAATAAATAAAATAAATAAATATCGGTGGCCCGATGGGGTCTTAGGAAGGGGTCCGAGCAAGTCGATGCCGACTTTTTCAAAAGGGGATGTGGGTGGAAGGATGGGCTGCAAATAACCTGCCGGGGCAGTGGTGGATCGTTTGTGGCGCTGACATATAGCGCAGCTAGTGACGTACTGTTTTGTGGTCTTCCACATTTTCGGCCAGTAGAACCTCTCACGTAGTCGATGTAGCGTACGTGTGAAGCCGAGATGACCGGATATTATGTCATCGTGCGCAGAACGAAAGACGACCTGGCGCAGGCTTTCCGGCACCACCAGAAGCAAGGGGAGGCCATCGGCTGAATAGTTTCTTTTATACAGCAAGCCATTTGAAGTTTTAAACTGCTTGTCAATAGAGTTATGTGCAGCTTCGAGCAAGGGTTTCAGGGTAGGGTCGCACTGCTGCTCACATTTGAAGCTGCTGGTATCTGGGAAGTCGGACGAGACAGAAACTAAATAGTCATCAATGTCATTGTCGTCAGCATTGGTGTGTACTGAAGGAAGGCGGGATAAGCAGTCGGCATCTGTGTGACATCGTCCGCTCTTATAGGTAACAGAAAGCTGTACTCTTGGAGGCGCAATGCCCAACGAGCCAGCCGGCCAGACGGGTCACGAAGTACCCACAAGCCAGCATAGCGAGTGGTGATCGGTCACTATTGTGAAACTGGCGACCATGTAGATACGGTCGGAACCTCTGAATGGCGAAGACGACTGCTAAGCCCTCGAGCTCGGTGACGGTGTAGTTCGTCTCTGCTCGGGTCAGTGTCCGACTGGCATATGCTACGACGTGCTGGCGGCTGTTGGAGAGTTGGACCAGCACAGCACCAACACCTAGCCCACTAGCATCAGTATGAAGTTCAGTCAAAGCATCAGGATCAAAATGCTTTAGGATGGGTCCTGAAGTTAATAAAAAACTTGAGCTCTTGAAATGCAGCCTCACTTTATCATCCACAAGTACGGTGTGGTCTTTATGAAGAAGGGACGTCAGTGGGAAGCAAGTTGTGCGAAGTTCTTAATAAATCGGCGCGAAATATGAGCACAGACCCAGAAAACCTTCGCAGGTCCTTCACTGTTTGTGGTGATTCAAAGTAGCGAACCACTGCGGTCTTCTGTGGGTCTGGTCGCACGCCTTCTTTATCCACGAGAAAGCCTAATACGAGGGCTTGACGTTTTCCAAAATGACACTTCTTTGAGTTTAAAACAAGGCCAGCTTCCCGTAAGCATTCAAACACAAGCGACAAGCGGTGGTTATGCTCTTGAAAAGCCTTGCCGTAGATAATCACGTCGTTTAAATAGCACATGCAAATTTTCCCATTTTAGTCCACGGAGTACTGTATCCATAAATCTCTCAAATGTCACTGGAGCATTGCACAAACCAAAGGGCATAACGTTGAACTCAAAGGACCGTCTGGTAGTTACGAAGGCCGTCTTCTCTTTATCTGAGGGGATGCATAGGAATTTGCCAATACCCAGAACGCAAGTCAACAAAAGAAAAATAGGAGGCAGAATGCAGGCAGTCCACGGCGTCATCTATACGTGGCAAAGGATAGACGTCTTTTTTTGTGAATGGCATTTAGGCGACGATAGTCTACACAGAATCTCCATGAATTATCCTTTTTCCTCACAAGAATGACAGGAGCTGCCCATGGACTACACGATTCTTGTATGACGCCCTTCTTTAGCATGTCTTGAACTTGCTCAGCGATGACTTTCCTTTCGGAAGGCGATACGCGATAGGCCTTCGGCGTATTGGTGGTGCTTGGCCTGTATAGATGCGGTGTTGCGTACGTGAAGACGTGGCGTAACGTAGACGTCTCGTCTTGGGCAAAGTCCAAGACTGAGGCATAGCGTAGCGATCACCTCCTGCAGCAGCGACCGTTCAGTTGATGGAAGTGACTTGTTAATCATACGGTCAATGCTGGCAGAATAGTCGGGGTACGAGTTGGCGTGGGGTTTCTTTTACATCCACCGACAGTTGGAGTGACCGTATGGTAAGAGTACTTTGCTCTTGAAAGCTTGCCAATTTAAGTCCTGCAGGCAGATATATGGGCTGCGCGGAAACGTTCACAGTCCACAAAATCGGCAAAACAAAAAAAAAACCATCGAGTAAGCACGAGGCAATGAGGCACAATAACGTTTTTCTAAGTGCGTTACTGAAGTTGGGCTCGGCTAAACCGTAGTAAGAACCCCACAAGAACGCGAAAGTTTACACGCACAAACATTGCGGTATGTGGGGCCAAGCAGAGTCTTCAGACACGGAAAACACTTCCAAGCAGTCATCAACGGTATCTTTCGTCAATGGAGACGGCAACACGGGACGAAAAATAATCCCACCACTACCACAATTTAGAGTTGCACCACATTCCCGCAAAAAATCTATACCTAGAATGACATCGGGTTGCTCGTGCAAGCACCGTTAGTTCAGCTCGAAACGTTTGATTTCCCACAGAAGTAAAACAGAACAAACTCCAACCGGGCTCAACGTTTCTCTCCCTACGCCGCGGAACGTAGCACTCCGATTCCAAGCAAACATTACTTTCGTCCCAAGGCGATTTTTAAAGGACATGCTCATTATGGAAACGGCAGCATCGGTTATCAACTAGTGCAACAGTACTCACACTGTCTACAAAAACACTCACTTTGTTCTCAACCATTACAACACAAGGGGGTCTTGCGGAAGATGATTTTGCGGCCTTGCCCCCTTTGTCGCACCAGTTATTTCCCAGTGGTGGCGTCCCAGAGCGGCCGCAGAGATGTGGATCGCTGTTGGCGTGCGGGTGGTGGGGTAACCTCTGCGGTCGGAGCAAGGCAAGTCAGCACGTGCTGCGGTGTTGCTGTTAGAAAGAGCCCTGAAATGGTCGAGACTGCCAGCAGGTACATAGGGCGTGTACACGTTGAATCATGGAGCTCGCAGCTGGCGACGGTAGCAGTACCTAGCGATGTGTCCAGGTAGCCCGCATTTGTGTAACAAGTACGGGTGTCGGGTCTGGTCGTCCCCGGCGAAGTAAACCTCGCCGGTTGATAAAAGCCGGG